>CM053622.1:126448047-126495789 GCA_028646595.1 Phalanger gymnotis | reverse complement strand
AGCAAACACTTTTGAAAAGGGACAGGGTCAAGGGAGAAAATTGAATAAAGGGGGACAGGATAGGAGGGAGCAAAATATAGTTAGTCTTTCACAACATGAGTATTGTGGAAGGGTTTTACATAATGATACATGTGTGGCCTATGTTGAATTGCTTGCCTTCTTAGGGAGGATGGGTAGGGAGGGAAGAGGGGAGAGAATTTGGAACTCAAAGTTTTAAAAGCAGATGTTCAAAAAAAAAAGATGTTTTTGCAAGCAAATGGGAAATAAGATATACAGGCAATGGGGCATAGAAATCTATCTTGCCCTACAAGAAAGTAAGGGAAAAGGGGATGGGGGGGAGTGGGGTGACAGAAGGGAAGGCTGACTGGGGAATGGGGCAATCAGAATATATACCATCTTGGAGTGGGGGGGAGGGTAGAAATGGGTAGAAAATTTGTAATTCAAAATCTTGTGGAAATCAATGGTGAAAACTAAAAATATTAAATAAATAATTAAAAAGAAAAAAGAAAAAAAGCAGGAACTGTCTTTTATCCTTCTTTGACTCCTCAGTGCTTAGCACCATGCCTTGCACGTGGTTGGTGCTTAATAAATCTTTATTGATAGAGAATACTTTTGCTGAGGAAGAATGCCTTAATCATTTATAGATTATTCTCATTAAGGTTTTGTACAGAAGGGAGAGTGAGCTTAGGTCAGCAGTTTTGAATTAATATTCTCTCGCTCACCTTTTTTTCTCTTTTTTTGGTATTAATAAGGTCTGAAATTTTTTTCCCCAAGTCTTTAGTATCTTTCCCTCCTTTTGACACTTTGCAGCTCTGTCCTTGATGTCCTCAAAGTATAATTAAAAACACAGATCTCCTCTTTACACACTTGGTCCAATAGTCTATTTCTCCTGTCTTTGTCTCTTTAGTGACATTTCTACCTCCTCTATGCGCACCTCGGCGAGCCTCAAAATAGATATGGTGGTTGGGCTGTCTTTGACATAATAGCTTGTTAAAATGGCTTTTGCAGATCTTTTCCATCTTTTTGGTTTGTAGTTCACTTTCCATCTTCACCCTTGAATACCCTTGGGACGATTTGGCTTAGTTGATCATCTTGCCATTCTCTTGTCACACTGGTTTTATCTTCCACTGCTTCTCTCTGCCTTGTGAGATAATATTGCTCATAATCATCCATCATATTTCTTCATAAGATTTTACAGGTGATTTTATAACAATCGATTTTTCCTTTGCTGGCCATCTCTCTATTTGGCAAGTCAGTTATTTGCTAACTAAGGTACTCACTGGGTTCTTTTGGTCTCCATTGTAGCAATTTACATTCATTAACCTTCTGAATGAAATTATTAAATAACATCAATGTAGACATTACTTCTATTGTCCATTCCTTAATTTTACTCTTCCAAAATCAAAGCAATCTGTTTTCCCAGGGCCAACCTGGTTAATTATGGATTAATCACTGATTCATCACTATAACACTGCTCTGCTGACCACCTGGTGATTTTTTTGTGCTTGACAACCAATAAAAGAAAAGAAAATTTAAAAAGTTGTCTTCAATCCTTAATAGTGGAAAGTGATAGGAAAGGCAGATTAAGTCACCCATTTGGGGGACCATCAGTAAATGATTACTGGTACTCTAAATGTGAGCTCTTCATTCCGTGATCAACAAGTGTGCTGGTAATGCTAAATCACATCAATAATGATTGTTTAGTTAATTATAAAGGAAATCAGAAAAGAAAATTGCAGCTAAAAGAAAGACTGGCTCACGGTAACTCCTTGGAGAAGCAAAGAGAATTGGCAGAGTGGATTTTATTAGATACTCTGAGGCTACAAGGAACATTTCATGGAACATTTGATTATCATGTAGCACGATATTAATAAGTATTTGCAAACAAAAACCATGAAAATGATTACAATCCACATTTAACTTCAGTTGCTGAGGATGTCAGAGTAGAGAAATTCTTTGAAGACCTTAATAAGAGCAAATCAGCATACGCGATGACGTTATCGTTCAGTAGTTTTCTGTTGGGTGTCTTACTCTTCTTGACTCTACTTGGGATTTTCTTGGCAATGATATTGGAGTAGTTTGCCATTTCTTTCTCCAGCTCATTTTATAGATGAGGAAACCGAGGCCAACAGTGTTAAATGACTTACCCAGGGTCACACAGCCAGTAAGTATCTGAGGCTGGATTTGAACTCAGGAAGATGAGTCTTCCTACTCTATCCACCGCACCACCTAGTTGGGCCACACACTATGACAGCTGGTGACTGTTGTGAAGCTGGGAAAAGGTGCGAATGGAGAAAGTATGTCTCAGGAGACGGAAATGACTTGTAGATTATACAGAAACCTCAAGCCTCTTTTAAAATGTTTTAACCCCTAATTATCTTAACTAAATGATGCATATTATTATATTGACAGGAAAACAGAAGTTAAAAATGGATGAGGTAGAGATGAAATTATATTTGATCCTAGAGTCAATAGTAAGCCATTAAATTTTATTGAGAAGAGGAGTGACAGGGTCAGACCTGTGTTTTAAGGAGATCAGTCGGCAGCTGCGTAGAGGATGGATTGGAATGAGATGGGACTTGAAGCAAGAGAGCACTTAGAAGGCTCTAGGAATGATCCCTCAAGTACCCTTTGGCTGGGCTCTCCTCTCATCTCTCTGTCTGCTCTCCTTCTGCTTCCATGGTTTCAATATGCATTCAATAATGATCAATGCATGGAAACATCTCTAGTCCCAGACTCTCTTCTGAGCTTTAGTCTCACTTTTCTATGTAGTCTCATGGGCATTTCTACATGGATGGCCCCTCCATATATTCAAAACTGAATTCACCATCTTTCCTCCCCACTTCCTTGAAAAGATGTGGTTTGCCATTTCTAACTTTCTTATTTTTATTAATGGTGTCAACCATTCTCAGTCATTCAGGCTCAGAATCATCTTTGATCCCTCCTTATCTCTCATCTACAGCTAACCAGTTGATAATCTGTCTTTTAAAAAAATCCTGCTTTTGCAATATCTTTCACTTCAGTCTTATACTTTCAATTCTCCTTGCCGCCATGCTACTTCTGGCCCTCATTGCCTTTTCTCAGAATTAAGGCACATCTTTGACTCTTATCTCTCCCACTATGATCCTTCCTAAATACCATAGTCAGAGTAATAGCCATAAAAACATAGCCAGAGTAATTTTGTTGTAAATCTCTAATCCTATCATTTCCATAGGAAAAAATCTTTGGCTAGCTCCACAGTGCCAAAAGGACAAAGAGCAAGTCTTATTTCTATTCACATAGCCACAATCTTTGCTCAAGCTCTAACCACCTCTCACCTAGATTATCACAATGACTCAGTCACTCTACCTTCCAGTCCATCTTCCATATAGCTGCCAAAGTGATTTTCCTCAAACTCACATTTGATCATGTTACTCCTCTTTTCAATAAACTCTAGGGGCTCCCTATTGCCTCTAGAATAAACTAAAAACTCCAGTTTAGCTCTTAAAGCCTTTCAGTGCCAGACCTCCTCTTACCTTCTCAGTTTATCATTGTACATTACCCTTCCTGCCATTTCCCACATTCCAAAATCCAATCTTCTCTTTGTTCTTTAAGCAGGGCATTTCAGCTCCAAAATCATTGTCTTAGTTCTGGCTGTTTCTTACACCTGGACTTCAATTCTGCCTCACTTCTGCCTCATAGAATCCCTCTCTTCCTTCATGAAACAGCTCAAACACAATATTCTACACACAGCCACCCCTGCCCTACTCCACCCTAACCACTAGGGCCTCAGTAGTTTGCATTTATATACCTATATTTATTTCCCTTTATCCTTAATTACTTCTACAAGTACTTGTCTCACTTGTAGAATGAAAGACACTTAAGAGAAAAGACTGTTTCATTTTTTTCCTTTGTATCCTAGCAATGTAACTGGCATTCAAAGTCTGCTTTAACCTGGCTCCAATTTATCTTTCCAGTCTTGTCTCTAATTACTCTCCTTTGCATACTCCATATTCCAGCCAAACTGGACAACTCTGTATTTCCCAAAATTATCCTGCTCCTCTTTTGACTATATGCCTTTACTCACACCACAAAGAATTGATTATGCCCAATTTTTATTAATCTTTCCTGTCCTTTAGGCTCAAATTAGGCTCTGTCTACTTCATAAAGCCTTTTAAGATATCCGCTTCCTGCTTCCAACCAGAAGTGGCTCTTCCTTCTCTTAACACTTAATTTATATCTCTCCTATGGGTATTCTACTAAGTACTGTAGGTATTTTTACTTTTATTTTTTATCTCTTGTACTTAAAGACAAGGATTGTATCTTCTTATCTTCCAGTCTCCAGCATCTAACACAGGGTCGGAAACATTGTAGGCCCTACTGCTTCGTAGATATTTGTCCAATTGATATTAATATTACTATCCCATGATACCCTGACTCCACTAGAGACTCCTTTAAATAGAAGTCCACAGGCAGTAGTCCTAGGGCACCAAAAAAACCAAGTCTTTCTTGGTGAACAAACTAAAGGAAAATCTCTTCTCTTTGTCCCCTGAAGGGATTAGACTGAGGTCTACCCGATAGGAACTGCCTTGTTATGCTCAATAGGAAGGCACTGTCATTGCCTTTTTATTTAATTTAGATTCTGATATAGATCTCTGGGAGGGACTCCATTGATTCCTCAAGAGGAATTGTCCAGGAAGAACAGCAAGGCAATTTGGTTACTCAACAAATTTGGAGGTGTTAACTTGAACTGTATTTTAAAATTTCCAGATTCCCATAAATGTTACCTGAAATCTTGTTGGGGTCAAAGAGTCACTTCAGAGAGTACTGGTAGGAGGTAGAGATGAGGGATGCTATACCAGTGTGGATATCTCCTTTTTCCAGTCAGTAATGGCTTGGACATAGACTAATGTTAAATGAACTAAAGTTGTTTCCAGTAGACTTGAGCCTAAATCACAGAGTACGGTATTAGTATTAAGATTTTTCCTTTGACAATAGTATGCTACCAGCTACAACTTGTGCACAAGATGTTACATAAAAGACATTAATGGAGATATTTATGATGGGAAAAGGAGGTGGGCAGATGATGTAGCAAGCATGAGAAACAACAGATGGCAGCCCAAGTGTTTGATTGTTACCCACACATTAGCATTGGGTAGTGTTTAGTGGGTAGAATAACAGGTCTGTGGAGGATTTATAGACAGATACAGAAAAGAATAGAGTAGGACAGGAAGATGTGGAGCGGTTGTAATTGGCATTAATTAAATACCCATACTGATAAAATCACAGATCCATCCAAATATCAAGTTTGGATAACTCTCTGCCTCTCTTCTGTGACTCATTTATCCACTCTTCATTGTGGAATCTGGTTACTATCCCTTGAATCACTATCAGCAACAATAATGATAATAGCTGGTATTTACACATAGCACTTCACCAATAACATCTCATCCTGTCCTTAACCACTCTGGGAAATAAGTGCTGTTATGATCCCATTTTACACATGAGGAAACTGAGATATAGAGAGTAACTGACTTAGCCCACAATTCCACAGCTAATAAGTATCTGAGTCCAGATCTGAACTCAGGCTTTCCTGACTGCAGGTCCAGTGCTCATCCCCTGTACCACCTTGCTTCTTTTTAAAGAGCTGACTGTCCAAACACCACGCCTGGTGCTAGGGATACAAAGATAAAAATGAATTAGTCCCTGGTCTCAAGGAGCTCACCTTTCAGGGGAAACAGCATGAACATCATAAGCATAGATGTTCACAGAAATACACAGAATAAAAACCAAGTAATTTAGGGCAGGCAGGCACTAACAATTGGGGCAGGAGGAGGTCAGGAAAGCTGGGATTTTGAAGGAAGTAAGGAATTCTATGAGACAGAGAAGAGGAAGGAAAGCATCCTAGACTTGGGAAAAAGCCAGTGCCTAAGCATGGAGACAGAGGGTGGGAGAAGGAAGGCTATGACCACAAGTAACGGCAAGAAGGCCATTTCAAATGGATGGTAGAATGTAGGAAAAGAAGTAATGCGTGATGAAGCTGGAAAGTTGGGTTGGGGTTAAAGGACAGGAATTGGCAGTTTTCATAGAAAGAGAGCCAAATGATCAGCAATCATGAAAAATTCATTAAATCATAATAATTAGAGAAATGTAAATTAAACCAGTTTTGAAATACCACATCACACCTGTCAGACTGGCAAAGATAATAAAAGAGGAAAATGTGAAATATGGGAGGGGCTGTGGGAAAACAGGTACCCTAGGGAGTCATTGGTGGAGCTGGGGCTTGGTCCAGCCATTCTACAGAGCAAAACCCAGAAAGTTGCCAATCTGTTCACACCCTTTGACTCAAGTATACCATGACTTAGGGCTATACCCCCCAAAAAAATAAAGAAGAAAAGGCTCTATAGTTACAAAAAAATTTTGTAGCAAATCTTTTCCATGGTAACCAAAAATCGGATGCTAAGGAAATGTCCTTCCATTGGGGAATGGCCAAACAAATTGTGGTATATGAATGTAATGGAATATTATTGTGCTATAAGAAATGATGAAATGTACAATTTCAGAGGAAGACCTTTTATGAACTGATGCAGAGCAAAAGGAGCAGAACTAGGAGAACAATTTACAATGATAACTTTATAGGGGAAAACAACTTTAAAAGACTTTAGACCTTTCAACAACACAAATAATAAATTATTAGTTCCAAAAAATGGAAATGAAACACAACACTCTTTTCCTGAGGTGAGAAGAAGAGAGTAAATAAACTTACAAACATACATTTTGTATGTGTCCAATGTGGGCATTTATTTTGGCAGACTATGTATTGAGGAATTTGTTTTTCAGTTTGTTGGTTTTTTTAATTTTGCTCAATAAGGAGGGGGGAAAGATAGTGAGAAGGATAGATTACTTTAAAAACACTTGTTGGAAAATAAAGGTGTTTAAAAAAAAAGAAAGATAGGTTAGGCCCAAATTGTGAGGGGCAATAAAAGCCAGAAGATTTTCATATTCTCCTGGAAGCATTAAGGAAACACTGGTGTTTATTTAGTAGTTGAGAGCTTTTCTAGGTAAGGTTTATTTAGTAGTAAGTTTATTTAGTAGACATAGTTAGACCTGTAAAGAAAACCCGAAGAAAGCATGGACTTCAAACAAAGAAATTTGTGAGCCAGAGCAGTAACTAGCAAGCCACGTGACGTGTATCCTTGATTCACCCCAATCTGGTGTTGTGAGAGAACCAAGGACACCTTGAGAATGCTACTGTTGCACGATGTGAGATCAAAGTCAGTTTGAACCAGGAAGAGCTGACCTAGGGTATAGCCGTTGAAAGGAGGAAGTAGTCATCTGGTAGCTTTCTATTTTAGCTAATCATTCTTGCTGTAACTAGATGTTAAGTTCATTGTTTGCTTGCTGCAAAATCACTAAAAGAGTTATCAGCACCGATGACATTTAAATACCTTAGGACAAAGTCACTGTCACCAAGCCCTAATTACAGTTCTTTTATGGACAGTCTAAACTGAAATGATTTATATGACTATAGGTTGTTCCTTCTGACTGAGATCAGTGGTACATGTAATAACAGAAAAAACACTGGACTAGAAGTCAGGAAACCTGAGTTCTAGACACAGTTTTGTTACCAACTCACAGTGTGATCTCCAACAAATTACTTCTCTGGAACTCAGTTTCCTGATCTATGAAATGAGAGGTGTAGATCTTTACATGCCCTAATAGCACTAACATTCTCTGAAGTGGAGAATGATGAACCAAACCATGAATATAATGAAATAACTACTATGCCATAAGGAATGAATATGAAGAGTTTACATGAAGAATAAAAAATATGACATCTGAGGTCCCTTCCAGCCCTATATCTATGATACTATGAATTTGGAGAAGCATGATTTATATAAACTGATGCAAAGCCAAGTAACTGGAACAAGGAAATATATGTGTATGTGTGTGCATGTGTATCTTTGTGTTTTATAAATATATGTGTGTGCATATACATACACACATACATACATGCACAGATACACACACACACATGGCCCAGAAGTTAAGCTCTTTTGCTGAGGGTCACATAGTGAGTTTGTTTCAAAAATAAAATTGTCTGTATGTGTGTGGGGGCAGGGAGGGGTGGTGTGTGTGGGTGTGTTTGGTATAGACAGTTTCCTTAATATAGAACTGACTTAGGGATCAGAAAATCAGGATATCTATCTATCTAGATAACTACAAAAATATGAACATAAAGAACTAACCCCTCCCCCTGGATAAACTCCATATGATAATGACATAAGCTTGGGCCAAAAAAAGATGAGAAAATGTATGTTCTTTCACTGGAGAGGTCAGACTCACTCAATTGATGTAATGGCTAGTTTTGCTGAACTATCTCCTTTTTAAAAATTTTTTCTTTCTTTTTTAATCTATATCTATGTCTGTCTATCCATATATTCATTATTTCTGTACTCTCCGTTCTCTTTATGCAGGGATTGGTTCCCTTTGTCTTTCTAGTTCCAGCGCTTAGTGCATGGCACTAGTAGGCAAATAATCCATGCTTGTTGATTTGTTAAATGATTAAAAGACTGGCTCTAGAGAGAGAGGAGAGAATGGAATATATTTTTAAAAATTAATGTATTAAAAAAAATTAAATTTTTTTTAAAATGTACATTGTTTTAAGCTAAGTAAGGCAAAGTACTTCAAATTCAAATTTTGTGTTAAAGATGGCAGCTTCTTAATCAAAAACCAAAAGATGAAGCTTACAAATATTCCTTAACAGAACACCTGATGAAGTTCCAAGTTCATCTGGCTACTTCTTCCTTGTTATGCATCCTGACAAATGATAGTTAATACCTGAAGTCATTTTCTTTAGCATCTCATCTTCCAAACCTTTCAGGTCTTTGTTGCTTATGTTGGTAGCCAGTTTCCCTGATAGAGCACTGACTTAGGGGTCAAGAAACCTTGATCCTAATCCCGACTTTGAAATAAACTCGCTACGTGGTCTTGAGCAAATAGCTTACCCCCTTTTGGGCTCAGTCTCCTCTTCAGGAAAATGAGAGAGTTGGACTAAGCTTCTAAAGTCATTTCCATTTCTATGAAACCTTAGTATCTTAAAAAACACAGGACTGATAAGGGACCTCAGGGCCCTACTATATATTTCCTTGTTACTTACAAATTGAAAGCTTAAATAATTTTCATAGCCTGCAGCCCACTGCTGAACAATCTACAAAAAAGAAAAAAGCCTCTACTTGTCACAGCCCTGGGAAAGGGATGGCGAGTTTTTGTTTGCTTTTCTCCTTCCTGTGTGGCCCTTGATTGTGAAGGCTTTTGATGAAGTTGGCAGGATGTTTCCTTGCTTAAGTGCCCCTGGAAGCAGCAGCAGCCACATCAGCAGCAGGTCTTTGGCCTTGCTGGGGTGGAGAGGGTAGTGGCTTCTGAGAGCTTTTCTAGGTAACGCCTTACCAGGAAAAGGAGTCTGATGTGGTATTCGTGCGATACAGGGTGTCAAGGAGCGGTCAGTCCTGGTTTTTTGCTTGTGTCAGCTACTCTGACAGAGTCAATAATTATGTGGCTGTTGGTTCACTGGTTTTCCCCCATCCAGCCACTGGAAAAGAAAGAACAGGGACAGTGCCCCCTTCCTTCCTAAGCCCCTGCTTCACTTCTTTCTGTACAGATAGAACTCCACATAGTACATGTAGTACTATCAACAAATCAAGGAATCAAGTTAGCTTGGGTATGGGGAAGGGGATCCAGGTTGTTATGGTTGTTCTTTGTTCTTGAGAACCATGGCATCCGGAAGGTAATGCAAGTGAATTGGATTTAAGTGAGGCAGAAAGTCACCAGCCTCCTCCAGAGCCATCTAGGTCCAGTGGTAAGATACAGATCAGGATGACTGGAGATGGTCCAGGATGCAGTGCAGGACCTTGGCCTTTTCAGGCAAAGATCTGATCTCAGATTAACAGATCTCAGTTTGACTGAGGCAATGCCCATTCAGTGACCTAGGAAGAGATGGACCTTATTCCTAGCAGAGGTATAGCCTCAAAGGCCCCAAAGCTATGTCTCCAACCCCTTCTCTTGACCTCCAGACAAGCATTTTACAACTGCCTGATACTGGATGTCCCTCCAACACCTCAAACTCAGCACTGCCCTAACTGAACTCATTGTTTTGTCTTTTTAAAAATTGAATATTTTATTTTTCTCCCAATTACATGTAAAAACAATTTTAGCATTTTTTTCAAATTTTGAGTTCCAAATTCTCTCCTTCTCTCCCCTCTGCCTCACTGAGAAAGCAAGCAATTTGAAATAGGTTATACACATGTTGTCATGCAAAATACATTTCCATGTAAGTCATGCTGCAAAAGAAAACATAGACCAAAAAAAAAACCCACAAAATAAAGGAAGTAAAGGCAAAGTATGCTTTGATGTGCATTCAGGCTCTACAAATTCTTTCTCTAGAAATGGACAGCAACTTCAGTCCATCAGAATTGTCTTGGATCACTGTATGGCTGAGAATAGCTAAGTTATTCACAGCAGATCATCATGTAATATTGCTATCACTATGTACAATGTTCTCCTGGTTTTACTCTTTGCACTTTGCATTAGTTCATGTAAATCTTCCCAGGTGTTTCTGTGAGCAGCCAGCTTGCCATTTCTTCTAGCACAATAGTATTCTGTCACAATCACATATCACACTTGTTCAGCCATTCCCCAGTTGACGGACATCCCCTCATTTTCCAATTCTTTGCCACCACTAAAAGAGTTGCTATAAATATTTTTGTACATATTTTTGTTTTCAGTCTCTTTGGGATACAGATCCAGTAGTGAAATTGCTTGGTCAAAAGGTATGCAAATTCATCATCTTTTCCACCAACATGCTTCTTTCACTGACTTAAATGTTATATATTTAGAACCAGCAGCAACTTCAAGGGTCATCTATCTCTCATCTGAAATAAAGATCTAAAAACTTTAAGGGTAAGTAAGAGTAGCAGTTAAAAGCCAGGTAGTAAGAGTCATCCATGACTTCTGACTTCAAATCCAATACTCTTTCCATTACACCACACTGGCTCCCCATTTCTAGTCATGACTTCCTTATTTCTGGGCATTATTTTAGAACTAAAACCCAAGTCACCTTTGATTCTTCTCTCCCTTTGCCCCCACACATCTCATCATATCTATCCTTTCCTTTTCTTACCCAGTGCCTACTCTAGGACTTCATCACTTCACACTGGGATTATTCCAATATGGAGCTCAGACCTGTGTCCTGATAAGTTTGCCCAGCTTCACTCTTTCCTTTCTCTAATGAATCTTTTAAAGAACATTTTTAAAAAATAATATTTCATTTTTTCCCCAATTACATGTTAAAACATTTTTTAAACTTTTTTTTTAAGTTTTGAGTTCCAAATTCTATCCTTTCTTCCTCCCCCTCCCCACACCCTGAGATAATAAGCAATCCAATATAGGGTATATATGTTCAGTCACATAAATCTAATCCATCTCTTAAACCAATTTGAAGTTAAATATGAGCACATGGCATAGTAGCTGGAACACCATTGATTGGTGGTACAGCTCTAGTTGCATTACTCCTCTGTCTACCTTCAGTAGTTCTCCATTATCCCTACCAAATAAAGGTCAACTTCTTGGTATGGCAGCCAAGCTCCAAACAACCTATTTTCCCAACCTATTTTAATATCCCTTAATGCACACCATATTCTGTCATCGTCTTTTTTCTTTTTCTTTTTGTTTCAAATTCTTCTCTTTTATTGCATATTCATCTTTTTTTTTTCATTGATGAATGGGCTCAGTTTTGCTGGGTATGTCATCTTGGATTGTCTCTTGAGCACCCTTGCTTTTTGAAATGTACTATTCCACTTCCTAATGCAGTTTCTGGTGGGCAAAGTCTGTTGACAAAATCATATGGAGAAGGGAAGAGAACAAGTACTTAGCATGTGCCTTCTGTGTGCCAGGCTAAGTGCTTTACAAATATTATCCCTGATCTGCACAACAACCCTGGGAGGTAGGTGACATTATCCATTTAGAGCTTGTTTGTCCTTATTTTCTGAGGAGAACTAATGACATCAGGGGTTGATGTCTTGACTTGTGCCTGAATTAGATTTAGAGGAGCCAGAGTTGTGTAGTCATCCACCTCACTCTCTCTTCCTAGAGTCACTGAAGTCTAGCAGCAGGACAAAAGTCAAGACAACCAGTGATGGTCTGGGATGCAGTGGAAGATCATGGCATCTTCAATGTCTGACCAAGCTCTAAGTGCTGCTGGGCATAGAATAGTCTTGTATTCTTTGAATGCCTTTTCCTTTATTTTTGAAAGTCTTTCTCCTGTCTGCTTGCAGAATTTGTTGTTGGTCACTAGAACTATTAAATTTAAACATCGTGCTTCTTGGCATTTGAAGTACAGGTTTTTTGTTTTGTTTTGGTTTTAGCTTTTTTTAGGGGGAGACAATTTGGATTTTTTTTTCTATAAATGCCTTGTTTTCTTTATTCAGAAGTTATGCGCAGTTTTCTTATATTATTTCCTTTATTATGGTGCTTGGCTTTTTTTTTATGTTCTTCTGAGAGACCTTGATCTTTAAATTGTGTCTCCATGGTACCTGCTTCAGTTGGTTTCACGGTCTTTGGAACAAATTGCTCTCACCCACCCATTCTGTAGGGGGAAGTCTTCACGTGCTGGGGGCAGACATCTGTGCTTCATCAATGGGTTTGAGGCCTGTTGGTTACTCTCAACTTGGTTTAGCCCATCTGCAGAAATGGTTTTACTGGGGCGTGGCCACTGTGCATTCTATAGCTTCTTGGAGCCGTAGGTGAGAGTTGGATAAAGGGTGGATACCAAAGGTGCATGAGTAGCCCTGAGAAGGACTTGGCAAGCCCTCATACCAGAAATCCTGGAACACTCCATATACCCCAAGAGACGATAGCGATGATTTGACCCCCCAGGCATGAACTACCTCCCGTGTCCCTCAGACTACCTTGTTAAACTCCTTTCTTTCTTGTAGTTATTCAGTCAAGTCCTATTCTTCATTATCCCACGGACCAAAGCACTCCAGGCCCTTCCACCCTCTACTATCTCTGTCCAAATTCATGTTCGTTGTTTCCATGTCACTATCTATCCATCTCATCCTCTGCCATCCCCCTTTCCTTTTGCCTTCAATCTTTCCCAACATCAGCAACTTTTCCAATGACTTGTATCTTCTCGTTATGTGACCAAAGTGTTTACGCTTTGTATTCAAAGTATTCAGTATTTGACCTTCCAATGAATGGTCTGAATTCATTTCTTCACAAACTGGCCGATTTGACCTCCTTGTTGCCCAAGGGACTCTCAAGAGTCTTCTCCAGCAGCACAATTCGAAAGCGTTGATACTGCGATGCTCAGCTTTCCTCAGAGTCCACCTCTCGCAGCCGTACATTGCTGCTGGAAACACAGCTGTGACTGTACGGACCTTTGTTAGCAAGGTGATGGCAGAGGCACAAGTGCTCTACCCTCTGGTGCACAATTCTTCTCTTGGGGTATTTTGGAGAGTTGTTTGAAGCTGGACAAAATGTTTAGCTCTACATCTTGTCGGTCATGTGACCTGGAAGTTCATTCTCCATTTCTTAAGACCTTGTTTGCAGCTGTGTTCCTTCCTTTTGTGAAGGTGGTTTCTCTAAGATAAAGTTGGCTAACCATGGCTTTGCTGCTCTAAAAGTGTTGCATAACTTGGATGCAGCAGCTTAGAGAGAAGCAGTAGAGGGAAATACCCAGAAGGAGAGAGGATTGTTTGTTTTTTTACAACTACTAGGACATTTCCTGGCTGGGAGACAAAGCTGAACAAAAGAGAGTTATCAATTCTTATTTAATAGCCATCCAGAGCAGGAAGAAAAATGTGGACCCAGGCAAACAGTGTAATAGCTTTGGTGGGGGCTGGGGACTGGAAGGCTGTGACTAGTATGCTGGGTGCTACTAGGACCATTTCCTCTTCCCATTGTTTCTTTTCCCTGTCCCCAGGCTGGGTTGAAAGGAAAACTAAGTTACACCTGAAGAGCAAATCTGAGGGAGTCCCTGGAGAAGAAGGGGAACCGAGGAAGTGATTTGGGGAAAGTGTAGAATGGTAGGGACAGCCAGGTGGAGCAGTGAATAGAGCACCAGCCCTGGAGTCAGGAGTTCAAATCCAACCTCATTCACTTGACACTTACTAGCTGTGGTACGTTGGGCAAGTCACCTAACCCCAATTGCCTTGCCTTCTCCACTCCAAAAAAAAAAAAAAGTAGAATGGCCTACCCAATAATGGGAACAAAAAGGAGGGAGTAAATAGCTTTTCTTACCAGCACAACAGCCCCCAACTCCACACCGCTACTACTCAAAGACAAGAACAAAACAGCCCCTGCCCTCAAGGAACTTATATTTTATTAGGGAGGAGGTGGAATCAATTCGTGCATAGGCAAGCATGTTAAAAATATGAACGAAATAAATTTCAAGTTAATTATTAAGAAGGGAGCACTAGTAACGGGTTATTTAGAAAGGCTTCTAAAAGGAGGTAACATTTAAACCAAGCTTTGAGACATCTAAGAAATATAAGATGTGGAGGTAGAAGAAAATTCCAAGCACTGAGAGGTGATTTATTGAAAGACATGGAAGCAAGAGATGGAGTGTCAGATACGGGGACAGCAAGTAGGTCAGTTTGCCTAAAACAGAGTGTATGGGAAGAAGTAATATGTGATCAACCTGGAAAGAGGTTACAGGTCAAACTGAGGTGTTCATATTTTACCCCAGAGGCAATAGGGAGCCACAGAAGACTCTTGAAGAGTGCCTATCCATATATGTGCAGATAAATAACAGTGAACTCTCTAATAGCTCCAAGATAATGCTGATATCTGTAAAGAAACAACGTTGTAATAAGTCAACGTACTAGGTAAAAGACAGTTTTAATAATTTATGGGAAATCAAAATGACTTTTCTAAATTAAAATAAAAATAAGAGTAAAACATAATTTTATAATATCAGAATTTCAAAGCTAGAAGGGAACTTAGCAATCACTCAACAGCACTTATTGTTTCTACTCTGTGCCAAGCACTATGCCGGACACTAGGGATATAAAGACAATGACCGTAATAAACCTTTCCATACATAATGCCTCCCAATCTTCCTAACTAGAATGTAAGCTCCTTGAGAGCAGGTATGGTTTCGACTTTGTATCTCCTGCAACTTGTACAGTTCCTGAGACAGAAATGGTTAATAAATGCTTCATCAATTATTTTAAAAGAAGAAAAGGAGAGTGCCTGTCTTTTAGGAATATCAGTATAATAATTAAATGTGCAGAAGATGGATTGGGGAGGGGAGAGACAGAATACAGAAAGACTGAATAGGAGGCTCTTACAGGAGTCCAGATGAGATGTGGAAAGGGACAGAAATAGAATGCTTATGGTGGAGAGGAGAAATAACAAATGTGGGGGATGTTCTGAAATTAAAATCCAAAAGACTTGGCGACTGATTGGATATGAGCTACATTCCAGTCATATGCACTTATTCGACCTTTCTTAAATGACATAGAGTTTCCCACCTCTGAGCATTTGCCCATGCTGCTCTCTCCACCATCTCTCTCTTTCAAAGTCCTACCCCTACTTCAAAGCCCAGCTCAAATGCTCCCTGATCATTTAGGTCTTTACTTAATTCTCTAACATCCCAACCCCCCCCCATAGGAAATAATCTCTCAGTCCTCTAAATGCCTGCATCACTTTATACCCTGATTACGTGATTTAAGACTCATTATATGATAGGACATTTAATAAATATTTATTTAGTAATAAATTTTAAATACATTTATAATTTATTAATTAATAATTTAATAAATGTTTATTGATTGATTTTATGCTTCTACTAACAAGGAAAGAACTGGAAACAGAGGAACCATGCATACGATCCCTGGATTTGGTCTTCATCTTCTCCTTTCTGGCTTATTAGGAAACCTTTTAGTGCAGACAGGCAGGACAACTCAGTTTCTTCATATGCTAAAGATTGGACTGAATGATCTCTAAGGTACCTCATACTGTTACTCTAACAATCTACAAATCTAAAACTTGAGTCAAAAGAATTCTTATCTTGGCTTCTTCCTTCCTTTAAGAGGCAGAGTGGGGGCAGCTAGGTAGAGGAGTGGATAGAACACCAGCCCTGGAGTCAGGAGGATCTGAGTTCAAATCCAGCTTCAGACACCTACTGCTTGTGTGACCCTGGGTAAGTCACTTAACCCTTATTGCCTCCAAAAAAAAAAAAAAAGAAAGAAAGAGGCAGCGATATAGACACAGGAGCCATCAATTTGGAGGCAGAGGAGATGGTTTTAAATCCTTGCTGTGCTAGAACACAATTCCTCTGGCTCCAAATTCAGTCCAAATCCTTGCTCTTACTATCTATATGACTTTGGACAAGATGCTTAACTCTCTGGATGTCAATTTCCAGATCTTTACTGGAGGGCAGGGTCATGGGCTCCAAGGCCTCTACTCAAAGAAGGGGCTCAGCATAGTCTTCTCCCCATTTCTCAATAATCGTACTTCTTTTGGACTTCTTTGGACTTTGCCATTATACCTTCTTTTCCCAGGAAACTCATCATTGGGAAATCTCGTGCTGCAAGATTGAATCTGCCTGGTCTTCACATCTCATCAGAACCCTCCCCTCCTCTGACTGGACTCTTGGAAAGGAAGGCAGAGCCATGGGCTCCAGGCCTCTGTTAAAGAGGGGGTTCAGCACAGTCTGCTCCCGACTGTCTACCAACTATACTGTTTTTGTGCTTCTTTGGATTTTTCCATCATGCTCTTGCTCTTAGCATAGCACCGACACATAGCAGGCTCTTAATAAATGTATTTATTGGCCACCTGATCTGTAAAATGGGCAGATTGGCCTTGTAGATCTTTAAGGCCTTTACAACTCTAAAGTTATAATCCTCTCAAAGAATACCACAAAGCACTGCTGGTGCTTTAAAAAGTGGAGTTTCTTATAAGAAAAATAGAGCCATTTAAATGGCTTTCCCAGGAACCCCCAAACTGACTCTTTACAGAAATGTGCCCAATGACAACAAATCCCTAAAAAAATGTAACTTTTGGCTCTTGCTAGTGATTAGTGGCTTCTGGGCTGACCTTCAGCCAGCCCCCGAATCTTTCCTAGCCAATGCAGGGCCTCCTGGGTATATGGGCACAGAGCCCAGGACTTGTCTGGCTTCCTCTTTCCCTAGCAGCAACAAGGAAACATCTGATGTCTCTGCCCTAGTGAAAGCCTTTCTTTGCCTGCCCCAGGGAGAGTTTTGATTGGCTCCTGCTGTGGTGACCTCATCCTCCTCCAACTCTGGGACAGTTCCCACTTCCCACATATCCCTCCTTCATCCAAGGGGTTTCCTACTGGCCTTCTTTTCTCCACAAGCTTCCCCTCCCATGGCCCCTCTCTGCGCTCTCCATTCTGGCCCGATTTCCCTCTGCAGTGCTTTAGAGGACTTCTGGATGAATGCCTACAAAATACAACTGTTTCTTGAGCTCAGCTCATACCTCCCCCACCTCTTGATTTCTGCTGTTCTTGGGGCCTCCTTAGCCAACACCCTATGGATCGTTAATACCTGGTGATCTCCTCCAAGGACCCTGACAACCCCCACAGTTTCAGAAGGGAGGGTTTTTAATACAAAGTCTTTTTGTCTTTGAAAACTGCTTCACAGGTGTTGCAGTATAACCCATCCAAACTGCAGGAATTGTGTATATGTGTATGTGTATGTGTATAAAAGAACTACAGTTATCCTTTCCACAATTCGGAGGTTGGGGCGCAGCACCCACTCGATCTGGAAAATCCATGTAAAGTTGTTGGCCCGCTCTTAGTACCAGAGAAGAAGTCTGAATTTTTTTTTTTCTTTTATGGGTGTTTATAGTAGCTTATTGTAAAATTTAGGTTAAGTACTTGGTCATAGGCTCTGTGCCGTCTGCTGGCTTTAGAGTGTCATTTGGGGTGTCCACAAAACTCCAATTTAATTTCTTATGCTGACCCAAAACATATCAAAACCGCAATGGGGAAAGTTGGGATGTGGAAGGCATCTGTACTTGGAAGGAATGCAAAGATTCTTTCTGGTGCAGAGCATGAGTTGGTATGGAAGGATTCTGGAGTCACATCTCTACCACTTAAAGTCCTGCTTAGTCTTCAAAACCAAGAATAAATGCTATACCTGCCACAAAGCCTTCCCTTTTTCCTTAGTCAAAAACAATCTGTCCTTCCTCTCCCCAGAGTACTATTTGAACGATAATAATTGCATTTATATAGCACTTTAAGCTTTGCTAAGGACTTTATACATACCTAACTTGCATTACAAATATTATCTACTATGCATCTACTACTACTATTAATACTACTGCTAATAATGATGTTATGACTAATATTAACATTATCTATTATGCACTTTTTTGTATATAATATCTTATTATATATAAATATTTAATAATATAATATATTACAATATATACTAGATAAGATAAGATATGATATGTGATATGATATGATATAGCATAACATAATAATAGCAAATATTTATATATATTTTACTCTTTGCAAAACACTTTGCATATGTTATCTCATTTGACCCTCTCAGCAGCCCTATGAGGTAGGTGCTGTTATTGTCCCCATTTTATGAATGAGAAAACTGAGGCCGAGTCAGGTTAAGTGACTTGCCCAGGGTCACATGGGTCACATAGCTAGTAAGTGTCTGAGAAAGAATTAAAACCCAGGTCTTCCTCACTCCACATCTCGAACTCTATGGGCCTATACCACATTGCCTCTGCTCTTTGGGACTTAGAGGCAACTGGGTGGTATCATGGGTAGAACACCAAACTTGGAGTGGGGGCAGACCTGAGTTTTAATCTGCCTCAGAAACTTACTGGCTGTGTGACCCTGGGTAAGTCATTTAATCTCTATCTGCCTCCGTTTCCTTGGCTGTAAAATGAAGATGATAACAGTACCTACCTCCCAGAGTTGTTGTGAGAATAAAATCAGATAATAGCAAACCATAAAATGCTCTATAAATGCTAGCTATTATCTTCTTCCCTGAATTATAAACTCCTTGAGGGAAGGAAAAGACTATGTCTGTCTGTGGCAAGGACACAAGCCTTTGTCATAGTGGCATCACCGCCAGCAGCAGCTCCCCAGAACAGAATGTGGAGAGATTTAATTGCTGGGTAGATAAGATTGGATATTTTGTGGTCGACAGGAGGGAACCAACAATGATTTTTGAGCAGAGGAATGGCAAGACCATCTGCATGAATAAAAAAAAAAATTATCCTGGCAGCAGTATGAAAGGAAGGAAGATGAGGGGGAAGAGGAAAGGGAACAAGCGTTTATTAAGTGCCTACTATGTGCCAGAAACTGTGCTAAACACTTTACAAATACTGTCTCATTTAATCCTCATCAACCCTGGGAGCTAGGTGCTGTTATTATGTCCATTTTACAGCTGAGGAAACTGAGCAGAGATTAAATGACTTGCCCAGAGTCACACAGCTAGCAAGGTCACATTTGAACTCAGGGTTTCCCAACGCCAGACCCAGGGCTCTCTTCACCATGCCATCTTGGAATAAGGGATGGAGGAATAAGGGCATCCATGAAGGTACGGGAAACTGAAAGGAAAGGACACATAGGAAAGATGCTGCAGAAATGGAGCTGCAAACCCACCGAGGCGATAGCGGATTATATTTCAAAGGTGAAGGCCAGGTAACTCTAAGGCTATCAACTTGAAATCAATCAATCAATAAATATTTATTAAGCACCTACTCTATGCCAGGCACTGTGCTAAGGAAGCTCTTGGGATAAAATAGGAGGCAAAAGACAGTCCCTGCCCTCAGAGCATTACAATCCAATGGGGAGACAATATGGAGACCAAAAAATACAAGGCAAGCTATATATAGAATAAATGGAAAATAAACAACAGAGGGAAGATATTAGCATTAAGAGGGGTTGCCAAGGCTTCCTGTAAAAGATGGGATTTTTGTTGTGACTTAAAGGAAGCCAAGGAAGGCAGTAGGCCGAGCAGAGGATAGAGAGCATCGGACAAAATGCCCATGTCTTGTTCATGGAACAGCCAGGAGGACTGAAGAGTACATGATGGGGGGTAAGGAGAGAGAAGACTGGAAAGGTAGGAGGGGGCTAGGTTATGAAGGCTTCGAATGCCATATTTGATCCTGGAGGTAATAGGGAGCCACTGGAGTTTCTTGAGTGGGGAGGTGACATGGTCAGACCTGTGAGTTAGGGAAATCACTTTGGTGGCTGGGTGGAGGATGGACTGGAGTGGGGAGAGAGTTGAGGCAGGCAGACCCATCAACAGGGTATTACAATAGTCCAGGCATGAGGTGAGGAGGGCCTGTGCCAGAGGGGTGGCGGTGTCGTGACAGATGAGTGACAGTATCAGAGGAGAGAAGGAGGCAAATACAAGGGGTGTTGCAAAGGTTAAAATCTACAGGCCTTGGCAAGGACTTGGATATGGGGTGGGGCTGGGGGTGTGAAAGATAATGAGTCCAATAAGACTCCTAAGAGAGCCCGTGGAACTGGGTGGATCGTGTTGCCCTTTACAGTCATAGAGAAGGTAGAAGTAGGGGAAAGTTTAGGGGGATAGATGATGAGTTCTGTTTTGGACATGTTTATTTTGAAAGATAGGGTTAATGCCAATGTTATAAATTCCTTCCTCTCCACCCAAAACTCCTCAATCAGGAGGACGAGCATGTTGAAAGCAAATGATAATGTGTGGTGTGAGACCACCCACCAGCAATTAATTAAAAGAGTCTGAGGTCTCAAGGTAGGAACAGAAGACTTCTTTATCATGATCCCACTAGAAAGGGCAATCTCCAAACCGATAGATAATTGGTACAGAGAGGCAGGGTATAGGAAGTGAAGGGTAACTATATACCTTAGTGGTTCCATCCTCCTCCCCACCACTGACTTTCACCCTCATGGATGGAGTTCAGGCTCACAATCTCACGGGAAATCTAACCCAGGAATAAAGAAGTGAAAAACATCTTTTTCCTTATCTGGTGAGGCTCATGCTGAGGTGGTAGTGGGGAGGAAGCAGGTCCAGCTACTCTAAGTTCCAGATTCCTATGGGTCGGGTGATTTGAAACTTAGGCCTAGCTGACAATCAGAAGCCCTGAGCCACGCTGAAAAATCCCAACACCCATTCATCCCACTCTACTCACAGAAAGGCCGAGATCCATATTCCATGAGAGGGGTTCACCATCCCACTCAATAATAAACTTGGTTTTGGATGAGTAGTTCTGTGGGTACCCCCTCTTGGGTCTTCAGACAAGCTACCCCAGGTTTAGGGTATTCTATTGGTCCATGTTCTCTCTCAATCACAGCTTATAAGCTCTCACCTATCTATTGGGGTTCCCTTGTCTTTTTCATTAGTCAGCCAGAAGATAAAATTACTTCTACACAAAGGCATCTAATGACATGGCAAAATGTAGCTGTAGATCTGTTATCCCCCTTACTCCACAAAGAAAAACCTAGGAACCATTTCCCCTCAAAATATCACATACCGTGAATGGGAATGGTAACATAAAGATCACATGTAGTGAACATATGTGGCCAGAACACACATGGAGGGATATTCCTGTATGGAACGCGTATGTCAAACAAGAACTCAAGCTTTCAACATTGCAGGTCTATTGACTAATGTCTTTTGATGATCTCATCATGCTGTCCTATGTTGGGCCTGCTCCTTGTGGTGTTACTTTGGTGGCTGGATGAAAGCTGGACTGGAATGGAGAGAGGCGGGAGGCAGGCAGACCCATTAACAAGCTATGCTCCCTGTGGTGTTACACATTTCCACTGTTCACCTCTTCTCTCTCTCTTAACCAGGCTATTCTCACTAATGCCACCCTCTCAGATTCAATCTCTAATCCCTAGTCTTCGATCCAAAATCAGTCAATAAATATTAATTAAGCATCTGCTGTGTGCCAGGCACCATGAGATGAAAAGAAAGGGAAAGGGCAGTCCTTTCTCTCTCTCTCATGGAACTCACAGCCCAGTGGGGAAGACAACATGTAAACAACTATTTGTAAGCAAGTTATATGCAAGATAAATTGAAAATAGTCAACAGAAGGAAGGCATTGGAATTAAGGGGATAAGGAAAAATTTCCTCTAGAAGGTAGGATTTTAGTTGAGACTCGAAAGAAGCCAGGATAGCCAAGAGGCAGATAGGAGGAATGTATTAAAATTTTACCTTGTTCTGGTCTCCCTGGTGACCTCCCTCCCTTCTAATCAGTATGCTAAGTTTATAAGTTATTGTTGTTCAGTCATTTCATAAATGGCTGACTCTTCATGACCCCATTTGAGGTTTTCTTGGCAAAAACACTGGAACGGTTTGCCATTTCCTTCTCCAGCTCATCCGTTGAAGAGGTGACCCTTTTCCTTGCTGCAGCATCTATTTGTGCCTTCGATTTTGTCCCTTTCTGCCTCCTTCAGCAGTATCTCCCTCCATCTCAGCCTCCCTGCAATCATCATCCCTCTCCACTAACTTTCAGCCTCTCCCTATATACTTAGTTCCCCTCTGCTACCTACAAATGTATCCAAGTCTTTGAAAAGTTTTTATTTGATATCACCTTTCTTTCAAGCTATCATGTTATTTCTTTCTTCTCTTTCAAAGGCACTCCTAGAAAAAGCCACCTATCTTCCTTGTCCTCACTTCTCACTCCTCAATCCCTTGCAATCCTTGCAATCCCTTCTGACCTCTTTATTAAACTGAAATTCCTCTCTCCAAGGTTACCAGTGATCTCAGCGGCCGAATCCATTGATTTTTTTCAATTCTCTTCTTTCTTGACATCTCTGCTGCATTTGCCATTGTGGACTACTCACTCTCTCCTCCTGGACACTATTTCCTCCCTCATTTTTTGTGACACTACTCTCAGTTCTTCTAACTGTCTGGTCACTTCTTAAGAGTCTTTCCTGCTGGATTAGCATCCATATTGCAGATTATAACTATAGCTATGTCCCAAGGCTCTGTTCTTTTCTCTCTTCTCTTCTTTCTCTTGGTGCTCTCAGCCATTTCCAAGGATTCCGTAAACTGAGACAGCACTCAGAAGTATGTATCTAATCCTAGTTTCTCCCATGAGCTTGAGCCCACATCACCACACCAACTGCTATAGGTTATTTCCAACTGAACTTCCATAGGCATCTCAAATTCAACATGGTCAAAATAAAACTCATTATCCTCTTCCCCGCAACCGTGAAACCATTCCTCTTCCTAACTTTCTTCTTTCTCTTAAAAATTCTGCCATCTTCCAGTGACCCAGGGTGAAAACTCAAGTCATCTCTCCATTCACGTTTTCACCATTCAAATGCCAGCCCTTATCGACCTTAGGCTTCTATTTGTTCTCCCTGCATCTAGCCCTCCTCTTTTCAATTAATCCTTTACACAATAGTCAAATGAATGTTCCTAAAGCTGAGACCTGATCGTGCCAATTCATTGCTAAATAAATTACAGCAGTTCCTTATTGCCTTTAGAGCCAAACATAAATCCGTCTGTCAGGTACTTAATGCTATTAATCTACCTACCTTTGCAGGCTTATTTGCATCACTCTTCACACACACTCTACCTTCCAATCCAACTGGCCTTCTGGCTATTCCTCATATGTGATGTTTTCAAATCTTCATGCCTTCACACAGCCTGTCCTTTGTGTCTGCAAAGAGTTGCCTTTTAGAATCCACAGCGTCAGTCAGTCAAGGGTTAAGTTAAATGTCACCTCCTATACAAGGTCTCTCTTGATATTGCTAGTTTTTGGTACCCTTCCCTGCTACCTGAGAAATTATTTTGCATTTTGCTCAGCATCTCCTTCTTTGAGCTATTCTCCCCCCCATCCCCACCCCCAATCTGGGTACTCACAAGTCTTTAAGTTGGTCTTGAGAAGAGTGACTGCTTTTGTACCCTTTGTATCCACCTCCTATACTATAGCTCACAAGACCCCACAGGTGAGTTTACCTTAAATAGTCGGCCAACAGACACAATTAACTCAAAGCTAAGACATTTAACTAAGCTGGCAAAACGCAGTAGATACAAAACATTTCCCTCCAAAAACCTGGGGTATGCTCTCCCAGAAATATAGACAGTATCGTTTGGAAAAGTGGGCACAAATAACAGTACAGTGGCAAATATTTGGGAAACACACATGGCCAAGGTAACTCGAGCCTGCTGCTGGATTGCAGGGCCCTGATGTCTTTTTTCTCATGGTTCTCTCCCTTGGGCACACAGTATCTCTGAGGTCTGTATGTGTGTGTAGGGGGCCATTTAGCTGAGATGCCTGGATTTTCTCTCTGAAGCTCAATTCTTAAATCCATAGTCAGATCTTTTCTCTGCTGCCAGAGAGAGAGCTTATTCCTTTCTACTTGGAATACTGTTACTCTTCAGGACTGTTTATCTACATGTTTGCCATTAGATTGTGAGCTCCTTGAAATTTGGCAGTTTTTTTTTTTTGCCTCTTTTTGTACTCACTGTGTTTAACCCAGTGACCGGCACATAGTAGGCACTTAATATTTATTGATTGACTACCCTCCAGGGACAGTGTGTATAGACTCCCTAATGCATAAGTCTCTTCTGTGTCTCAAATTCTCTTAAAATGAGGGCCACAGTTTGAAGGGCCACCCAGGGTGTGGCCTTTCTTTCTGCCCAGTCAGGGGCCAGGCTCCTTTCCAATTCTAACTAGGAGAAAGCCTTCAAGACTCAGAAAGGGATAACAGGGCATTAACACAATTTTGCAATTCATTAACATATTAATACCTCCTAGCTGCTTTTATCTGCCCCCAGCTTTTCAGGATCATCTTGATTGCCAGAGTGGGGACCAAATCCCTCCACCACCTCCAACACCTCTACTACATTTCTATCTATTTATATGCTGTTCACTTCAATGGAAAGTCTTTTCCTTAAGGGCAGAGATTGTTTTGTTTTGGGTTTTGTATTTCCAGGGGCCTAGTACTTTGCCTGAGCTTAACAAATGCCTATTCAATTAATTAATGGAATACACTTTTTACAGGACTTCATTAGGTATGTTGCATTCCTAGCCAATAGCCTATCACAACTGCTTCTGAAGTCCTGGGCTAGAATTTCAAATTCTGTTTTCCAACACCATTTCTTAACTAGCTGTTCATTTTTTATATCGTTTCTCTTCTGAAGTCCTTATCTTTTATCAGTAGCAGTAAGGAAAATACCTTTTTCCTTAAAAAAAGAAAAATTTCTAACAGCTTGGTTCCTTGTGGTGGTACATTTGTTCTCAGAAAAATCAATAGAGGCGAGTCATAGCTGTCAGACAAGTTTGGAGAGGTTCTCCATTATATTCTAGATACCTGCCTTAGGAAGATGACATACTTCCCGATTGTTCTTAGCAGGTTTATGTGTGGCCACCTCAGAAACCTTCAGAAGGGAGCTGTCAGCCACTAGCAGTCGTGTCTTCTTCCTCGGAGCAGTATTGGACGTTTTCTCTCCTAAATGGACCTAATGGATCCTCCTCCTCATTTCTTGTAGAACAATAAGCTACTTCATGAGGGTTTAGCAGCTGGATAGTGCAATGGATAGGGCACTAGACCTGTTGTTCAGGTCCTGAGTTCAAATCCTCAGTCTCTCATTAGCTGTGTGACATTAGGCAAATCACTTAATCTCTCTTGGCCTTAATTCCTCATCGGTAAAATAACTCACTGGCCTCTCACTTCCCTCCCTTCTAGCTCAAAATCTCCATTTATTGGCTCCACTTCACTTTCCATTCATTCATCAATACCTTGCTATCTAGCTTCCATCTTCACCATTCTTCTCAAAAAGTGCTCCCAAAAGGATAACCTGTTTGTGGCTCAATCTCAAGGCCTTTTTCTGGCCTCTTGATCTGTGTGTGACTATTGCAATACTCCCAGTCACCATCTTGACACATTCAACTCTCACTCTTTCTCCCTCTCTTTTCTTGCACTGAATATGGTGACTTTTTCAATATAATATAAAATATTATATTGTGCAATGTATAATGCACAATATAATATTCTATGTTTCTCCCTTCTATTACAGGGGTGTTTGGGGGCAAGGATATGAATGGGACATGGGATCACCAGTATAAGGACATAAGTTAGGGATGTGGGCACCCTAGTTGAGGAACTTCTTTTTTGGCTGGGGATGAAGATCCAAGGCTTTCCATGTTACTCCTAGGAGGCTGTCTAGGCCATGAGGTCTACTACATGGTTGCGATAACCATCCCAGGAAATGAGATTGACAAAATGGTCATTAAAGGTCATACCAGTGCCAATATCAAAAGTAGACCAATGGGTGTCACTGTTAAAGTCACAGAATACAGCCTGGTCCTTTGTGTAGTCCAAGATACCCTTCGAGGGTCCTTCTGATAGATGCTTAACCACTTTCTTGATATCATTGTATTTGGCAGGTTTCTCTAGGCAGCAAATCAGATCCACAACAGATATGCTGAGAGTAGGAACACAGAAGGCCATGCTTGTGAGCTTTCTGTTCTCAGGTTTGACCTTGCCTACAACCTTAGCAGCACCAGTGGAAGCATGTTTTGTGCAGCACCATGCCCATTATGCTGCAGCTTGCCAGAGAGACCATCTACTGTCTTCTGGGTAGTAGTAGTGGCATGGATTATGGTCATGAGTCCTTCCACAATGCCAAAGTTGTCATGAGTGACCTTAGCCAAGGGGACCTAGTGGTTGATAGTGCAGGAGGCATTACTGACAATCTTAAGGGAATTATTGTATTTCTCATGGATCATTCCCATCATGAACATAGGGGCATCAGCAGAAGGGGCAGAGAAAACGATCTGCTTGGCTCCACCCTTCAATTGAGCCCTCGCCTTTTCCATGGTGGTAAAGACATAAATGGACTCTACAACATACTCACCTAGCATTTCCCCATTTAATATTGGTGGAATCCTGCCCCTAGAAGACAGTAATGGCTTTTCCATTGATCACCAGCTTTACATTCTCAGCCTTGATAGTGCCCTTGAACTTACCATGAACAGAATCATATTGGAATATATAAACCATGTATTGAAGTCAATGGGTGGCTTACTGATGGCCACAATGTCTACTCCATGTGAGTTGAATGCAGCCCTGGTCACCACAAGGCCAACACAGCCAAATTGGTTGACTCTGACCTTCATCATCTTGTCTCAGAAATGCAGCTGCAGCAAGGGATCCTAAAACTGAGCTTGGGGGAAGAACCTAGAGCCAACTCTCTTTGCTTCTATTACCTTCACTTATGTGGTTTTCTTTTTATTTCTGGTGCCTCTTTCTCTGTGTCCTAGAATGTCATCTCATTCTCCTGCCTCTCCTCAACTGTGAATAACACCCAAGGTTATCACTTTATGCTCTCTCTCCCTCCCAGAGTTTATCTACTCCCATTGCTTTAATTATCACATCTATGTAAATAACTCCCACATCTTTGTTTTCATTCCCCACCTTTCCCCTAAGCACTCACACTATATTACCAAATATTGACCACTTATCTCCACCTAGATAACCTACTTGTACTTAAAATTCAACTAGCTAAAACTAGACTCATTATCATCTTCCTCAAAACCTGCCCTTCTCATTCATTCTTTTCAATTTCCAAAAATGGCACTACCATCTTCTCAGTCACCCAGTCTTATAACACTAGAGAACACTTTGACTCTCCTCTCTCCATGGCCCCACATACCTGATAGCTTGTCAATATCTGCTGATTCTAGCTTTGGAATATTTCTTGTATCTATCCTCACTTATCCAATCCTACAGTAATTCTACTGCTTTATGTCCTCATCTCTTCTTAAGACAGTCATAACAACATCCTAACTGGTCTTCCTGCCTCTAGTCCATTTATTTACCTTCCATCTTTCCCAGCACTGCCTGAATCTTCCTAATGAACCACCTTGATCCTGTCACTTTATTATCAATAATCAATCAATTAAACATTTATTAAGCACCTTCTATGTACAACTCTATTCAAAACTTTCAGTGGCTCCCCATTGCTTGCCAAATAAAGTATTGTGGCACTTGAAGTTTCCTACAACCTTGTTCTAACATACATTTCTGAACTCATTTCATATATGCCTTTGATGAGGTTAAAGAAAATGATGAGGGTAGGGAACCGTATGTTTTTAAGGGTGCTCAAGACCCCAAAATACCGACATGCCAGGTCCTGCCTAATGAATTCAACTCGAGCCTTCTCAGCCAAGGAAAACAAAGGTTATTAAAGATTCCCCATAATGGGTGGTCTTATTTATGATGCTTGTTTTCACAAGCGAACCAAATTCAATCTACTGAGCTAGACTGAATCTGAGCCCCTCCATGGAGGCAAGATGGAGGGGTGGTCAAGTAGTCTGGGGTGACTAGAGGAGGGGTTTAGGGAGGGTCTTGAGGAGAAGTCCAAGGAGGATCTTGATGGGACTAGAGGTCAAGACTCCAGGAAACAAGAGAATGGGATTTTGATGGAATCAAGGGTGGGAAGCAGCTGGACAATAGAAGACTAGGCTAGGTAGAGATTTGGGCCTAGAGATAAGGAAAGGCTTATGGCCTCAGGCAAAGGCCAGATCTAGTGGGAAGATCCAAGGAGAGTTCAAGGGGGTTCCCAGAGACTGTAACCCCATCACCATGAGCTTAACCAAACTAGACTACTTTATGTACCTGTTCTCACCCTGTATTCTCTCCTTTGCTCACCTCATTGTTGTTTGTCCTTTGTTTTTGAAGAAGACCAGTAGAGTGATGTCTTGACTCCAGAATTGGATTCAAGTGAGACAGAGTTGCACAAAGTTGTCAGCCTCACTCTCTCTTCCAGACTCATGGGAGTCCAGTGGCATGACAAAAGTCAAGATAACTGGCAATAGCCCAGGATGCATTGGGTGACCTTGGCATCCTCTTTGTCTGACCAGACTCTAAGTGCTTCAGCCACCTACATGGCCTTTGAAAAATATTGTTCTTATCTGCCCATTCCACAGGGAGAAGTCACATGCGTGGGTAGACAGCCCCCCCCCCCCAAGTCCCCACATCCCCTTGCAACTTGCTGACAGGTGTGTGGCCCTTCCATTACCCTCAACCTGGTTTAGCCCATCTGCCAAGATGGTTTACCTGGGTGTGGCAGCTGTGCATGCTACAGCTTCTTGGAGCCACAAATGAGAGTTGATTGAAGGCGGACACCAAAGGTGGGTGAGCAACCCTGAAAAGGGCTTGGCAAGCCCTCATGGCAGAGGTGGTAGTCTTTCTTGAACATCCGATATGCTCCATTCTTTGGGCCTGGAATGAACTCCTTCTTCTCTACAGCCCAGTCCCTGCTCCTGGCTCCCATCTCCATCTGCTGAAGTTGCTACTCTTCTTAAAAGCTCAACTTAGAGACTGCTCTCTCTATGAAACTTTCCCTAACTCTAACCATTCTGGAGTAAAGGTGATCCTTTCTTTCCTAATTTTGAATAGTAAGTAGGTTTGCTTTGCAATTATCTCATCTTTCAGAGGTTCAATTACTTATATATTTGCCCCTCACCCCACTGGATTGTAAATGCTTTGTAAGGAGGTTCTGTTTCTTATCTATACTTGTATCTTCAGCATGGGGCATGCTGTTTTACACACTAGAAGCACATAATAAATGACTTGAATCATCAACAACAAACATACTAAGCACCTACTATACTACAATGCTTTGAGCAGAGTCCTGAGGGCAACCAAGTGGCTCAAAATGACCCTCTTTACTATCAGGAAATTTACCTAACAGAAAAGAAAGCCTCAGCTCAAACTTCTTCAGCTATATTTTTTAAGAGACCCATGCCATACAGTTGATCACAAAAGAGTCTTCTGGTTAACAAGGTTTTGTTTTGGTTTTGTCAGCACAATGTTTGATGTATATTTTTGTAAGAATATTAATTTTAGGTCAAATTTACGATGCAGCATTATAATAGAGGCGAGGTACTAGACCTGCAATTTCATAGGTATGGTGAGCTCTGGGTGAGCAAAGCCCTTCTATCAACATCGATTGTTGACATCTTTGTAGACTTGACCTTTAGAGAGTTTCTGAGAGCACTGATAAGTGACTTGCCCAGCAGCACGTGACCGCAGCACGTGACCAGTGGCAGAACTTGAACTTGGGTCTTCCTGATCTTTAGACTACCTATCAACTATGCAATAGGGCCTCTTGTGTAGAGTGCTATATGTATATACGTACACACACAGATATATACACATACATATATATACATACACATATATACACATATACATACACACATGTGTATGCATGTATAGCACTATATACTTATGTATGTGTGTGTATGTGTACATATATGTATATATGTGTGTATGTGTGGTTTTTTTTAATTTAAATTTTTAAATTTTTGAGAGGCAATCAGGATTAAGTGCCCAGAGTCACACAGGTAGTGTCTGAAACCAGATTTGAACTCAGGTCCAGGGCCTGTGCTTTATCCACTGCAAGACCTAGCTCCCTGAGTGCCATATTTTTATGGGTATGTGCACGCCCTCTACATCCCTGACACCAGTATAATCAACATGTTTATTATCATTTTGTGGGGCTATAGAGAATAATTTTACCATTTTAAATTATTAGTAATTTTACATTGTTAAATTATTTAAACATTTAAAATTGTCTGTAAATTGCCATTGTATGTCTTGGCGATCTCACTGTGAAAGTGGGCATAGGGAAGTCAGTGAAAGCTAGGTTGGAAAGAGAATATGGGATCACAAAATTCAGGAAGATAAAAGCTTATGAATGACTTAGAAGCTTCACACTTGTACATCTGAAATACTCTACGCCAGAAGAAAATTAGAAGTGGCTGGATGCCATGAGTACTGAACAACAATACCCAAAAGAGTGTAACTGACTACATGTTGGCAGTAAATGGATAGTCATCAGTGTCAAAGCCACTTCAAAAGTGAGTTCAGATCAGCAATGTTTAGAGCAAAGCAACATCAACACCAAACTGAAAGACAGGAAAAAGATGAGGGACAAAAAAAAAAAACCCAAAACCCCAAACTGTGTGTAATTATAGCAGCTCCAACCTGATCAATTTAAATAAATTGTTGATACCAAATACCAAAAAATGGAAAATTGACAGAGGTAAAGACATTGACTTTATCACCATTACTTAGAGATATGGTGCAATGGGAAATGTGTTGATAATAGGAGTAGAACACTGAAGCTCAGATGCCTATTGTGGAAAGGGTCCTGGACTTGGAGTGGGAAGATTTAAGCTCCTGATCCTATCACAGACACTTACTAGCTGTGTGACCGCCGACGAGTCATCAACCTGTGTGTGCCTCAGTTTTTTCATCTGTAAGACTAGGGGGTTTGACTCAATGACATCGAAGGTCCCTTGCAAGTCTAAATTTATGATCCTACTACCTGTGTGACCTGGAGCAAATCAATTAAGCTCTTTTGGCCTAATTCTCTTCACCTGTATCTGGTTGGACTAGACAACCTCTAACATCTTTTCAAAATCTGTCTATGCCATTGGGCTTGAAACTTCCATTTCTGATCTACATTAGAATCACAGAATAAGAAAAATGACTTATGTCTCTGCAACAGCCCTGAGAGGTAGGATAAGTATCAATATCCTCATTTTGTAGGTGAAAAAACTGATGTACGGAGAGGTTGTGATGTGGCCAAAGTCACACAGCTAGTAACGCACCCAGAGCTGAAACCTGAACTCATTCAATCCCTACTTGGAGGTCCATAATGACTCTCCCTGCTAAGTCTGAAGAGGCCTTTGAAATAATCTCGTTCAATTCCATGATTCTATATCTAACAGATGCGCCTAGAAGTGATAGGTATAGCTGAAGAAATTAAGGCCCAGAGAGAAGTGCCTTCCTAGTCTCTTGTTCCAAACATCCAGTAAAAATGTATTGAATGTCTCCTTTGTGCACAGGTACAAGATATGATCCTTGCCCCCTGAGAATTTACAATCTAACTGGAGAAACAAGATGTGGGTGTGTATATGTATGTATGTATGTGTGCATGTATATGTATATATACACATGCATATACGTACACATGTACACATATATGCATGTGCATACATATAATACACATATGCATGCACATGATATATAACATGCATATATGTATATATTTATGTGTATATGTGTGTGTGTATGTATGTATGTATGTGAAGCACCTAAGCAACAGCAGCTGATAAGTTGTAGTAAGAGCTCATGAGAAATAAATTCGTCCAAAAATCCTTCATTGGCATAGACGTTGGCCTTGAGGGATGACTGTGATTTAGACACATAGAAGATAGAAAGAGGCCATTCCAAAGGAGCATGGTGGGCCATTGAGGCTGGAATCAAAAGTTTGTGAGAGCAGTAATGGATAGGAGTATACAGGAAGGAGGGAACCCAGGTACTATAGGATCTTGAAAGCTAAACAGGGGTGTTCACACCTGGAAAGGAAGGCAATGAAGAACGAGTGTAGGGAAGGTGGCATAATAATATCAACTTACATAAGGTTTTAAGGCTAACAGAGCACTTTTCTCAGCATGCCCTAGGCAGGAAGGTGGTGTAGTAGATAGAGGGCCGGATTTAGGGTCAGGAAATCCTGTGTTCAAGTTTTACTTCAGACCTACTGAAGCTGTGTGACTCTGGGTAAGTAATTTAACTTCTCAGCCACAGTTTTCTCATCTGAAAGATAGGGATAATAATAGCATTTTATCTCCCTGGGTCGCAGCAAGGATCAACATGTGAACCGCTTTCCAAATCTTAAAGCCCTATGTAGATACTAGTTGTTGCTGTTATCCCTATGAGGTAGGTAGAAGTATTATTACCTACCATTTATAGATGAGGAGACCAAAACCCATAGGAGTAATGTGACTTGTCCAGGGCCACACAGACTAAGTAATCATCAGAATCAGGATTCAAACTCAGGTCTTCTGATGTCCGGTTCTGTTTCCTATAATCAAAGTCAGAGCATGGAGAAAATTCAGCCTTTAACAATATGCGGGATGGATTAGAGAGGGAGGCCAGCTGTCAACACACCCCACAGACAGAAGATGAAGAAGACCTGGTACAGGGTGGCATCGGGGGAAGTGGTAAGAAAGGGCTGACTGACAGACGTAGAAAGAATTTAATAATAGCATTTAATAACAGCTTGGATGGAAGGGGTGAAGGAGAGGAAAAAGTCAAATTTGTGTCAGGCTTGGCTCAGTTCCCCTGCTATATAGTGGTCTACAATTAAAGGTGTGGTCATATCTCTGCCTCTGCCAAGAGCCTACTAGTTAACCCCTGTATAGATAGTCAGTGCATGCCAAATATCTCCACTAACCCAAGACTACCCTGTCTCCTGGAAGAGACCTCCCTGATCTTGCCTGCCAGAGAACACATGAAGATATCCTTAGTCTAAGGCACTGAGGTAGATAGAGCTCTGGGGCCTGGAGTCAAAAAGACCTAAGTTCGAATCTAGCCTCAGATACTTACTAGCTGTATCCTGGGCAAGTCACCTAACCTCTGGTTGCCTCAGTTTTCCCAACTGCAAAATAGGAATGATAATAACACCTACCTCCCAGGACTGTTGTGAGAATCAAATGAAATAATAATTGTGAAGCTTGCCTGGCACATAGTGAGTGCTACATAAATTTGTGCCAAAGATGATAACTGCCGAACTTGGACAGGGCACAAGGAACTCAGGGAAAAGGAAAGATTGATCACATATCGTATAAGGTATATCTCTACTTAACTAGAAGAGGTCTTTGAAATTGTCTAGTGCAACGCCACCATCATACACACACACACACACACACACGCATGCACAATATATACATACATATATGTGCACAGCACATGCATATAATGCTAGCTTTTATATGTATATGTATAATACACATGTACATAATTAGTTGTGTTTAGAAGTGGTAGATACAATTAAAGAAAATGAAGCCCAGGTAAAATTAGTTTCATAATCTTGGTCCCCAGATATTATATAACAGAAGTTATATCTCTGCCAATTATAAGAAATCGCAGTACACTGAGGGGGCTAGATTTCCATTCCCAGCTCAACAAAGAGCCATTACAAACCTATCACGGCAGTACAGATATGATAACCAGAAAAGACGGAAGCCACCTCTAGGTTATTTTAGTGCCTACTGCCATTTGGGTGGGCAGGCAGACACAGCTCTGTCTAACCTCAAAGACTGACACAGCTGCCCTGCAAGAGCATATACCCCCTAGCCAGGCTTCAGTGACCTGGGTGGATGGATGCTGTCATGAGAGTGGGTATGAGCCTTTTGAGGTACGCAGACCTTTCTGAGTTAGGCCAGCCCCTAAATCCTGGCATGATAATGACATGTTTTCTAGCATGAGAGACTTAAATAATCCACAGAGAGAGGAAAACTGGGAAGAATCACGATAGTGTACTTACTAGAAGGCCATTTGACTTGGTATTCTCAAGATATGGGTTATTGGCTCTGTTCTGCTACCAACCAATGAGTGATATGACCTTGGGTAAGTCACTTCACTTGCTTAGGCCTCAGTTTTCTTATATATGTAACTGTCAGCTCCTCAGAATGGAAGAAAGAAAGCAGCCTATGTAGAACTCCCTCTTGCCTCCTCAAAAGGAAGGGGAAGAGGCTCGTTGCCTGTGAATGGGGGAAAGAGACTTTTTCCCAGGGACTGAAGAGGCTTGCTCTGGTCCTCTGTCTGGTTAAATGGTGAGAAAGAGAAGTTTTCTTCTGCTACAAGGATAGGGGAGGTTTGCATTGCCCTCCCTTTAGGTACACAGTTAAGAAAAGTTTTTCCCATCACAGGAGGAAAGAGTAATAGACATGAGAAATAGAGCAGGGGTTAAAAAAAGCCGAGGTATTATGGAAATGACAGGCCGGGTGAATATTGAGCAGTGTCTATGGCAAAATAAACATAAGAATCTCCAGGGAGAGGCTGCAAGGAAAACCACATGGTGAGAGAACAGCTGTGCAGAGAGGAGTAAGGGAGATAAGCAGTCTGGGACACAGACTCAACCCTTTAAGGAGGTCCTTGGCTCTTGGACCTTCCAGAAGTATCCTCCAGCAACAGAGAGAGAGAGAGAGAGAGAGAGAGAGAGAGAGAGAGAGAGAGAGAGAGAGAGAGAGAGAGAGAATGAACTTGTCCTTTTCTAAGAGAGTTGTGAGTTCAAGGGAGCACCAGGACTAAACTCATTAACTTTTCTGCTAATCCCACCCTTTTCCCCAATTCCCCTATTTCTGTGGAAAATACCACCATCCTTGGGCAACTAGACGGCACAATGGATAGAGTGCCTGCCTGGAGTCAGGAAGATCTGAGTTTAAATCCATCCTCAGACACTCACTACCTGTATGATCCCGGACAAGTCATTTAAACCTGTTTGCCTCAGTTTCCTCATCTGTAAAATGAACTGGAGAAGGAAATGGTAAACCACTCCAGTATCTTTGCCAAGAAAACCTCAGATATGGGATTGGGAAGAGTCAGACATGACTGAAACAACTGAACAACAATACCATCCTTACAATCCACCAGGTTTACAATCACAGACTCATCCTCAATCCTTTTCTTTCCTTCTCCTACTTTCCCCCCTTCCCCCACCCCCATCAATCAGTGGTGAAATCTTGGTGAATCTACTTTTATAACATCTCATGTTTGTCCTCTCCTCTTCCACTTACAACCACTGCTTAGTTCAGGCCCTTTCACCTCATCTGGACAATTATAATAGCCTCTTAATTTGTCTCCCCTCTCCAATTTGCCACCCCAACACCTGCTGAGTCAGGATTCCTAAAGCATGTGTCTGAACATGGCATTCTCCTCCTCAAGAAATGTCAAAGTCTCCCTATTGTCTCAAGGAAAAAATGCAAATGCCTCTTTGGTGCATTTAAAGCCCTTCACAATCTGGCTCCAATTCTTTCTAGCATGATTTTATATGATTTTGACTTATTTACTTTCTTCTTGCTCTAGGCTGTGTGTTGGTAAGCAAAATGGGCTCCTTAGTACTTAGTTCAACAAGTTCACTTGAAGAGTTTGGCTTTTGTTTGCTTTTACTGAATTACTATTCAGTAAGACTCAAGTGCTAAGCCCCAGGCCCAAACCCCTATTAGGTGTAAATCCTATGTGGGTGTGAATTGGCAACTAAGGTGGGGCCCAAGGTGGGGCTAACTCCAGGGAGGGCCTAGTTTACATGTCTGGGACAGCAGAGGCTCTTAGATCAGGTGAGTTTAAGTTGCCTCTTTGTGACAATTTTAGGTCATGTGGGTGAGTCGCATGTGTGACTCACCCCTGACACTGAAAAAGATATTAAAAACCAGGGGTTGGCCTCCTCTTCCTTGGAGCTCATTCCCACAGCAGTAGTGGCCCCCAGTGACTCTGGGCCAGCCCTTGTTCTGAGCTCCCAGGCTGAACCTAGATGTTGGTAACTATGAATCTGTATTGGGTCTGTCTGATGATGTTTGTACTTTGTAATTTGCTCTGAAGTTCAGGGTGCTGGTCTCTTCTCCTGAACTAAGTGAATGATATTTATATGCTGAATTAAAGTAAGCTTGTCAAACCCCTTCACCTTGCTTTCCTTAGTTAAGCAGATCAAAAGAACCTGTGCTGTTGGCAGCTTTCTGGGTGCTGGCTGTGAGTGGATCTTTGACCCCCACAGAAGCTGCTAGCTGGATTGTGGAAACAAGCTGTTACTCCCTGTGTATGACATTCTATCTCATTCTCCAGTGTCCTTTACACAGGCCTTTCCCTCTTCTTCCTCTTCTCCTCTGCCTCTTGGAATCTCTAGCTACTTTTGTGAGGCTTAGCTCCTAGGCGAGACTTTTCTTGGCCCCCTAGTTATTACTGACTCACTAAAATATTTTGTATATGCTTAAAATTTATTTGAGTAGCCAGATGGACAGAGCACTGGGCTTGGAATTAGGAAGATCTGAGTTCAAATGTGGCCTCAGAGACTTACTAGCTGTGTGACCCTGGGCAAGTCACTTAACCACTATTTGCCTCAGTTCCTCATCTGTAAAATGGGGACACACTGGAGATGGAAATGAGACACCACTCCAGTATCTTTGCCAAGAAAACACTACAGACAAGTCCATGGGGTCACAGAGGGTTGGACATAACTAAACAACAACAAAAATTTATTTCCCATTTATTTACCTCTATGCACATAGTTTCTCTCGGTAGAATGTTCGTTCTTTGAGAGATAGGACTGTTTTATTTTCACTTTTGGATACCCAGTTTCTAGCACAGTGTTTAATAAATACATGTTTATTGCATGACTTCAACCGTATGATCAATCTCAAATTGCTTGCCTTCCCTATGGGTGGGGAAGGGGTGAGAGGAAGGCAGAGAATTTGGAAATCAAGAAAAAAAATTAAATGAATGTTAAAAATAAATAAATGATTTTTAAAAAATAAATGCATGTTGAATTTAGTTGAAACTTGACTGTGGAAGAAGGGGAAAAGATGAGAAAGATTCTGTATTCATTTGAGAATATGGCTGATTTTTTTGTTACTTTGATATTAATTTATGTCCTGATTAAATCTGTATTGTTACAGAGTTCTTTGCCTAGGCTTGTTAGGATTTCAGGCAACTGAAAAGCCAGGCCTGAGTTAACTGAAAAAGTTTCCAGTCTGGGGACTGAACGGGGGCAAACTAACCCAATTGTCATTGAAAGTTCCCATAGTTTGAGTCCAAGTCCATGGAGGTTTACAGAGGGGCCACCAAAGACTACACATTAAAAATGGCAGGGGTCGGGGCAGGGAGAGTGGAGTTGAATTAGCTGATATCTAAGATCTCTTCTAGCTTTGGTCCCATAATGAATTCAATTTAAGATTTGTTAAACTAGAGGAGATGGCAGGGCATCTAAACAGAAGTGCCTCCGAAGTAATTAGAACAAAGGTATGAAGTGAAAGGTGAAGAGGTAGACTTGAAAGTCGTTCACATAAAGGTGATAGCTGAAGTTATGAGAAATGATTTTTAGCTGGGTGGAACAGTGGCCTTAGAGTCAGGAGGACCTGAGTTTAAATCTGGCCTCAGACACATAGCTGTGTGACTGTGTAACCCCATTGCCTCAATGAGAGAGAGAGAGAGAATGAGAGAGAAATGAATGATTTCTCTTTGGGCATGAGTACATAGGGAGAAGACAGTAGGCCAAACACAAGGCCTTAGATAATTCCACAATTCTAATCCAGGAAGTTCAAGCAAAGAATAAAGCAGAGTAGACAGAAAGTTAAGAGGAGCACCAGCCAAGAGAAATCATAGATGTCAAGTGAAGCAACAATCGTTTTAGAAAGTGGAAGGCTGTGCATATTGATAAATGCTATGGCTAGCAGTGACCTTTGGAGTTACCTGGAGGGAGGTCATCACTAGTAGCAGAATACAGTAGGGAGGACAGCACTTTGGAGAGCTTCTGGTCCAACTCTGCTTCTTACTATCTATGTCATCTTGAACAAATCACTTAGCTCCTTTGGGCCTCAGTTTCCTCATTTGTCAAATAAGAAGGGTTGGACTACATGACCTCTAAGGTTCCTTCCAGATCAAAATCTTATGATCCTAATCCATATTAACTTCAACCACGTAATAGAGGGAAAATGAATATGAATGAATGGAAAAAGAATCCCAATGAGGTTGTAGAGGGAATGACTGAGAAAAAAATTTATGAAATTAATTTTTTTAATGTAACTCATTTCTAAGTAAGGTTAAGTGATTGTATTGATGTTTGATGTTAATTTTCTTAAAACATTTAAAAATACATCCTATGACGCATTTTCAATAAGAGTAGGGGGTGGGATAGGGAGGATGGTGGACCAAAGGAGTGGAATCAAAAGCAGATTACAAGGATTTAATTAGGAAATGCAAGCAATGCTGACTAAGTAGTCATAGAATATATATTCGGGAAGCTTGGCAATGAAAGGTTGGATTAAGCCAGAATATTTTGCTAGTGGAATCAGCAGAGAAAAGATTCTATTTAGCATAAGGCAGACCTAGGCACGGGTGAAGGCAGAGGGTAAGAAAACCCATGGCCAAGTGAGATGGAGGATGCCAGACTGGGAGGGGATAGTTGTGGGAGTGTGCCAAGTTGGGCACATGGGCTGTGTTGATTAATCGCCCCTTAGCATTACCTCTGTCAGCGAGAGGCTGGGCATTGCATTGGTCTAAAATGTGCCCTTTCCCCTAGTGCCCTACTCCTATTGAATACCTTGGCAGGGGCTTCTCTCTTAAACTTTCTTCCCTCGAAATCCACATGAGAATTATTTTGGAAAGGATCCGCTCTTATAAGCAGCAGTGTGGCTGCCATCCCCCTGGCTGCTAGCTGGTTGGGAGCCATGTGGTCAATCCTTGCCTGAAGAGCTCATTTAAAGGGACTGGTGTAGGAAAAAGTGTGTGTGCCTTTTGACGCAGTGGTGCCACCCACTATTAGGCCAATACACTAAAGAAATCAAAGAAAGAAGACAAGGACTCATGTATACAAAAGTACTAATGGTAGTTCTTTTTGTGTTGGCAAAGGGGTACTTATCAATGGGAGAATGGTTGAACAAATATATAAACGTAATGGAATACTATTGTGTCCTAAGAAATTATGGAAGGGGATGTTCAGAGTGAAACCACGTATGGATTGAGGCAGAGTGGATGAAGCAGAATGAGGCACCTAGGTGGTGCAGTGAATAGAACACTAGGTCTCGAGTCAGGAAGACTCATTTTTATGAGTTCAAATCCGACCTCAGACACTTACTAGCTATGTGACCCTGGGCAAGTCACTTCACCCCGTTTACTTCAGTTTCCTCATCTGTAAAATGAGCTGGAGAAGAAAATGGCAAACCACTCCAGTGCCGTTGCCAAGAAAACACCAAAATGGAGTTATGGATAGTTGGACAAGATGAATTGACCAAAGCAGAACAAAGAGAAAATTTTATATAGCAATACTGTAAAAATAAGAAACTTGGACCACCTTAAGAATTCTGATCAATGTGATGACCAGTCATAATTTCAGAAGATCCATAATGAAATATGTTATCCCGCTCCTGACAGAGAGGTCAGAGGGACATAGAGTACGGTGATACCTATTTTGGGACATGGATAAATCAAGGATTAGTTTTGCTCAACTATACATATTTTGTCACAAGGGTGGTTTTTCCCCACCAGTGGCCAAAGGAGGTAAGAGAGAGGGAGAAAAAAAATCAATTTTTCTTCATTAAAAGAAATCTAATTTAAAAAATTAATAAAGTGTTGGTTGTACCCCAATCCCTGAGAAAATTTCAGGCTATCCCAGAGCACTGCTCCTTGGGACCAAAGCAGACCAAATGGACCTGTTTCAGGGTATAGCCACTGGAAGAGACGCCATAGCTCTATGAAAGAGCAATAGCTCTGGAGTCAAAGGTTCTGTGTTCATATTCCATTCCTGGCCATACGAAAAAAAAAATCTGTAAAAGCCCAGAAGATAAGTACCAGGCCTGGAAGCAAGAAGACCTGAGTTCAGACCCGGCCTCAGACACTTACTAGCTGTGTGACCTTAGGCAAGTCACGTAACTGCTATTTACCTCAGTTTCCTCAATTGTAAAATGGGGATGATAGTAGTACCTACCTCCAAGATTTTTGTGAGGATCAGATTAGATAATATTTGTAAAGTGCTTAGTGTGTATCTGGAATATAGTAGGTGTTATATAAATGCCAGCTATTATTATTGTTATAAAGATTGACCCATAGAACAATGGCACATTTACCCATAATATTCCTTGTCTAAATGGGATTTTCCTGTAGTCTGGGGATTCTCTGAGATTCACCAGTTTCTATTTAGTAAAATAGAGGTATGTGGCTCCAGGGGAAAACTTCTAGCCTAGTCATAAAATGTAACAGACAATAGATCCTAAATCAACTGAAAAATACCAACATTAAGCCCACTTTTGTTGTTCATTCATATCCAACTCTTTGTTACCTCATGTGGGCTTTCTTGGCAAAGATACTGGAGTGGTTTGCCATTTCCTTCTCCATATCATTTTCCAGATGAGGAAACTGAAGCAAACAGTTAAGGGACTTGCCCAGGGTCACATAGCTAGTAAGTATCTTAGGCCTGACTCCAGGCCTGGCACTCTGTGTATAATGGTGCCACCTAGTTGCCCTAAGCCCACTTATTCTGAGGTTTTTTCCCGCTGAAAGAGGAGATGGGTTTAAAAGTAAGTACTCTTTCATATTAACTTCTCCCCTCTACCACCTTTCAAGTGGGTGAGGATATTATAGGGTAAAGGATTCTCTTCTGTCACCTCCCCTATGATCTTTTGTATCTGTATATATTAACATGTAGAGAGTACCTCTTGTGTGGTTTTCTTCTTCTTTGAAGATATTATTTATTATAATAGTTAAATAAAACCGACCAACACAGCAACTGCAGTGTCAGAGTATGGAATACTTATCATTCATAATCATCCCTTTCTGCCAACATGGACATCTGTTTCATTAACTGACCTCTAGAACCAAGACTTGCCTTTGCATTAATCCAAGATTAGCTATCATTTAGTGGGGGTGCCCCACCTCTCTCATTCACATTATTATAGCCATTGCATATTTTACTCTTTTAGTTCTATTTTCTCTATATCAATTCATATCTATGTATGGAAGAGCATTTTATGGAGCCTTGAAATTCTCAACATAGCACTGATTGCCCCTTCTTTTTGGGATGCTTGGTGGTAGGGATCAGATTGGTTAGCTGTGGTTGTTTGTCCTTTGTTCTTGAAGAGGACCATGACATCAGAAAAGTGATGTCATGACATGCAAGTGAATTGGATTTAAGTGAGTGCAAAGTCACCAACCTCTCCACCAGAGCCATCTGGGTCCAGTGGCCAGATATAGATCAGGGCAACCGGAGATGGCCTAGGATGCAGTAGGAGATGTTGGCCTTTTTGAGCTAGGCTAAAGATAGAAGAAGTAATGAGAGATGCAAGGAGAGAGGAAGGAAAAGGACATTGTGGGAGAGAGGAAAAGTATGGTTGATACCAGGTGTGCTAGAGCTGTGACTCCTTCCCCAGAGACAGTGGAAGAGCCAGTAAACTCTCCCCTGCCCATGATGGCCAGAACAGTCTGGTGAAGCAACATTCCCATCTCAGTCCAGACCAACGAGCAACATCTGAGATACTATCTATCTACACAGGACATAGCAGCTATAAGATTACCAAAGGCTTCAGTGGGAAGAGGAATCAGCAAACCAAATGAGATACCATGCCTGTGAGGAATGTATGTGGCAAGACCTACAACCTGTCTTAACATTTTCCTTAGACTGAGAATTGATATAAATTGTTATAAGATATAGTTTAAGTGGCAGTTACTATCTGGACTCTGAGCAGCCCTGTTGCTTGAATGCCAGAGTGGGAGCGAGGAGCACCTTGATCATGGTAAGTGATTGCATTTTATGCTGCCTGTACTGGGATGTCTCTTGATAGTACTATTTTTTCCTAGTCTAACTAAAATGTTGTAAGTCAGGAAAATCAAAGTTTAAGTCCTGCTTCTGACACATACTGGCTGTGTTATCCTGGGCAAGCCGCTTAGCCTTTTAGCACTCTCAGGTAACTTTCCAAGGCTATAAATGCCAACCAATGGTAGGGGGAAGGGACTACCAGGAGCTACCTATATCAGTGATAGCACAGGTCCAGCCCTATCTCTCTGAGGTCAAAATGATTTTTTTTTAATAGCTCAGTCTAAAACAGAAGCATTTCTAATGGGTAGAGGCTAAGCATATTGAACCCAAATTGAGTAGATTCTCAAAATAACTTGGAAACAATCTTAGGAGGACTGTTCACCTTTGCTACAGAAGTATTTCTATATTTCTCTGAATTCCTCGTACCACTTTCTTATATCACAATAATATTTCATCTTGTCCACACACTGTATTTTGTTCATTCATCCCCCAATGAATATCTACTTTCTTTTTTAAAAATTTTTAATAGCATTTTATTTTTTCCAATTACATGTAAAGATAATTTTCAACATTCATTTTTTAAAAGATTTTCGGTTCCAAATTTTTCTCTCTCTCTTCCTTCTCTTTCCCCTCCCCAAGATGGCAAGCAATCTGACATAGGTTGTACATAGAGTATCCACTTTCTAATTTTTTGCTTCCACAGAAAGTTCTGCTATAAATGTTTTACCATACAGAGGACCTACCTTTCTATCTTTGGCATCCTGGTATAATACAAGCTGACAAACTATATTCCTAAAACCACATAAGTCCTCAGTTCATGAAGCTTAAGGGGTTCTCTTATTACATCTACAATAAAATAGAAATGTTGTAACTTGGTATTCTACTGTGGGCCTTCTAAAATCTGCCTTCAACCAATCTTTCCTGTCTTATTCCACAATACTCCCCTTCACGGACTCAACATTTTAACCAGTGTGGACTACATACTCTCTCTCAATTTGAGGTGCTATCCCCCATTTCCTCACAGCACAAACCATTCCCCGTAACTGGAATGCACTCCATCCTCACTCATTTGCCATTTATTCTCTTTATCTTCAAGGCTCAGATAGACTACTTGACTTTGTGATGCCAGTCAGTGTTTAAAGATCTTTCCCACCCATTTAATAGGCCTCGGGTGGTACTAAGGGAGGCTTGATTAGAGGCAGGCCTACACCCTTTACTTACTAAATGCTAAGCCCCAGGCCTACAACCTTTCACTGATTGGGTACGAGGCCCTTGGGGACCTAAGAAGAGGGCATATCCCCAGAAGGTAGCTACTAAGGTCAGAATTTAGCCCAAGGAGAAAAAGTAAGAACTCCAAGACTACAAAGCTGAGAATCTACAGACTAGCAAGCTACAGAACTCAGAGAGATGCAGAGAGAAGAGAGTGGAGGCCAAAGAACTGAGTGGGGAGAGATAGTAGGCAAGCAGACAGTTGGGATTCATGAGTGTTTACAGAAAGGCCTGGGACAGGGGTGGGGGGAGGGTAAGGGGGTTAGAGGGGAAGGTTACAGGATGACTTAGTTCTTTGCTGTATCATTGTGTCATAATTTCTTTGTTGTTACATTGAGATGAACTTACTGGATTTGGGATACAACTGTTGCTATGTCATTTTGGAGTTATTGGTTTTGGGATTTAATCCTCTGGTGTCTAAATAAATGTTGTACTTCTCCTGCCTTCTACCTAGAGAATCTCTTATATTTTGTGATTCTGAACTATACTGGCATGTTCATGGTCATCTTTGAGGTCATGAATCTTGCCTTACGGATACAGACTTGTGAGGTCCATCTCTTCTAGCTCCAAAATTGTGTTTGCTCTGATGCCACTATCTGAAAGCCATATCTATTATATTTTTTTCTTCCCTCCCCCCCAGGGTTCTGCAGTAACCTTAGGGTTTTAGGGGAGCCTCTCCTCTCTGACATTGGTTAGAGTCCCCATCGGTTGTGTTCCCCCAATCATAGGGATCCAAGTACCTTAATTCCATTAACTACCTATATCACATTATCTTTTGCAAAAGATTATTTCACAGTGAGTAGAGCACCAGCCCTGGAGTCAGGAGGACCTGAGTTCAAATCCAGCCTCAGACACTTGACACATGTACTAGGTGTATGACCTTGGGCAAGTCACTTAATCCTAATTGCCCTGCCAAAAAAACAAATAAAAAAAAAAGATTATTTCAAAGAATAAATGTATAAAACATCCTCTATCCCCCTTCCTCCAATACCTGGTAGGATATAATCCCTTCTATATTATTTTGGTCTCTGGAGAAGGGGTGGTGATTAGACTCAGAGTTTAATTTGGTTCCTACATAGCATTAGTCCCATCAAGTTCAAGTCCAAAGTTCCCCCTAAGCTTGTGTCCCTGGGACCCTAGGTTCTCAGAATCTCTTTGCTGGGCTGGCTACGTCTGGCCTGGAATTCTGGGCTCTACTATCCACCTGGCTCAAAAATATTGGTCAAGACTCTACTCTCTGCATCTAGAACCAAAAAGGACAAAGGAGAGGAGACCGAAATCCTAAGCCCTATTGTCCAGGTCATACAGCCAAAGGGAAGGGGAAGGTGGCTCTCAGGTCCTCCCCTCTTAGTACATGGAGGAGTCATCCTCTTCGAGTGAAGTGAATCCTTTACCCCAGAAGTATGGGAGAGAGCAACTGTGCTTAGGTAGATTTTTAAATCAGGCAGTTCTGGCTATGTAATCCAAGGAAAAAGCCTGCACTCAACCCCATGGTAACCCAATGAAGAATGTCCAGTCATGTACCAGATCTTCTGTCTCCCAGGAGCAGGTCTCAGGCACGTCCCACATAGGTGACACCATTTTAGGTGGTCTGGGCATGCACCAAACATATGATTCTCTAAAATGAACTCTCTAAGCCTCAGTTTCTCTTTCTCTAAAATAGGAATTGATTTATTATGAGGAAGGTGCAGACACATGGAAACTATTATTTTTCAAATGGTAGAAACTGAATACCTGGGGATTAGGGGATGGGGTGGGGTGGGGTGGAGAGGGCAGCAGCAAGTGCCTCCTGTGTTATTACAGAAGCCTCAGAAGAGAGTCTGAATGTAGTTCCTCACACAAAGGTCTCTTCTTCAGCTTCTTCACAGAGAATGATCACTTCCCTGGGGTTCACTGAGTTATTTGCCTCTCTTACCCTCAAGACATTGCCCTTACCCCCAGTTTAGCTTAGTTAGGGCTGAAGCTTCTTCATTTTCCTCTCCCCCTCAACAAACCCAGGGTTTTTTGGGTTTTGGTTTTTGTTTTTGGTTTTTTTGCACATTACTATGTGTTCATGTGTAAATCTACTAACATAAATTGTTAGCTTCATGCAGAGTCCTAACTTCAAATGTGTGAGCTAAAATTAAGTGTGCCATTCCTTATCCCCTTCTAGGTTCCTTAGAAGAAGTGTGACTCATGACCTAGCCTGGAGGACAATTCTGAGGACACAGGGAGAAAGGAATTGTGACATAATCATCATCCTGATAATAGCTGTATAATATATATACACTTCAAGGTTTGCAAAGCATTTTGTTTGTTGTCTCTTTTGATCCTCAAGTGGTTGTTCCAATGTTTGGCTCTTTGTGACCCCATTTAGGGTCTTCTTGACAGAGACACTGGAGTGGTTTTCCATTTCCTTCTCCACCTCATTTTTCAGATGAGGAAACTGAAGCAAACAGGGTTAAGTGACTTGTCCAAGATCACACAGCTAGTAAGTGTCTGAGGCTGGATTTGAACTCAGGTCTTCCTCACTTCAGGCCTAGCACTCTATCCACTGTGCCGTCTAGCTGCCTATCTCTGTGAGGTAGGTACTATTATTAATCCTATTTTGCGGATGAGAAAATTAGGATAAAGAGAGATTAAGTGCCCAGGATGACATGAAAACCCTGAAAAAAAGGTGAAAAAAAGGTGTTATTATCCTCATTTTGCAAATGAGAAAGCATCCTGGGAAAGATTAAGTAACCTACTCAGGGTCATAGAGCTAGTGAGCATGTAAGGCAGGACTTGACTCCAAGACCTCTCTGCTTTATCTACTATGCCACTATGCTTTATCTACTATACTTGTTCTTAGAAAGCATATTGATTTATATTTAAATTTGTATATAAAATATATATCCATTTACATTTATATCGCTATAACACTAAACATTCATTATCTCACTTGAGTTTTGCAATAATAATAAAAGCTACCATTTATATAGCGCTTTCTATGTGCCAGGCACTATGCTACGCACTGAGGATTCAAAAAGAAGCAAAAACCAGTCCCTGCCCTCAAGGAGCTTATAGCCTAATAGGGGAGACCACATGCAGACAAACATACACAATGCCAGCTATAGCATTCAAACTCTACTGCAGACAGCGCGGCCACAATAGGCTTTGTTCGCATGCCAAACCTCTACTTGCCTAAAAGACTATTTTATGGAGAACTCACAGAGGGCAAGCACTCACATGCTGGTCAGAAGAAGCCATACAAGGACACTCTCAAAGTCTCTTTTAAGAACTTTGGAATTGATTATGAGACATGAGACACCCTAGCACAAGACCGCCCAGCATGGAATGCCCTGATCAGAGAAGGGACTATGCTCTACGAGCAAAGCAGAACTGAAGTGGCTTAAAAGAAGTTCGAGATGCACGAATTTGGAGAATTCACTCCAAAGGTTCACATGGATTATTTGTTGTGTGCCTGACCTGTGGTAGAGCAGTCCAAGTTTGCATTGGTCAGGTCAGCCACAGTTAGACACACTGTAACTTGACTCTAACACAGTGATGTCATTTTGGTCCTCTTCGAGAACGAAGGACAACAATTAAACTACATAGGAAATAACCAACAGATTAAAGGAACTAAATTAAGAAGAGTTGGGGAAGGTTCCTAGAGAAGGTAGGGTTTTAGTTGAGACTTAAAGGAAGTCAGAGAGGTCAGTAGTCAGAGAGGAGAAGGGAAATCGTCCTAGGCATGGAGGACAATGAGGGACAGTGCCTGGAGCGAGAGATGGAATGTCTTTTTTATGGAACAGCTAAGAGTTCGGTGTCACTGGATGAGTAAGGAGTAAGGTGGGAAGGTGGGAGAGGGCTAGGTTAGGAAGGGCTTTAAACTGCCAAAGAGAGAATTTTGTATTCATTCCTTGAGGCGACAGGAAGCCACTGGAGTTTATTGAGGGGAGAAGTCCTAATCAGACCTGAGTTTTAGGCAAAGCACTTCAGTGGCTGAATAGAGGATGGTTTGGAGTGGGGAAAGTCTTGAGATAGGCAGACCCACCAGTAGGCTATTGTAATAAGGTGTTGTTTTCTTCAGTATACTTTTCAGTATTTTTTTGAGTCTCTTTTAGCAAGTCATTGACTTGTTTTTCATGGTTTTCTCTCATCCTTCTCATTTCTCTTCCCAATTTTTCCTCTACTTCTCTAACTTGCTTTTCTA
>CM053622.1:126396154-126447547 GCA_028646595.1 Phalanger gymnotis | reverse complement strand
TGTGGGACAGACCTTACCCAGAGACCATCTAGGCTGTCCTGGGCTGGAGCCCTGCTTCCGTCTGCCACTTTGTGAGTTCTGCAGCTCTAGAATTGGTTCAGAGCCATTTTTTTATAGGTTTTTGGAGGGACTTGGTGGAGAGCTTACGCCAGTCACCGCTTCCCAGCCGCCATCTTGGCTCCACCCCCCAGGCTATTGTAATAATCAAGCTGTGAAGTGATGAGGGTTTGTAATAGAGGGGTGGTCATGTCAGAAAAGAGAAGGGAGTATATTTGAGAGGTGTTGCAAAGGTTACATCAATAGGCCTTGGCAGCAGCTTGGATTTGGGGTATGGGAGATAGTGAGGCATCTATGATGACTCCTAGGTTGTAAGCCTGAGAAAGTACAAAGTTGCTGTTATCCTCAGACAGGAGGGGTGGAGGGTTGGGGAAAAGATAACGAGTTCTGTTTTGGATGTATTGAGTTAAAGATGTCTAATGGACATCCAGTTTGAGCTGTCTGAAAGATAGTTGGAGATGTGAGACCAGAGGTCCTCAGAGAGAATGGGGCAGAACAGATAGATTTGAGAATCATCAGCATAGAGATGGTAATTAAATCCATAGGAGCTGATGAGATTGCCAAGTGAAGTATTATGGAGGGGGAAGAGAACTGGGTCAAGGAGAGAATCCTGAGGGATCCCTGTGGTTAGAGGGTAAGATGTGAAAGAGGATCCAGCAAAGGAGATGAAGGAGGAGCAGTCAGATAATTAGGAGAACAAGGAGAGAGTAGGGTCCTGAAAATCTAGAGAGAAGGGAATATCAAAGAGGAAAGAGTGATCAACAGTGCCACAGGCTACAGAGAGGTCAAGGAGAATGAGGATTAAGAAAAAGACATTCGATTTGGCAACTAAGAGATCTTTGGTAATTTTGAAAAGAGAAATTTTGGTGTAATGATAAAGACCCCATTTTACAGATGAGAAAACTGAGACAGGTGACTTGCCTAGGGTCACACAGCTAGTAAGCATCTGCAGCTGAATTTGAGCTCAGTTCTTTGTGACTCCAGACCTGGAGATCTATCTACGGTGCCACCTAGCTGCCTCATAACCCTGTGTCCTCCATGTATCATTATCTTTCATTTACTTGAAGAAACTAAAGCTTAGGGAGTAACTGGCTTCACAGAGCTTAGTATGGTAGGTACTACCAAGGAGAAAAGTCCCCAGGCCTTAATTTCCCATTATTCTTAGGGTTGACAGAACATCAGTCATTGGGAGAAACTCCTTAGACTACATTTCCCAGAAGACTGGCTGGCAGGCTGCCTAGTGGTGATATCACTGGGCAGCCTGAGTGCAAGGGCGGTATCTGATGAATGCCAAGTTTAAACTGGCTCTGGCTGGGGAAGGGGGGATGGGAGACTGATGAAGGGCCCCACACAGCCCTACTGCAGTGGTGTCCCTGATCCAAGAGGCAGGATCTAGATAAAGGCTTCATAGATCTCAAGCTTGACCCGAGGCTCTGGCATTTCTCCAACTGCCCTAAGAGACTCCCATAGAATTCCATGAAAGCCATGTCACCGAACCCTGAGCCTTTATTGCTTCAGTCATGAGCTCTGAAGCAGCCTTGTGGCTGGTTTCTGCTGTCCTGGGGTTATTAGTGGGGGTTGGAGTGTATTTGATTATAATCTCCCTAGACCCTGCCAAGGGATTGCACCCATTTATGTAGGAGGTAGGGCGCAGAAAGATTCCATTACTTGATTCCCTCTTGCTCTTCACGTTGTTTATATGTCCTAATTAAAAGATTTTGCTATTGGTGACTCTTACGGGCTGGTAATTGATAGTGCTGCATTGTGCAATGATTTACATAATTGATTATTCAGAACAATGGCTCAAGACCTAGTAAAAATAGTAAGGGGTTCTGGAACCAGAGTTCTCAGGCATCCAGTCCTTACAGAAATAATTATCAGAGGCAACATTCAAATCTATATCTTTCCTGAGTCCTATAATTTTTAAAATCATATTTTATCTTCCCCCCAATTACATGTTAAAACCATGTTTAAAACATTTTTTTAAAAGTTTTGAGTTCCAAATTCTATCCCTCCTTCCCCTCCCCCCTCTCCTCCTCTCTCCCTTTCTTCATCTCTGAGGAAATTCAATAGAGATTATACATGTGCCACCAATGATACCTTAATTGTTAAATCCAATGGCCTTTTCTCAGACTTTATCCTTCTTGACTTCTTTGCAGTTGACACGGTGAACACCTCCCCTCATGGATACTCTTCCTGGCCCTGGGTTTTCATGACACTGTTCTCTTGGCTCTTTTCCCACCTGCCTGGCTGCTCCTTCTGTCAGTTAGTCAGTCAATAAACATTTATTAAGCACCTACCATGTGCCAAACACTGTGCTTCTCAGTTTCATTTGCCGAATAACCATCTATAAGTCACCAATACCTATGGGTGTCAGCCAAAGCTCTATCCTGGGTCCTCTTCTCTTGTTTCTTGGTGTTCGTGGTTTAATGATCATCTCTACGCAGATTACTCCCGTATCTTTTTATCTATCCCCAAATTCTCCTGAGCCCCAGTACTATGCCACCAATTCCCTACTGGATACTTTGAACTAGGTGTTCCATTAGCATCTCCAATTCAACATGTCCAAAACAGAATTCGTTAGCTTTCTCTCAAAACCCATGCCTCTTTTGAACTTCCTTATTTCTATTGAGGGTATTGTATTTCCAATCATCCTCAATTTTCTCACTCACCTGACATGTCCTGTCAGTTACCAAGTCTTCTCCATCATACCTCTACAACATCTATCACTTTTTCTTCGTTAACATGGCCACCACCTTAGTCCAAACCTACATCACTTTTTGTTTATGCTATTCCAATTGTCTCATAATTGGTCTCCTGGTTTCAAGTCTTCCCCCTTTTCAAAACCACCCTCCACAGCTTCCAAAGTGATATTCCTAAAGCACAGGTCTGACCGTGTCACTGCCCAGCTCTAGTATCTTCCATGACTCCCTTTTACTTCAAGGAGCAAATACAAACTCTGTTTTTGTATTTTAGTCCTTCACAACCTGGCTTCAACCTATATTTCCAGATTTACTACATTATCCCCTTTTAGACATTCTAATATCTAGTCAAACTGGCCTTCTTTCTGTTCTTCACACACAAAATTCCATTTCCTTTCCCACAGGCTGTTCCCCGCCTCCTCCCTATGCCTGGAACGCATTTCTCCTTCACCTCTGCCTCTAGAAATCCCTAGCTCCCTTGAAATATCAGCTCAATTCCTAACTCCTACATGAGGTCTTTCCTGACCCTCCCATCCCCACCCATCCCGAATGGCCTAGTATTTAACTCTGTATATATTGCACATATTTATACAATGACGTGTTGTCCCTGCAGAAAGAGGGTAAAGTCCTAGAGGTCAAGAACTATTGATTTTTTTGTGTTTGTATCCCTAGGGTGTAGCATAATGCCTAGCCTAGCCATAGTAGGTGCTTAACAGATGAATGTGGCTTGATTGATTCCACTGCATCTTTGGCCATGGGAACCCAGCTCTGATTCAATGTCTCTGGTGAAGTTTCTAGAAGGGAAACCTTCTATTAGCAAGAATCTCAGAGGCCATAGTTCTTCTTGGATGTCCAAGAAGAACTGGGAATAATTCATTCTATCAGCCAGTTGGCTGTCTGCCCTAAAGGAACCTAAAGCCCAGCTTTAGGTAGCTGGAGTTCCCAGACAACTCCAACTTCCAGACAAGGGGAACAGAATCCCTTTACTTTCAGATGCCACTTGGGAATCATGAGGAACCCAGGCTACTATGCCTGGGCTTCGTCCCATTCAAGTTTTTGGAAAGGGCATTGGTTTCCTGCTTTCAGCCCAGGATAGGTATGTAGCCCTGTATTACCCTCAGCCTTAGGAGGGGCTGAAAAAGAGCAAAACCAGGTTTTCTCTCCCTTTGTTGCTCACCAGTATAATCATACCCTGATTGACCCCTATATCTATGAGTATGTTAACAGGAATGTTAATGGAGGATTCTGTGATTGGATCTCAGAACTCCAATCAGGAGGGTCTGATCTGGAGGTGACAGAGAAAGTGGGAAGTTGAACAATTTATATCTAGGGAAGAGAAGGGAAAGAGGCCCAGAGAAGGGTGGACTAGGTAACCAGCCAAGGAGAGCTTAAATCTCTAGAAGATCGACAATGTCTGATAATTTGTGGAACGGGAGGGTGGGGAGGGGAGGAGAGAGATACCAACCAATACTAATCACTCACCTGCTAGTACAAGGTGTGGTTCCAGGCCTGGGGGTGGGGATACAAAGACAAAAACCAGGTTGGTCCCAGAGGAGCAGGCCTTTTACTGGGTTGATACAACATGTGCATAGATAAGTAAATATTAAGGTAGATGGAGCTAGGAGTGAATACTAAGGAGGGGAAAGGATAGGAAAAGGCTAAGCTCTGAAGGAGGGTAAGGATTCTAAGAGGCCCCAGAAGGGATGGGGTGAGAAGGGAAGGGAAGAGGCATTTATTAAATGCCTACTATGTTCCTGGCACTGTGCTAAGCATTTGAAAAATATTGTATGAAGGGATTCATTCCAGGCATGGGACCAAAACAGATATGGAAAATGGATGGCAAGTTAGTTCAAGGGGCAGCAAATAGGCCAGGAGTGCTACAATGTAGAAGTGTCTTAAAGGGCAATAATATAAGAGGGGTCTGGAAAGACAATCTCAGTCCTGGCTTTGAATAGTGACTAGCAAATAGTAGGGGGACAGCTAGGTGGCACAGAGCATACAGTGCTGCATCTAGAGTCCAGAAGATCCCCAAGTTCAAATCTGCCCTTAGACGCTTACCAACTGTGTGACCCTGGACAAGTCGTTTAAGTCCTGTTTGCCTCAGTTTCCTCATCTGTAAAACGAGCTGGAGAAGGAAACGGCAAACCACTCTAGTATCTTTGCCAGGAAAACTCCAAGAGTTGGACACAACTGAAAACCACTTAACAACAACAAAACATATTTTTCCCCATATTTTCTCCCTATTAGACTGTGAGTTCCTTGACAGCAGGGACTATCTTGCCTTTCTTTGTTATCTCTAGCACTTAGCAGGGCACCTGGCACATAGTTGTCACTTAATAAATGCTCTTGAAAGGTGATAAGGACCCGAAGGAGGGTAGAGACCATTTGGATGGAGACAATCGGAAGGAATACACATCTCATTTTGGAGGATTCCCTCTAAGGCTCTACTCCCACTGCTGAGTCAAGGAAGGCCAGAATAGAATGGGCCATAGAAAATACTCTTTGTGGATGCAAAACTGCAGCCCATCAGGCAGCAAAGGGCACATTATTTTGGATTTAGGCCCTAAATATTGTCCCACCAAATGATGGTGCATCTAGAACAGAGAAGCAGACAGACTGTTTCAGCCCTATCTTAAACAGGCAGTAAGGAGGCAGACTCTGTTCAACGTTTTCATCTATGTGACATGAAAAGAGGGGGAAAAGTTAGTCACCAAGTATTTAAACACCTAAAAGGTACTCCCATATTAAATGCTTGGGCCCAAGTGTGAGATAACACAGAGGAAAGACAAGACCCAACTCTCCCTGGAGGACATGGGGCAATGGGACCTGGACTCCTAAAAGGAAAAGACCATGTCCTTGAAAGAAAGAACCCTAGTCCCTGAATTTCCTCACACATTTCAGCAGCCCAGATCACTGGTGCTTCCACCCAAGGCAACTGCCCCCCCCCCCTTACCTAGATCACCTAAATAGCTTACTTGACATTCCTTTCACTGTGGCTCTCACACACCCCAGACTACTTGCCACTCCTTAATCCCATCCAGATCCTTTCACTGTCCTTTTTGCATGTAAGCATCAGCCTCATCCCCATTAAGTTGAGGATTTACTAGGAACCCTGCCTGCTGTAATAGTAATTAAGATGGGACTTTTTGCTGTTGACCTTTAATGATTCTGGCCTTTGTTTGAATGGGGCCGATAAAGTGGGATGTTTTTGTATTTCTCAGCACTGAGACAATTGGGAGCCATTGATTTGTACTTGATGTGATATTGGGGGTGGGGAACTTCTCCATGCCCAGCCTGGGTGAGATCATGGCCCTGAACAGGATATATAAGAGCAGATGTTAGCATTTTCTCTCAGAGCTATAAGCCACAGCAGGAGTGGCACGAGTGACTCTGGGTCAGCCATTAAAATGGGCTCCCCGGCTGAATACTCAGATGTTGATAACTATGAATCGTATTTGGTCTATAATTCAGGGTGCTGGTTTTTCCCCCTGAATTAAGTAAATGGTATTTGTATGCTGGATTAAAGTAAGATTGTTAACCCCTTAATGTTGCTTTCCTTAGTAAAGCAGATGAAAAGGACCTGGGCTTGCAGTGTTCTGTGAGCTGGTTGTTGTTGGCTTTACACCCTCACAGCAGCTGCTAGCAGGATTGTTGATACATCAGCTTCTACTGGTATTGCAATAAACCTTGTCATTTGACTGGAAGAAGTTTTGAGTTTGTGAATTCTTTCCAGGCAGATGTCAGCCTGCACCCTGACATTTTGGGGTTCCCAGAAATCCCAAACAGCATCAGAGGAGCTTACAAATGGAATAGACAAGAGGAACATCAGCCGTGATTCAGATAAGTGTGTAGAACAGGAAGGAATAATTCAGAGATTATGTTGGCAGGTTAGAAATTCACTTTAGTCCTGAAAGGCTTTTGGAGAGTGGCAGGTTATGATTTAAAGGAGAAGGCAGATGGCATGGCAAACAATGGTAGGGAGATAATTCCATGAAAATGGGCAAAGGCTTATAAGCAAGAGAATGACAACCTAAAAGAAAAGCTTTCTTATTACCTACTACCAGGGGGGAAAAGATTAATAACTAATAATTATGTAGCACTTTAAGGTTTGCAAAATCCTTTACATACATGATCTCATTTCACTCTCACAACAACCCTAAGAAGCAGGTTCAATTACTATGGTCATTTTACAAATGAGGGAAACTGAGTCTAAGTGAATTTGCCTGGAGTCACACAGCTAGTAATTGTGTGAGGGCGGGATTCGATCTCAGTCTTCTGACTCCAAGACCAATACTCCATATACTATACTAGCTGTGACTCAGAATCCTGTGTGACAGACAGATCATCTCATCACGAGCATCTTTAGGCCAAGAGTCTGTCTTCTATTTCTTTATAAATTCCTGACATTTGTGTTAGACAGTTGAATAATTTGCTGGGTATACAGGAGACCTGAGTTCAGATCTTGCCTCTCCAGGCCTCAGCTTCCTCACCCAATAAAATGAGGTTGCCCAACTCAACTCCCTCTACCATCCTCTTCGTCTCTAAGTCTGTTATCCTCTGACCTCTTACAAGCAGCTTGTACTGAGGACAGCCCCCTGCCATGATACCCTCTCCACCCTTTTTTGAGTTTGCCTCAATTTCCTCATCTGTAAAGTGCAGATAATAATAATAAATAATGGTGCCTACTTCCCAGGGTTGTTGTCAGGTCAAAATGAGATAGTAATTGTAAACTGCTTAGCACAGTGCCTGGTGCACAGTAGATGCCTTAGCTGTTGTTGTTATTGCTTAACCTCCCTCAGAGTCCACTTTGTAAAATGAAAAATGTTTGGACTATGTGGCCTCCCAAGGTCGCTTCCAGTGAGTTAAGGCAAAATCAGGCAGAAGATGCTGTTTATCCTTTGTTCTTGAAGAGGGCCATGACATCAGGGGGGTAATGAGATGACACACGAGTAATTGGATTTAAGTGAGGGAGGGCTGTGCAAAACCACCAGCCTCACTTTTTCCTCCAGAGCCATCTGGGTCCATTGGCCTGATGTTCACCAGGATAACTGGAGATGGTCCCTGGTAGAGGATGAGAAATGAGACAAAAGAAGAGTACCATGGGGAAGGAGAGGCATCTTGGTGCAGTGGGAAAGAGTGCTGGATTCAAACTCAGTGACCGTGGTCTCCTTTCCTTTTTAAAAAATTGGGGAGTGAGGATGACGGGGTGATGTGACTTGGACCCTGAATTTTCCCATACAACTCAGTCTCTGCCAGAGGTATCTGGCCTATCCCAGCCCACCTGAATACACAATAGTCCTTTCACTGTGGCTCTCTGACTCAGCCTAGAACACTTAATTCCTTTCACTATCTGCTCCTGGCCCACCCCAGGCTATTTATCGCTCCTTAATCCCATCCTGATCTTCTCACTGTCTTTTTTGTATATAAGTACAAATTTGATCAAGCTGCAGATTCCTTTAGAAATCTAGCAGCTCTATTATCTTTGCAATAAAGTTTGACAGAAAAAAGGCTCTAGCGCTTGAGTTCCTTCCAGGCAGACTCGTCCTGTACCTTTACATTTCAGGGTTCCCAGAAACCCCAAATCACATCAGGGAGAGAAGGAAAAGGAGATTACATGGACTCTAAGGTTTTTTCCAGCTCTAAATCTCTGAAACTGTGAAACCTTGAAAAGGAGGCAAGGACTTCTTCATACAGGAAGCCTCACATGCTTTCTCCTGGGACAGGGTCCAGTCTCCAAGCATGGGCAGGTCAGAGTTCTGTGTATGCACAGAGCAACAGCTGTGAGGCCTCTCAGAGATCAGACAGGGTGAAAGGGACCCTGGTGGTTAGCACACAACATTAGCTCTCACTTCTGCTTTGGGGAAGCCAATGAGCTTTGGTCAAAGCCCTGGGTTCTTCTTCCATGCAGTTCTGACTGGGCCCTAGATGGAAGCCTCTTGGTATTTGGTCTCTAGCTTGCTCCTACCTGGGCACTGGATCTGTTACCTTCCATTTCTGTCTTTGGCCTTTGAACTGATTCACCAGCTGTTCATTTAATCTTTACAATGTGGGACATTGAACCTATATCACTCTTCCCACCATGTTTTCAGGCCTGACAGCCAACCAAATTAGAAAATGGAACGGAAACTACCTTGACTCAATGGGGAAGATAACATTAGACTCTGGAGTATCTCTCACAGTGCCCAGTCCTGTGCTATACACATTAATATTAATTTTTCAGTCATTTCAGTCATGTCTAACTCTTCATGACCCCATTATTGGTTTTCTTGGCAGACAAACTGCAGAGATTTGCCAGTTCTTTCTCCAGCTCATTTTTATAGCTCAAGAAACTGAGGCAAACAGGGTTAAGTGACTTGCCCAGGGTCATGCAGCTAGTAAGTATTTGAGGCCATATTTGAACTCAGGGAGATGACTTATCCAGCGTCCAGCATTTTAAATTTCTGAGGCCAAATTTGAATTCAGGTCTTCCTGACTCAGAGCAGGGCACTCTATTCACTGTGCCCTGTTAATATTAATAGTAGCTAGCATTTACGTAGCACTTTAAGGTTTACAAAGTACTTTACCTATGTTATCTCATTTTATCCTTTCAGTAAACCTTTGAGGTAGGTACTGTTATTATTCCGATTTATTATCCTCTGGAGGTAGCCAGTAAGTACAGTGGTTAGAGTCCTGGACCTGGAATCAGGAAGACCTGAGTTCAAATTCAGCCTCGGACTCTTATAAGCTGTGGGACCCTGGGTAAGTCATTTTCCTGAGTTCAACCTGCCTATCTACCTCGGGTCCCCCATCTCTAAAATGGGGATATGAATAGCACCTGCCTGCCCCAGTTTCGTTGACATAAGTAGATAATATTTGCAAAGTGCTTTGCAAACTCTACAGAGTTATGTAAATGCCAGTTATTATTATTTTACGGATGAGGAAACTGAGGCAAACAGGGTTAAGTGACATGCCTAGTCACACAGCTAGTAAGTGTCTGAGGCTGGATTTGAACTCAGGTAGAGGAGTCTTCCTGACTCCAGGCCCAGTGCTCTATCCACTGCACCACCTACTCCCCAATGTAAATACGATTGTCCCCTTTCTTTCTGTGCTTCTGGAATTATTCCAGATGTGTTCCAGAAAACTTTAGTTATGGATACCGTCCAAAGAATTATAGTATCCTAAATCTAGAGTTGGAAAGGACCTGAGAGATAATCTAGATCATTCCTCTTATCCCTGGATGAGGAAACTAGAGCCAGAGACATTAAGTGTCCCAACGGCAGTAAGTAACAGGCAGGCTCTGACTCCAAAACGGTGCTGTCTTCGCTGTGACACACAACTTCTTATACTGCTATTCAAGGAATACCCATTGGTTACCTAGGTAGTGCTTGGGGTTGGGGATAGAGTGTTATACTTGGAGAAAGGAAGACCTGAGTTCAAATTCTGCCTCAGATACTTAATAGCTGAGTGACCTTGGTCGGGTCACATAACCGCTATCATCTGTAAAATAAGCTGGAGGAGGAAATGGCAAACCACTCCAGTATCTTTGACAAGAAAACCCCAACTAAGGTTACGAAGAGTTGGACAGGACTGAAATGACCGATAACAACATTTATGTTGCAATTATTTTTATACAATTTTTATAATGGTATTGTAAAATATATACAATAGTCATCACGATTACATTAACTGTGGTATAAAAAGGGTACTGGTATGATTTGGTGTGTGAGGAGACGAGTTCAAATTCTGCCTTTAAGACTTACTAGCTTGTGTGATCATGGAGCAGCAAGGCCATTCATCCATCTCAGCCTCAGTTTCTTTACCTGTAAAATATAAATCTTTGCTTTGTTACCCATCTCACAGGAAAGTATTTCATAAACCCTTATAAAACCATTCACTTCATTTCCTCAGGGAAGTTGTGGTCTCATTGATGGCAGCATTCAATCCAAAGGCGCAAGCCAAGCAAACAAGCATTTAATAAGTAACTGTTGTGTTCCAGGCACTGCCCTGAGTGCTGAGGATACAAAAAAAAAAAGGTAGAAGGGAGTCCTTGCTTTCAAAGAGCTTATGGTCTAAAGGGGAAGACAATGTGTAAATAACTCTGTAACAAACAAGATGTGCACAGGAAAAATTGGAGATCGTCTCAGAGGGAAGCCACTGAGGTAGACTGCAGAAGGTGGGACATCAGCGGACATTGTTAAGAGTCCAGGGGATCCAAGAGGCAGAGGTGCGGGGAGAGAGAATGCCAGGCATGGGGATTAGCCAGTGCAAAATCCCAGTGTTGGGAGATGGGGTATCTTACATGAGGAACGTCAAGGAGGTTGGCAGCACCGGTTCACAGCGTGCACGAGGAAGGTTTAAGAAGACTGGAAAGGTAGGAAGGAACCAGGTTGTGAAGGGCTTTAAAAAGCCAAACCTGGGATTATCTGCTTGATCCTGGCTGTAACAGATTCCCATTGGGGCCTATTGAATTGGGGAAGTCAGATAACAGACCATTCTATCCTATTAAAAGCTTCTTACCCAAGTCCTTCCATAAGAACTCTGTATGATGGTGATATAACAAGCCAGGAGACTTCTCTTAATGTTGCTCTAAATACTTCATGGATATCAGCATGGATCATCTATTAGCCTTCACTTCTACATAACTGACCCATTACCTCTTTGATAACGTCTTCAAGAGGCAGCCAAGTGGTACAGTGGATGGAGCACCACCAGCCTGTCAGTCAAGAGGTTCCTGAGTTCTAATTTGGCCTCAGATGCTCTCCAGCTGTGTGACTCTGGGCAAGTAACTTAACCCTGATTGCCTCCAAATAATAATAATAATTACCATATCTCTGAGGCAGCTTCTCACATACAGTATTTTGTTTACAACATGTTATAGCCAATATACCCCTGTAATTCATCTCTCTGTGGCCCTTGGGTGACCTGTACTTTGGCTCTTCAGAGACTGTGATATTCTATGATCCACAGCCACCTTACATCAAATATTAATATTACAACGTTGGATAATTAGATTTTCGTTTGGCACCGGACCTGGCGTCAGCAAGACTTGAGTTCAAATATGGCCTTGGAGATTTACTAGCTGTGTGACCCTGGGTGAGTCACTTAACCTGTCTGCCTCAGTTTCCTCCTTTTTTAAATGGAGATGTTACTCCCAGGCTTGTTGTGAGGATCAAATGAGACAATCATTGCAAGATGCTTAGCACAGTGCCTGGCACAGAGCAAGTGCTATATATAAATGTTAGCCACCATGATTTCTGTTGCTATTGTTTCAAGGATAAGCTTAGCCTCACTGAAAACACTGTGTATTTCAGAAATACAATGCAGTCCTCCATCTGCCTCCTACCCAATTTTGAGTCTGTTTCATTTAACACCTAAGGGGTTGGTCCAACACATACGGTGGAAATAATTGCCATTTCTACCTTCACAAACGTCCTTTGCTTCTGACCCCTTCTCTCATCCACATAGCCACCACCCTAGCTCCGGCCCTCATTACCTCTTGTTCAGATGATTGCAACAGTCTCTTTAATCGGTCTGTGCCTCAGGTCTCTCCCCACTCCAGGCCATCTTACACAATTCTGCCAAAGTGATTTTCCTTAAGCTAACTTTTTGTGTCCTAGATGCCTCTGGCAGTCTGGTGAAGCCTATGGACTCCTCAGAATAATATTTAAAATGCATAAAAATACATAGGTCTACAAAGGAAAACTATCAGTTATATTGAAATAGGGTTATCAAAAAAAAATCTTTTAAAGTTGCACAGACCCCAGGTTAAGAAACAAATATGACCATGTCATTCACCTTCTCAATAAACTACTGTTGCTGCCTATTACTTCAAGAATAAAATATGAACTCTTCTGTTTAGCTTTTAAAGTCCTTCTCAGTGTGACCATAACTTATATGGACACTAGACTTTACTCAGTCTTCTTGAACTTGTGATGCAATCAAACTAACCTTCTTTCTGTTCTTCACATCTGGCATTCATTCTCCCATCTCCATTTTTATTAGAATGCATTCCTTCCTTCCCTCTGCCTCACAGAATCCCTTTCTTTCTTCAAGACCTAGCTCAAGTCAAGTCAAAGAAGCCTTTCCTGATAATCCTAAATACTAGGACCCTTCCTCCCCATCTACTTTGTATTAAACTACTTCGAATTTATTTGTATTTATTCTACATATTATTATGTATGCACTTTTCTCCCCCGTTAGAATGTAAGCTTCTTGAGAGCTGTTTTTATTCCTATCTCCAGCTCCTAGCACATAAATATGTTTTTGTTCTTTGATTGATGAAGCAACTGGTGATTGTCTAGCTACCTGAATATCATGTTCTCATTATCATCCACTTGGTTTTTCCTGTGTGAATTGTTAATTCGAATTCTTCAGAGGAATTGAGCATCTCATTTAGGATAGTGTTCTGGAATGAGATGCAATGAACACAATGTCATAGGAAAACAGAAGCATCTGGAAGACTTTATTCTCCATAAAGAATCCCTCTTCCACTTGAATTCTGGTCTGGACATCTTCCATGACAGTAACAAAGACCTTTAGCTAGAACATGTCTCCTTATTTTACTTTTTGGCTTGGTATAAGTAGTAAAAGATTATACGAATTGAACTCTATGGATGCATCCCTCAAGAGGTTTTGTTCAGTCTTAAAGCATGCATGTGATACATGTTGGTAGAGGAGACCCTTTAATGTTGTGTTTGCTCTCCTGACTCAAATTTTCTTTCATGGTCAACAAATAAGCACAGTAGGACCTTGTATTCCTTGTATCTTTCTATCAATTATGTGACTATAAAGAAGGTTTTATGCAGCCTATGATCACTTATTAAGTGGTTAACATAACCAATCCTGGAGACTGTGTTTGTCTTTTAGTGTTGACCAATGATGAAATAACCTTTCCAACATGATGATGGATTTCGGTTTTAGAAACTGAGACGTCCAGGATGCTACTCACAGTCGTTGCTCTTGAGAATTTGTAAGGTTGTCTTTTCCCATGGCTACTACTTTTTACAGATCATGAGATCATAGAATTCAAAATAGGAAGATGACTTTGTGGGTCATTCTAGTCCAACCCATTTATTTTACAAATGAAGAAACTGAGGAATGAGAGTGGGAAAATGATTTGATCAGGACAAGCCTGTTTCAACAATTCGGCTAGCAGCTGCCGTGCGGGTGAAAGACCAACACAAGCCCAACAACAAGAACACTACCAGCAGGCTGCAAAAGCACAGGTTCTTTTGATCTGCTTAACTAAGCAAAGCAAGGTTAAGGGGTCGACTTTAATTCAGTATGCAAATATCATTCACTTAGTTCAGGGGAAAAGACCAGCACCCTGAACTTCAGAGCAAATACAAACAAAGTACAAACACCAACAGACAGACCTTATTTGATTCAAATCCCAATACATAGTTACCAGAGTTTAACAAAGTCTCAGCATCCAGGTTACAAGCTGGAGGGCTCCCAGCTACAGCTGCCCAGAGTCTCCGCCTCAGCACCACCACGAGTGAGAGCCCTTGTGCAAATAGCTCTGTCCTCTCTTCTTAAAGGGCTTCAGACATCATCAAGCATCATCTGAATGACCAGAATTTAGGCTGCTCTGATTGGCTCTTGAGTTAGCCCCACGCCTTAGGACTCTGGGAGTTTCACATCCACATAGGTTAGGTTAACACCTAATAGGGGTTTGGGCCTGTGGCTTAGCACTTAGTAAGACTCAATGAAATACACTGAATTACTCAAAAGAAACAAAGCCAAACTCTTCAAGGGCTCTTGTTGAACTAAGTGCTAAGAGCCCATTTTGCTTACCAACACAAAGCCCTGGTCCTCTGATTCCAAACATAGTAAACGTTCCCCCTGTGCAATCATATATTTTTCCAGTGGGTAAATCAGATGAATGTTCATTTCATGAGGGATTATGTAATCGAAGGGAAACTTCGGAGTTCTGAAAAGCCAGGAACCATAGTAGCTTTCCCCCCATAGATTTTAATTTATGGAATAAAGCCTTTCTATAACATAGCATAATAAAAAAGATGATTGCCCATGAAACTGCAAATCTATCATGTACAACTTGCTATTCCTTTTACATATATATTAAAGTTATCATGTAAATTCTTTTTTTTCTTCCCTCCCTCCCACCCCAATGGCTATTAGACACAAATGGGTATATCTATACTTATACATGTAAATATATATATATAATATGTAAAATTGTTCTATATATACTTCTATTTATCAGTCCTTTCTCTGGATGCAGATAACATCTTTCTTCACATGTCCTTTAGAGTTATGGATATTTACAATAGTCAACATAGCTTATTCGTACAAAGTCATTCTTAAAACTATATTGCTGTTACTGTATACAGTGTTCTCTTGGTTCAGCTCATTTCATTATTCATTATTTCTTGCAAGTCTTTTCATGTTTTTTTTCTAAAATCCTTGAGCTCATCATTTCTTATAGCACAGTAGCATTCCATCACAGTCATATACCACAACTTGTTTAGCCATTCTCCCATAATGCTTACAGATCACCAAGACCAGTTCCCTTATTTCACAGATGAGGAAATGATCCCAAGTGATGCATCTAGAATCTCACAGCTAATAAGTATCTGAGGTGAGATTCAGACCCAAGTCTTCCTGAGCCTAGGTCAAATATTCTATCCACTCTATACCACACTGCCTCTGGGATCATAAATGAACGCATTTTGCCCTTAAACAGGAATACCCAGGTGTTTTTCGTGCTGCCAATGTTTTTCCCTTTTGAGCTGTCACATTCCAAGAAGACTAGGCTATAGAAATGCGAGCTGGGGGTCTTAGGGAACAAGTTCTCGTTGCTAGGGAAGCAGCAAGACCCCCTAGCCTCATGAAGCATTGCTTGCAATTATCTCAGTGAAGAAATGACAGCAGCTTGTACAGGTGTGGATGGAGGTATTCATGGAGCATGCTTCCTTAGAGAATTCAAAATCACCAAATAAATTCACTGGAGAACAGGGCCTTGGGTATTAATTCTACCTTGGCAAAATCAACTTTTGGAATAGACAATGCAGTTTCTTGAGTCACCGCTGCTTAATCAGTAGAATTATGGTTGTTCAGTGGGTAGGTTTCCCCTTGGGTGGGGACAGGGACCAGGAGGCTAATTTACCATCCATTTTGGTACAAATCCTTCTTCATTTGCCCCCTTTAAGAAAAGCAGCTCTTTCCTGTTCCCTCTTAGTTAAGTATGTAGAGATAGAGGCTGAAAGGCTTTAAACAATTACCCAAGGTCACCTGGAAAAGACAGGATCTGAACTCAGGAGCTGAGATCTCCTACCTTCTTTCTATTTTAATCTTTCATGATTGGCATTATCCTCACTAATGTTTCTTGCTCAATAGGGACCCAGCTCCAATGTCCTAGTAGGAAGGAAGCTGGTAGTTCAGTAACTTTGAGCTCTGGCTCTCAGATGCTGCTTAATCTCTGAAGAAATCGTAAACATACTGATGTAATATCTCACCAGAGAGAGACCATGTTGAAGTCGGGGGAGCATGCTGAAGATAGGGTGCTCAGTACTCTAGTGCCAGCAGCAAAAAGGTGGGGAACCTTTTTTCTGAAAGGATCATTGACCTACAGGAAAAATATAACAAACCTAGGGGCACAAATACATAGAAGGCATTTAGTTAAAAGGATTTTGAAGATTGTTTTTAGAGAGATACCTATTCAGTTCACCCATGTTTAAATGGAAGACAGGCAGAGTAGGTGTCAATAAATATTGATTGACTAAATGACTGTGATCCTGCAATAGGCCTGTAATTTCACTGATCTGGGCATTCCTCCCAACAGTACAGATGGAACACCATCTACACGTGCCCTCCTGAATCACTGTGTCTGCACTTGCTCACAAATTTGCCGTCAATGGCCACTCCCAGGCAGACAATCCCAATCAATAGATATATTTGATTGAATAAGTATAATAAATAAAATACATATATAGGTTTATTAATTTTCCCAGTTCTATATTGCAGTCAGCTAAAGGAGAGAGACAAAGAGACTTCTCTGAGTCTGTTTACCCAATTATGAATTGAAGGGCTCTCCTGGATGTCCTGTTGGCTTCCAAGTTTCTTTTTCCTAACTTTTTACATTTTATAAAAATGATCTTGGGCTGTGTGTGTGTGTGTGTGTGTGTGTGTGTGTGTATGTGTGTGCTGGTATGTGTGTGTGTTTTAGTTTAAGGAAGGAAGGAAGGAAGGAAGGAAGGAAGGAAGGAAGGAAGAAAGGAAGGAAGGAAGGGGAAAAGAAAGGATGGGAGGAAAGGAGAGAAATGGAGGGCAAGGAAGGAGTCAGAAATGGAGAAAAGAATGACAGAAAAGTGAAAAGAAGAGAGGCAAAGAGAGAAAGAAAATCTACCAAATGCTAGCATTTTTCTTTTGACCCTCATAACAACCCTGTAAGGTATATAGTACAAATAGTATCCCTGTTTAATGGATGAGGAAACAGACTCCTAGAGGTTTAAAGGACTTTCTCATAGTCATGCAGCTACTCACCAAGAAAGGATTATTTTTCCTGTGGTTTTTTTTTCTCTTTTATTATGAACTTAACAATCATCAACGAATTTCAATATAATATGCAAAGGACAAAAAAAAAGTATTATATGTGAAATGGTGAACTTCTATAAGTTGGGTTTTTTTATGAGTGTATATTAAATTTAAATTTTTAATTTGTTTGTTTTTGAGATTGATTCTTTCTATCTCCTTGAAACTGGAAGAGCAAGGACTACTCACAGACCAGATAAATTTTCCCTGTGTGAGTTGGTTTGCTCCTCCTTAGGCAGCATGGTGGAGCCCCACTTTCTTGGCTCCATCATTTTGGTCGCTTGGCCAGGACATCTGATCAGCTTTAACCTGACTGCAGCTAAAAGCTCCTGGACTCAATGGGGACACCAGCCTTAGCCTATGCAGTAATGTGGATTACAAGCATCCACCTCCCCCCTCAATGGAATATTTAATTTAAGACCAATAGCCATAAAATTGCTTTTTTGAGTATATACTTCTGAACTTTTTTTTTTGCTTTCTTCTAATTTTTAAATGTTTTATCTGTCATTGCTTCCTTATTTTTGTATCTCTATCACTACCCACTAACTGAGCCCCATTCCAAAATAAAAGCCTTCCCTGGTAACAAGTAATTAAAGTCAAACAAGACAACTCAACACAGTGGCCAAGTCTGAAAATGCATCTCTCATGCTGCACTTGCAGCCTACCACCTCTCTAGAAGTGCGGGGCAGGGGGGGCGGGGTATGGCTCATTATCAGATTTTCTGAAATCATGTCTGGCACTGTATACAGCACTCCTTCCACTAAAACACACTGTCTCTAGAATAACAAGTTGGAGGGGAAGGCCATAGTCCATCTCAGAAGTTTCTGATTTAAATGTAGTCAAATTAAGATGCTTTTGTCTATTTGCTGTCCTTTATTTGCCTCTATAGGTCAGTAACCTAAACTATCACTACCCTTTAAAATTCTGATTAGGGTTAGTCTTCCTATCAAACATTCATTTGGTGTTGAATAGGGAGGGAGACTCATGGGAGAATCACTGGAGACTGAAAAGCTGTGAAGTAGACAAATAATATCTCATACCTTACTTGCCTGAATTCTGGCCCCAGAGGGGAGTTTTCTACCTGTTAGATCAATTCCACTGCCCCAGCTTGTAACTGGTACAGTTGAGTTTGACTGATCCTTCCTCATTCCCACCTCCACCAAAAAAAATTACTTTATATCCATGGTTTTTTTCTCTAAACTTTCTATATGTTTTGTGTTGACGTATTGTTTCTTCCCAGTAGAATGTGATCTCCTAGAGGGCAGAAACTACTTTTTGGTCCTATCTCTAACACGTAACACAGGGCCTGACAATATCATATACTACAATAAGCATTTATTAAGCACCTACTATGTTTCAAGTACTATGTTAAATATAGTAGGCACTTAACAGTTTCTTATTGAATGAATGAATTGAATGAATGATCAGTGACTACAAATCCTTCTCAAATTTGGAAAGCCAACTTGGCCTCAATAAATAGTCCCACCAAAACAACTAGTCTGTGCTGAGTTAGTCACTTCCAACACTATCCTCTCACTCGTTTATCCCTAAGGGGGCTTACCCTGTGAGTCCTGTTAATACAGGGAAGGGCTCAAAATGAAATCCAACATTCAACAGAACAATGGGCCTAGAATCAGAGACAAGGGTGTTTTTATTGGACAATAGCGTTGGGTTGAATAAGTAGAAATTCCAACAGGGGCTCGAAGGAGTAACTCTAGCTATGGGCAAGATCTATTGAAACTATGATTGATAGACATACATTTTATTGAATACACATTACAAATAAAACATATGGGCATGTATGAATTTTCCATTTCGATATTATGATCACCTAAGGGAAACAGCAAAGACAGCTTCTTTGAGTCTCACTTTTTCGAACTGCAAGTTGAGGAGCCATTCTGGGTGACCTGTACATCTACAAGATTATTCCATTTCTAGCACTATATGATTTTAGGCTGCATCTGGGTGTAATACTACTAATACATGGGCAAGAAGCTCCACCAGCTCCATCACTCATGCAGGGAGAACCCAGGATCTGCCTATGTCTGCTGAAAGCATGTCTAGGACCTCTGGGGTGTAGTGTGGCCTTTAGAAAGCAAGTTGTGTCTTGCCAAAGTGGTTTGGTGGTTAGAAGGAGGCCAAGTGTTAGATTGAGATCATTAATCCAAAGCTTTGCTAGATGTGGAGCTTAAGGAAGGAAGGCATGGGCCTGTCTTCATGGAGCTCCCAGTCTTGTAGGTACATAAGGCACATATGCAAATAATAATAGATGATAATACCATACTTGTTTAATAAGCAAGCGGGGACTCTCTGGTGATCATAGTTGCCTGAAATAAGAGGTACAGACACTTTTGATTCAGCCCTATTTGAAGCAAATGGAATTGTTAGCAGTCCCAGAGACACCAGAAAACTCAGTAGAGAGCTGGATAACCTCCATAGAACAAATCCGGTCAATTCCCCAAATACCAAAAGATGCAGCAGAATTCCCATCAGCAGCTAACTACTACTTCCTCTCTGTCCCTGGGAAAGTGGGGAGGGAAATGTAACTTCCTCCACATGCATCCAGGCAACTCCCTTATTGCCCTTGGGACAGCTTCCTACCTACCCACCCACCCCCACACCCCACCCTGGGCCCACTAGGTAGAGGAGCCAGCATATCAAATGCAGTCTCCAAAGCAGTCCCACATCATAGGCTTAGTCATTGAAATTTCCCATGAGGACCAACAGTTTGGCAGTATCTGTGAGTGTTGGAGGAGGGTCCAGTCTACAGGAATCTTAAGCCCTCCCTTCCCCTCTACACTCTTGTCCTCAGAAATCCAGATCTCTTGAATTCTTTTGAGACTTTGGTAATATCCTGGATTTCAAACTTAGGAGTGAGCCCCTATTGCCCAGACCCTTTCCCCAGAGGATTCAGATCTTCCTCGAGATTCAGAATACCAGGAAAAGGAAGTTCTGTCTGGGGATGGGGAGGCTCCTGGCCTAAGATGAAGAATGCATTTTAATAGCTGACATGGTTCTCCATGTCGGTGAACTGCCCTTTGCCACCTCCTGAATGTATGATCAGATGTTTTGAGTCTTGTATCTCATATGTAGCAGGTAGGAAGGAGATTGTGGGTTAATAAGGATTGGCTCTCCATCCGAGAGGAAGATAATAGTCTGGGTGGGGACCAGTCATGGGATCATAGATGGAGAATTAGGTCATCTAGTCCAACTCCTTCACCTTACAGATAAGGGATAAGAGGTTAATTCAGTCCCTTAATGCTCATGTATAACCTATATCATATTGCTTGCCTTCTGTCCTTGATACTTTGACCCTTACTAATTGTGTGACCATGAGTAAATCCCTTAACTTCTTGGAACATCAGTTCCCTCATCTGTAAAATGTGAGACTCACTTTAGCTAATGCAAGCAAACTTGAAAATGCTACATAAATTTAAATGAATAATAATAATAACATTGTATGGTAGAGACATTAAGTGCTATAGAATTCAGAGAAAAAGGACATCGATGAAAGCTTCATGGAAGAGAAAAACTAACCAAAGTCCAAGATCACCAGCCTAATGTTTGTAGACTCCATTCTTCAATTTTTATTTTATTTTTTTTAAATTCACATTTGCTCTTCTCCAATCTCACAGCACATTTCACCATCCACAGTCTTTCTGCAGATGACCAGCACTGACTCTACAATCATATCAACTACTTATTTCAATATTCCTTCCTGATGACTTGAACTCCTTGTGCAAAACAAGGTACTCTGTTACCATATGTTCACTTACCTTAGGCTTTAACTTCCTTATAACAATTTTTGTTCTAGAAGACAGTTCATAGAGGGAAGAGACTGTTTTATTTTTGCCTTTTTATTAAATGTATATTATTGATTAAGTAGAGAATATGTGCTTATTGGTTGATTGATTCTGTCCTTCCTAGTCTGAAAACAATTTTCCCTGGCAGAGAAATTTCACTCATGTGAGTACTCCCTCCAGTAATGAAGATGGCAACTAATCCATGACTATCCATTTTGTGGGACTCTTGTTCATGATTTCCATAGGTTTGCCAAGGGGGGGTCAGCCCCACCTATTGACCACCTTCCTTGTGTTCTCTTGACATAGTGAGAATATTGAGGGAGCACATGGATCGTACATTAGTTACCTCTCACTCTCACCATATGACCAGTCCATCTTTTTTGTTCATAATTTTCTTCAATAACATCCCTTATATAAATGGTTTCTTCTGTGTAGTCTCTTGTTTGCTATAAGTCTTAACCTGTTCCTGTCCACTATACCCTTGCCCTTTCAGTAATCCCTGCCTGAAATTCTTTGGAAACAGTAGTATTCTATAATTCATAGTCACTGAGCATCATCAGAGAAATATTGGTATTAAAAATAGAAAATAGAAGCAAAATAAGAATTCGGTAATTTTGCCTCTTCTCTGTTATCTATATGTAAGGATAACTCACTCACTCTCTCTCATTATCTCTGTCTCTCTTCCTCCTCCTTTTCTTACCCCTTCTCTTCCTCCTCCCCCTCTTCCTCTTCTTTCTACTCTTCCTCCTCCTCTCTCTCCCCCTCTCCTCTAAATCTCCTTTACCCATTTTTCTCTTTACCCCCTCCTCCTCAACTTATATCATCAAAGATACCGGACCACTGACAGCAGACAGTATTTTCTTCTGGGATGAGAGACACTGGGCCAATAAAAAACAAAAAGACAAAAGTCAGGAGCTGGAGACAAAAAAGATATGAAAAGACAGCACTCTAAAATAGGAAACAATATCAAAGAACACAACCCCTGTGCCAGAGAAGAATACTGGAGAAGAAGAACTTCCAGTTCATAAATTTCCAGAAGCTATGAATTACCCCAATATATAAGTATGTCCTACACATGTGCCTCATTACCATTGCATTCTAATTTTGAGCACACTCTTCCCATATACCCATATGTATTTGTGAGGAGTGTGCCCCAGGCTCCTGATGAAAATATTTTGTACCAACTGGTCTTATAATACCATGATAGTAGTAAATACTTTTGCTACGATCTAATCAAGGTTACTGACTGATTATTATTGGGAAGCATACCAGCGGGGGCTTGAGAATAACAGTAATAAAAACCCAGGCCCTCAAGGTTAACCCCCAGAAATTCAAGAGTAGTTGTACTTCTGGGGACATAGCCTGTCAATGGGAGTGCAAATTAGGGAGTAACCCTAGGAGTGGTACTATATATCACTACCACCACCACTACCACCATCATCATCCTATCTACCCTCAAGTTTCTATACCATCTTTAATCTTCCTCTTATTCCCAATATAACATTAAAAAGCCTTTTTTGTTGTCTTTAGCATTCATCACCAGCCTCAATCAATCCTGCGATTTAGTATACTTGATCTATTTCTAAAAGACCATACTACTCTTTTGTATTTGTTCTCAATTAACTGCCTTTGCTTCTGTATTCTACACATGTCTTTTAAAAAGATGTTGGTTGATGAACTTTCAATGTATTCACATTGGTTTATGTAGAAAACTTATTGGAACAGTTTTTCTTGAGGCTGTTAGAAATTTATTCTTGAAATCACCCCATCCCTCTGCAGAATTTTAGACCAGGGATACTACCCACCCTTTCAATGAACTCCTTAACATCTTCTCTCTCAAAATCTAGAGTGAATGACAGGCTATGCCTACCTTTCCTGGAATGGTCACCTCTTCCATCATTTCTAGTTCAGCAACCAATTTCTCACATTGGTTAGAATAGCTTGCAAATCAGTAGCTCCATTCATTGCTTTCTCTACCTTTGAAGAAGATTATCATTAAGACACATTATGAATTTATCAGCTGCTCTGCTTCTGACAGAGAGGGAGTTACAGCAAATGTCCCAATAGTTAAAGTCCCCTATCAGCACTAAGCCTCCTTGGCAGCTTTGAGATCTCTTTCCTAAACTCTTCGTGTATTTCTTTTTTTTCCCTTCCTTATATATTTCTTGCTTCTGAACAGGCAGTCTCTATTATCCTTCCATGATTATATCACTTCTTTTTCTGCCTGTCTCAATCCTCACTCAAATGCTCCCTATCCCCTCTAAGTCCTGGATGTCCTTGATCGCTATATTTTCTTAATATGCCACTCTACTCCTCCCCACCTCACATCACTCCAACTCATTTTTATCTAATCCGAACCTTTTGAATAAGGTATATACTTCCAGAGCCATATTCTAGTCATGGGCTCTACTTCAATGAGGCTCAGTGTTATCAATTAAGTCACATCTTCCTCCTTGTATTAGGACTTCTAGTTTGCTTTAAAAAAAAACACATATTTTGTACATTTATAAATATAAAAATGTACAAAGTAGAGAGGTAGATAGAGAAAGGTTCAATAAATAGGGGCATAACTGGTTGAAGAAGCTGTCTTTAGCCTCTTCAGGCTGGGACAATAAGGTAAAAAGAACACAGAACAAGGATCTGTGAGACTTGGGTTCTTGTCCAAGCTCCGTCATAAACTATCTGGGTGAACTTGGGCTCCCTCTCCTCTTTCTTGAAAAATTAAAAAAAAAAATTTTCTCTGTATGTCAGCATAAGCCACCACTATCATCATCAACAAACATTTCTAGGGTGATAGCTATATGCAAGACACTGTGTTAGGTGGTGAGAGAGCAAAGAGCCATGGGATATTATCCCTGCCCTTGAAGGGCTTACAGTCTAATTGAAAAGACAAGACATATGTGATGAGCTAAATATCAACATATACCAAAGAAATGTTGGGTTTCTTTTGTGACTAAAATTTCTATGTGAAAATATGGGGAAGTAATTATGCCCTAGACCTTACTGCCTCCAGAGTAATCCCCTATGCTTGTGATTAAATCATACCCTGAAGGAACCCTAAGTGTAGTCTCTTTCTAATCTGCCCTCATATCATGTCATTTGAAATGGTTAAACAGTTAAGCCTCCTGTCATTTCGTCTTGAGATAAGACTAAGTCTTTTTTTTTTAAATAAAAGGGAGTTTCCCTTAAGGAACATAAAAGCATTACTTGAGGTGGGTGTGCACGTCTACATCCTCTAAATTATGAGTAAGCCTGGGGTTAGAATCATACAGCTGCTGGCTGCCTGGGGTTTATTTTGACAGCAACACGTACCTTTGGGGAGAATACCTACCTGGAGCCCAACTCCCTGGTGGCAGGTACAGTCAGCAATTTGCCATGACAGCTTCAGCCCCATCATGGTCAGACCCACCAGACTGCACATGTTTATTCACGTCACAAAGGATTCAAAGCTTGGCTCATCCAGGCAGATCTGGGCCAATTCCTACCCCTCCAACTTAACTCCTTCAGAATTTCACTTCTCAATTCAATTTTATAGGGTCTGGTGCTGGCACTAAGCTTCCTGACATTTTCAAATGGGAGAAGATCCTCTATCAGGAAGAGAACCAGAGACAGCATTTAAATAGGGAAACCAAGGCCAAAGAAGAAGGAAATCAAAACCAGGATCATGGCCAATGAGGAACCTTGAAGGAAAACTTGTTGCTTATCCAGAAGGTGTCTGGTAGGAAGAGAAGATGGGTCAGGTATGTGGAGAGGATCAAAGTACTCTATTTATCATCCTCAGTCTTTGAGAAGAAAGCAAAGAAGACTGCCAGAATGTTGGGTGGACCCACAGCGGTGAGTTTAGAGGAAGACATGGATAAGAGTCTCAAAGGATGGGCATGGCAACTCACAATTTGTATCACTGGAGAGAAAAATCAAAATAAGAAAATCATGGTACCACTCTGACTTTTTGAGTTTGATCCCAGAGGACAGAACCAGGAGCAATGGATTGAAGTTGAAAAGAAATAAATTTAGACTTGAGATCAGAAAAAATAAAAAGCTTTCCCAAAGGGGAATTGGGGAAGGAATGGAAGTTCTTCTTTCTTAGAGGTCTTCAAGCAGGCATAGAGCATGAACCATTTATTTGCTGGGCATGTTATAGTGAAGATTCCTTTCATGTATGGGTTGGACTTATCAACGCTTCTTAAACTTTTTCCTTTAGTGAGCCCATATGGGGTTGTGACTCGCAGTTTAAGAAGCACTAGATGTCTGTTGACATCCCTTCCAACCCTCAAATTCTGTGACTGTGAGCATCATCAAAGGTAGCAGAATTCTCCCACATTGGTGCCTTAAACAAGAAAAAGGATTCCACCCTCCTATTCCTCACCCCCCCACTCCCCACCCAACATACACACACTCCCCTTTCCTAAAGACCTTCTTTTAGTCCTTCACCCTCTGGTTATGGCCTTTCAGGGGTTCCTGACTCATTCCAACCAGAGGGATCTGGACTGTAAGTGCCCTTCTCCAGCTCTTCTCTTCAGCCTATGGGATGATGTGGAATTTGATCATTCAATGGCAAAGTGAAGTGGACATCAGGTCCTGGAAAGTTTTGGAAACCATATTAAATATTAAATGCCTACTATGGACCAGGCAATAGTCAAGGCCCTGGGGTTACAAAGACAGAAACAAAACAAAACAAAACAAAATCATCCCTGACCAAGAGTAAACATTCTGTTAGAATGAGCTCCTATATCATTTTACATACATCATTTTCTTTTATCTTTACAACAACCAATTGACAGGGATATTATTATTATTGTGTCATATCCCAATTGACAAATGAGAAAACTGAGTCCGGGGAAGTGTCTTGCTCCAGAGTCACATACCTAGTAAGCAGGAGAGTTAGAATTTGAACTCATGTCTTCCTGTCTCCAGGACCAACACTATCTACTATGTTGGGACGGGTTGTCTCTTTCAAACACAACCATGGAAGTCTAAGTGAATGCCAGCATCACTGACTAACAAATAATCACACAATAAGATGACCAATTCAGATTTCTATAATGCTTTTAAGGGCAACGCTGTGAAAGAAAGGGAAGGAAAAAAACATTTGCTAAAGGCATATAAGCGTATAATGTGCCAGGCATGGTGCATTATTATCTCATTTTATTCTCTCAAGAATCCTGTGAGTTAGGTGCTATTATCATCCCTATTTTTCAATTGAGGAGATTGAGGCAAGTAGAGATTAAGTGACTTGCTCATGACAGAGAGAATCTGAGGTTGTATTTGAATTTAGGTCTTCCTAAATCAGGGCAGCTAAGTGGCACAATGGATAGAGTGCTGGGCCTGGAGTCAGGAAGACTTGAGTTCAAATCCAGCCTGAGACGCTTACTAGCTACATGACTCTGGACAAGTCACTTAACCTTGCTAGCCTCAGTTTCCTCATCTGTAAAATGAGCTGGAGAAGTAAATGGCCAGCCACTCTAGCATCTTTGCCAAGAAAACCCCAAATAGGGTCACAAAGAACTGGACACAACTGGACACAAAAATGACCACCAACGACACATACTTCCTTAAGTCTAAGTGCAGTCCTCCATCCCCTAAGTCTAGCTGCCTCATGAGCATTTAGTGTCTTATTTATTCACCCTGTCATTCAAAGAATCATTTCATCCAAGTCTCTCATTTTACAAAGGTCATAGATAATTAGCACTAAAGGGGACCAGAGATTATTTAATCCAATACTTTCATTTTACAGAAGAGGAAACTGAGACCCAAAAAAGGCCCCAGTTAATGAATTGTCCTCATCTAAGCTTACTTGCTTCATCAGTTGGATAGGATAGGACAGAGTGTATGTCATATGGTTATGTGTCAGTCACATGTGAGGAAACCCAGTATCCAAGATGCGAGACAGGGGATTAGTTGGCTGTTGCTCTTACAGCATAGATGGCGAGGCTGCAGATTTCCTGTTTGTCTTGTAGTTCTCTGGCCAACACGTGAAATGGAAAAAGAGCTGGATTCAGTGTCAGAGAACCTGGATTGAAATCTGAACCTTTCCCGTGTGACTGGACGAGTCCTTTTCTGTCTCCAAGTCTCAGCCTCTTCAGCTATAAAATGGACGAGATGTCCTCCAAGATCCTCTCCGAGATCCTCTCCAAGATCCCCTCCAAGATCCCCTCCAGTTCTAAATCTGTGACCTATGATTTCATCTTTCTTTCCATTGGTTTTATTTTCTACCTGAGGATTCCTTTGTTTGGCTTAGCATTGCTCGTATTGGGGAGGAGCATCCCCTGTCAAATATAGGTCACATAATGAGAGAAGTCGATGGAGTTTGAAGCAAACTCCAACAGAGAACACTGGGTTATGTTTGCTCCTCTGCAGACAGGTTACACATCTGGTTTTCTGTAGGCATGGAGACCCAGGCAGAATCATTCTGCCAAAGACAAAAGGCCTCGAAGGTGGAGAGATGGAAGGAGGGGGACTGATTTCCAAAGACCAGAGGAACAAGTATGTATGTAAACAGAGCTAAGTAGGGAAAAGGCCATGGAGAGAAGCCATGTTTACTACTCTGTCCCTTACCCTCTACTCCCTTCCTGGAACAGGACACTCCAGGGTTGCACAACCAGTAGTGAAGGCATGGGGGGAGGGGGGTAAGAGCACCCTGGGTCACAGCTGGATCACAAACCTGAAGTTTGGTAACTTCCTGTTTTGAGAAGTGGGTTCACTGACACATAAGTGCTAATGACAACGGTTTAGGCTGGAATAGAAACCTTGGGAAGAAGGACTAGGACACTGAATGCAACCTTGAGGGAGTTCAAAGCACACAGGATGGCTGTGGGGGAAAAAACAAAGTATAAACTGCAAAGAGCAAGGACATTTCCTCGCAGCAGCATGACCACATAAACAGAAGCAGCAGGACCATGGACAAGTCACTTCACTCCTCTGGATGTCAGTTTCATCTCTTGCTTTTCACAAACAACAACTTTAAAGCTCTATGCAAACATTGAGAAGGGAGGGGAGGTGGCAAGTATCTAAAAGAGAGTCTAAGGTGAAGAATTAAGTTCTGCAGACCAATGGCAAAGAAAGAATGTTATCTCATATAATCTTCACAACAACTCTGGGAGAAAAGTGCTATTATTATACCCACTTTACTGCTGGAGAAACTGAGGCAGACTGAAGTCAAGGGTCACACAGTTAGTAAGTGTCCGAGGCTGAATTTGAACTCAAGTCTTCCTGATTCCAGGTCCAGCATAAAATCTTATGCAACATTTAGATGCCTCCAAGAAAGAGGGAATGAAAAAGGAAGGAAGGGAAAAGGGGTCCAGAAGGGGAAGAGAAGGAAGAGAGGGAGGAAAGGAGGAGGAAAAGGGGAGAGGAAAAAGGGAGGGGAGGTTTCTTAAAGAGAGGAAAGGGTGAAGAATGAAGTTGTGACCAGGAAGGATTGTCAAGGCCCTGTGGGAAAAGAAATGTGGTAGAAAGGGTGTTTGTGAAATTTTACCAAGATCTGTCCTTGGCTCAAACAGACAAACAAACAGACAAAAATCTGAGAACCCAATACCTAGACAATTGGATCCACAAAATGGAAGCCGAGGGGGATCTCTGCTGTTTCTATTTAAAATGATATAACCACCACGAGTCAACGAGGTTCAGTTTTGTTTCAGATTCCTTCACAGCGGCACCAAATAAGAATAGGGAAAAGTGACCTTGGTATCTCTGATTCCTTTCAATTCAATGTATCTTTCCGATGGGGGACCTTCTCCTCATTTGGCATGAAACTACATCCAGGATCTTGTGTGAGATGCTGAATATTATATTCAGCAATCATATTACTATACACGCACATTAATATTACTATGTAGGTTTATAGCAATTCATAATTCGTATTGAGTATTGCCCTCAGTAGAGATGTGGCTGTGGCTTAATTGAATGCAGAATTCATCTTGGAGTCCTGTCACTGACTGCCTGGGTGACCCTGGGCAAGCCCCTTTAGTACCCCAGGCAAGTCTAGTGTTATAAGCTGCAGAACAGGCGTTTGCCTTATTAGAGGAAGGCGTTTCCTCACTGTCGGATTGGATACGGGAGATGGCAGGGAGAGAAAAGTTCATAATGTTGTTGTTCGTTCTTCATTCTCAAAGAGGACCAATGACATCATGTGGGGGTTGTCTCAACTTGCCTGTGAACTGGATTTAATAGAGGCAGAGCTGTGCTGACTCCAAGATCATGACCTTAAATGGTCTTTAAGAATGGGGATGTCCTTGACCAAAAAAGAAGTTAGGAAGAAAGGTAGGGTAGGAGTGTGAGTAGGTAAGATAATGGTTGGTCTTGTACATGTTGAGTTTGAGCAGTAGCATGCCCAGCATATTGTCCATCTGTGTAGGATGCCCAGATGGAGATGTCCAGCAGGTGGTTGGTGATGTGAGACTGGAGCTCAGCAGAGATGAGGGCTGATTGGACACATTGGGAAGTCAATTGCATAAAGATGGCAGTTGCGTGAGTCCTGTGGAACTACTGGGATAAATGGCATGCCCACATAGGGACACTCTCTTGGTGTGATGCCTTTGTAGGCAGATGACACCCAGATTCAGCCTCCTTCTTTTGCTGACTCCTTGGCTTCCTTCTGCTGGTTATTTCTCCTCACCTTCAGGCCTTGCCACTCCTTCCAGCCAACACCAAGTTTTGAGCAAGACTATGCCCCACCCACTGTGAATATGAGGCTAAAACAATTAATATTTAGTCAAAATAATTCTCTAGCATATTCTGAGTCATTAGAAAGGTAGCAGAGTTGTCTTTAGAGTTATCCAAGAATGACTATCCTGCAGGGCTTTTATGCAGCACAACAAGACATTTAAGAACAGCCTGTGGATTTTTGAATCACCCCCTACCCTCCAAGCCCCACTTCTGCCTGCTTAGTACTAATTTTAGGTACAATTAAAATGTCTTAGAACTAGTGTCTTTATTGGCAACCTATCGTTCAAGTTGGACTGTCTGTGTTAGGAAGATAATCCTTTCTCATTCTTCCCTATGAATTCAAGTTTCTCTTGCTCTCCCATGAAAAGAGAAGTCTGGGGGGAGGAATAGTGTGGGGTGGAGGTCGAGGGAGAGGGAAGACATGATAGTAGCTTTCAAATACTTGAAGATTTGTCATGTGGAAGAGGATGCAACCTTATTTTGTTTCTCTTGTTTGGTACTTTATAGTACATACAGATGCATCTAGGTGGCGCAGTGGATAGAGCACGGGCCCTGGAGTCAGGAGGACCTGAGTTCAAATTCGACTTCAGATACCTGACATTTACTAGCTGTGTGACCCTGGGCAAGTCACTTAACCCCAATTGCCTCCCAAAAAATCACTTCTTAAAGAGGCTTATTCACTGAATGGGCATTACCTCACTCAAGGTGAGAACCTGAAAAGACCTTAGCCTGAAAGGGCCAGGGTCTCCCATTACATCTTGGGTCATCTCCAGTCATCCTGATAAATGTCTGGTCACTGGATCCCGATGACTCTGGAGGAGAAAGTGAGGCTGGTGACCTTGCACAGCCCTCCCTCACTCATATCAAAGTCAACCACAAGTCATGTCATCATTTCCCTCATGTCATGGTCCTCTTCAAGAATGAAGGACAAACACACACAGATTCATTTCAGATTTGGGTTGGACTAGATGGCCCCTGAGGTTACTTTGAATTCTCAAATCCTATGTTTCTATGAACTTAAGCTTTAAAAAAAAAAAATTGAACCTATTCTTCAAGGGACCTGTGATCTTACCAGTATTGGTTCCCTTCTCCCCTGCTCCTCCTCCCCAGTTTGGGACAGATCATAGTCTATTCTTACCTTCTTTCCCTGTGTCTATGACTTTCCTTATAAGCCTTCCATAGAGGATCTACCCTGTTGCTGAAGGCCTTCCTCTGGGACTTGTTAATATTTTCTGGACAGCAGCACAGCACTCGGGTTGTCCTGTAAGTCAATGAACATTAATTAAGCAGCTACTGTGTGCCAGGTACTATACTAAGCACTAGGGATACAAAGGCAAAAAGAGTCCCTGCCTTCAAGGAGCTCACAGCCTTTCACTACTTCATGGGCGCAGCTCCTTTTCTGACCCTACATGGCCTCAGTGATGTCTTCCAGGCCACTTTTTTGAGCACAGGTCAGTCATCATGAGTAAGATGCTACAGCCTCCTCGTACTCATGCACAGTGAGTAGACAGAGCACTGGACTTAGAGTCAGGAAGACCTGAGCTGTAATCCTGCTTCAGCCACTTACTGTGTAGCCCTGGGCAATCCATTTAATTTCTGCCTGCCTCAGTTTCCTCATATGTAAAACAGAGATAACAGTAGCACCTACCTCCCAGGGCTGTTGTAAAGATGAAATGAGATAATATACATAAAATATTCTGAAAACCTTGAGGTGCTGTGTAAAGGTTAGCTATCATTATTATTCTTGCCTGCCATTTCGATTTTTCTGAGATAGTGTTACAATCCCATGATTCACAGCCACATACTATCATGGGGGAATATTTGTCTTAAAAGGCTTTTGCTACAGGAAACAGCTTGGGGTCATCAAAAGCACTGGGCAACTTCCCACATGTAATTCAGTCCACTCACTTCTTCCTATTATTCAATTCTGCACCCAGAATATTGTCCATCTGCAGTGTCTAGCTAAGAGATAGGTACTAAAGGACTACCTTAAGAGACTATAACTACATATCATAGGCCAGGCAGTATGCATTCTTCATCTACATCATTTTTCCCCTGTGAATTTCTCAACCAACCTATTCTGAGGAATGGTAGATCTGATACAGTAGACTCTATTTTGTTCTGAGGCTTGGTATAATTGTGTTTTATATATATGTAGGCTGAATATATAAAATTTAAACAGAAGATTCAGGAGGAAGACATTTGTTGTTTTCAAATATTTGGAGGGCTATGATATAGAAAAGTTATTAGACATTTCTGTGTAACTCCTGAAGACAGACCTAGAATCAATGAGTGTTACAGTGAGGCAGACTTTACTAAATTGCTATATACAAACCACCCTGTCTTTCTATGCTTCAACTACAAAATTCAAAATATAACCCTTGCTCCCTACTTTATTGCAATTTTTCATTTATGTTTGTCTATACACACAGAGATATACACACACATACATATGTTTAAAAGATTTAACTCTTATCAATACACTGTAAAACAACACTATAAAAAAATGTTGAAAGCCTTAAGAACTACGAACAGTACAATGACAAGCCACATTTCCTCAGAACCAGTGATGAAGCATGTTAGCCTCCTCCTGACAGAAAGATGATGGACTTAGGGTGTAGAATGAGACATACATTTTTGGACATGGTCAATGCAAGAATTTGTTTTGCTTGATTGTATATTTATTATAAGGACTTTGTTTTTCTTTCTTTTTTCCAATGGAGGGAAGGTGAGAGGGACAGACAAATGTTTATAAATTTTTAAAAAGTTTTTAAAAATTAAAGTGCAGTAGGAATAAGGAACAAAAATTAAAAATGAAGAGGTTAGACTATTTGGGATCTAAAGTCCTGCCCATATCTGGAAATGAGCAATTCTGATTTATTGGGTATGTGTATTTCTTCACTCGAAAGGAAAAATCAAGCTCCTTACTTCACTATATATGTACACATGCTATAGATATGTATGTATATATATATGTGGTATGTTGTATATATGGCATGTGATATACGTATGCATACAAAAACACATATACAAGGTATATTTTGTGTGTATAGATAGTATGTGGTACATATGCATGTATATATGTATATATGATAGATATGATAAATTTTTAATATGCTATATAGGATACACATGTGTGTATCTATATGTATATAGGTTGTGGTATATGGCATGTGTAGTACATATGTGTGCATATACACACGTATGTGTGTCTGTATGTGCCCACATACTCATGAGAAATTCCTGACCATGCTCCTATGGGGCCCCCTGGACTAAAAGCAACCCAAGAGATAAGAGGTGACTCTTTTTTTCTTACAGAGGAGAGGCCAGTAATTCTCCCCACTTTGTAGACATAAAATCTATGTCAGTGTGTAGTCACATTAACTCAATCCCTAAGGGCAGAAGAGCTTGGGGGTAATGGAGAGAAAAATCAGACTTCTTGTGTCTCAGGAACTCTGAGCTCCACAGAGGAAAAATTATTCTCTACATTCAACATGTCATTTTGGAGTTCGTGTTATTTCTCATGTTTTCACTGAATTTGGCTCACAAGGAATATAATCATTTTCTTTCCTACGTTAGCTAGCAACCCATGACTATATAGCTGTATATAAATTGATATAATTGGTATTTTCTTAGAAAAGGTATACATAACCCCAAATTTTTAAAAATTGAATCACCATTGTGGAAATTTGTTTTCCTCTGCTGTGCAGGTTTGTTACATGCTTCTCTTTTTATTTTGAAGAGGGGAGAGGTAAAAGGTAAGAAAATAAATATTTGTTCATTAGGAAAAATTTTTGATGAAAAATAAATGAAACAAAAATTAAATTACATTATAATAAGGAAATTTACCATCCACAAATACATTTTGAGAACTTAGTATGTGCCAGGCAGTGTGCTAAGAGAATAAGAGGAAGGGCAAAAATTTGGTCCCTGCTCTCAAAGAGCTCACATCCCAATGGAGGAATCCTTGGAATATAAATAATTACTCCCCAATTTAGCTCTTATTTCAGAATTTCCTTTACTTGGTGAGAGATACATCTATACAGGAGTATATTTTCCCACATGACATGATTACTATTGGTACCAGCCCCTCTCCTCCTGCCAGGCTGTGGGCTTGTCTCAACATCACAGGATTACGCAATTCAGAGTTGAAATGGACCCCAGAGATCCTTTAATTCAATTGCCCCAATTTTATGAAGGAGGAAACTAAGGTCCTGTAACTTCACCAAGGTCACATAGGTGACATGGCAGAAGTGAGGTTTGAGCCCAGTTTGGAATTCAAATTGAAAACTCTTTCCACTGAACTAGGTGGCCTGAGTCTGTGCATGCCTCTGTGTGTCTGATTTACCAGGGAGGACATCAGTACTTGCTCAATGGACTTGGTTTCTTTTGCCCAAAGACTAATTTTGGGAATAATTAACTTCTCTGGAGACCATGAGGTCAGGTCAGCTCAGGTCAACAGTTCTAATTTTCAATTCTCACCAAGCACAGGATGGTGGAAATCACGGGACTTGGAGCATAGTAGATTCCATAGGGCTCTGGACTTGGACTCTAGAAGACCCAGTTTCAAATCCTGCCTCCACTACTTATAACTGAATGACCCTAGGCAAGTCACTTAGTATCTCTGTGACAAAGTTTTCTTATCTGTAAAATGAGGGAATAAGATTAAATGGCCTTTTTAGGTTCCTTCCAGCTTCCTCATAGTATCATAGGATACTATGAGTTTGATTTTCCTAAAGTGCAGATCTGACTGTTCTTCCCTACTCCCCACCTCAGTAAACTCTAGTGGCTTCCTAGCATCTCCAGGATTAAAATAAATATAATATTACTAATATAATTATTAATATTTTATATAATGACATGGACTATATGACACAATATATTATATAATATTATTATATTTTATATAATTGTATATAATATATTACAATATAGTTGTATGTGATTATTAATAATACTTATTATAAATTATTATAATATTTATAAAAATATAAAATGCTCTGTTTGGAGCACAAAGACCTTCATGACCAAACCCTGCTCTCACCCCATTCCACCTTTCCATTCATCTTAGATCACCTTCCACCTCCCCACTTCTCTTCAATCCAGGGATGCTGGCCTTCTACTTCTTTGAACAAGACATTCCCTCTCTTGGGTGGAGGCACTTTCACTGGCTGTTGGCCATGCCTGGAATGCTCTCGCTCCTCACCTTTCTGCCTCCCTGCTTCCCTGGCTTCCTTTAAGTCCCAACTAAAATCCCACCTTCTACAAGAAGCCTTTCCTAACACCTCATAATTCTTTTCCTCTATTGGCTATTTCCTATTTGTCCACTATTTAGCTTCTTTGTACATGGTTGCTTGCATATTGTCTCTCCCATCAGATTATTTTATTTGTGTCCCCAGTTTCAGACCTAGAGTAGGTATTTAATAGATGCTTGGAGCAGTAAGGTGGCAAAGTAGATAGAAGGCTGGGCCTGGAGTCAGGAAGACTTGTCTGGCTGAGTTCAAATATGGCCTCTGACACTTACTAGCTATGTGACCCTGAGCAAGTCACTTAACCCTGTTTGCCTCAGATTCCTCATCTGTCAAATGAGCAGGAGAAGGAAATGTCCAACCACTCCAATTTCTTTACCAAAAAAAACTGGAGTCACAAAGAGTCGGACACAGCTGAAAACGACAGAACGACAACACTAGATGCTCATTGACTGACTGGTGAAGGCTGAACTTCAATCCTACTTTCCTTGTTTAATGTGTGCCCTGAGCAAGTCTTTGTCCCCTCTAAGACTCACCTGTAAAGTAGGAATGCTGCTATTTAGACTACCAGCCTCACAGAGTCATTGTGAAGAACTCAATTTAAAGCCTATAGAAATGATAGAATTAAGTGTCACTTCCTCCCTTAGCCTTTTCTGATAACCTGCTTTGAGTAATCTGAGAGTCCTAACTAGAGTAAGATGACTAGGCCTTTGCCCAAAGGTGTTGAAATTTTAGAGGGTCAAAAACTTCAACAAGTAGAAACAATTTAGCTTAACACCTATTTAGCAAAAATAATTAGCTAAAAGAAAAGCCCTACTCTCCCAGACCTCTAGAGGGGCCTCCCCAGAATGTCTCCCTGGTGGCCTTCCTTAGAATTGAGCCATCATATCAGTACATTTACTTTGGAAAGACAGTGCAGATGAACAATAAACAAGGCCTTGAATTGATTGGGAAGAAAACGAACTGGACTGCATTTGAGAAAGTATACAAAGCCTTTAATGGGCCTGAGCTTCTCCAAATCTTTTTAACATCATAGGTCTCTGAGTCAGGGAACATGACAATCTCCAAAGAATTAGAGTTATAGGCCACCCAAAGGGCAATGGAGAAGCCCATGGTGGCCATGAGTAGACTGAAATATATTTCTAATGAACAACTGTACTGGAGATGTAGAACCCAAAAGAAGATGGCACTCTTGAGAGGAGTAGTAGGTGAGGGACAACCATGTGCTGCACTGGTATTCCCTCAAAGTCAAGGGATATTGGAGAAGGCTCCATGTTGGGTGGATCCCCTATGGAGAATTTACAGGAGGACATGGAAAAGAGTCACATGTCAATGAAAAAGGATGGACAGGTTGTGACTTGAGTCATTAGAGGGAGTACCCACATCAACCTCATTTTAGTATTAAATATTTATCTCACAGGTTGTAGTGAGGATCAAATCTGATAATACTTATAAAATATTTTGTGAACTTTAAGGGGTTCATCTCCTATTCCTTCTCGTTTTTCTCTCCACTTCCTCCTCCTCCTCTGCTGGACTTGGAATCTGGAAGGCTTAAGTTCAAATCCAGACTTGGACTATCTGGATTACTAGCTATGTGACCCTGGGCAAGTCACTAAACCTCTCTCAGTTTCAGTTCCTTTATCTGTAAAATGGGAATAATGATAGTGCCTACCTCAAAAAATTGTGAAGATTAAATGAGATGAAATACAGAAAATGCTTTGCAAACCTTAAAGTACTATATAAATGCTAGCTATTAAGGGAGCTGATCAGGAAAGCCCCTGATCAATTTGATGCATCTGCCCCCTCCCAATCTTGTCTGAAAGGCACCTCCCATGGATATAGAAGCATCTTGCTGAAGGCACATAGGGAACCCCTCTGAATGGTTCCCCATGACTGGGGTTGACTCCAAGATGATTGGCAAATGAGAGTAGTGGACAGACTCTTGTCAAAAGAGGTGCTTTCCCTCTATAATCTAGAAAAGTCCTTCCCCCCTCCCCACATACGTTCTTCCCTTGTACATCCAGAACAGAATATAAGTTATATATCTATACCACCAATTCCCTATCTCCCCTACCTGAAAATGACAACTTACAGGCTATTCATGTGTTGGGCCTGAGAAGGGAATTCCAGGACATCTGGTTCCTAACCAGATTCTTTTTCTATTTTTCCTTCTGAACACAGTCAGAAACCAGAATTTTAAGTTTCTAAGAATAGCCTTTTATGCCAGTTTGAGAGTTCCCAAGAGATCAAGAATTCCTGAGCTGCAGTGGCCAGTTACCGGACCTCCTAAAGGGGGATTTCCTTAACAGCATGATCCTTAGAGATGGAAGTAGACCTCCACCTTTACCCAGAAGTTGTCCATCTAGAGCCAGATCATGGTGGGGCCAAGAGATCTGGAGATCTCCCTGCTATTGCCATAAGTTGGTCAGCCACTATACTTGTAAGGTTAATGGAATTAACTGTACATGGATGACCTATACCAAATTGCTCACCCTCTCAATGGGGAAGGAGGGAGAGGGGAGTGATGAAGAGAATTTGGAACTCGAAAATCTTAAAAAAAAAATCAACAAATGTTTAAAATAGTTTTTACATATAATCTGGGAAAAATAAAATATTAAAAATTTTTAAAAATAAAGATAATGGGGAGTATTTGTTTAACAACTTCCCTGCTCCCCAAAGTATGTGGCCCATGGCAGGGGATATCTAATCGGCTATCCGAGTGTTTAATGTTTCTGGATTTGTTCATGGGCTTCTGTGAATCCTTAGAGAGCTGGGCCCGAAGGCAGGAATACTTGAGTCCAAATCTAGCCTTAGACACTAGCTATGTGACCCTGAGCAAGTTGCTTAAAAATAAACAAAAAAAAAAAAACCCTGTTTACCTCAGTTTCCCTATATGTAAGAAGGGGATAATAATAGCACCCACCTCCCAGGGCTGTTGTGAGAATCAAATGAGATATTTGTGAAGTGCCTAGCATAGTGCCTGGCACATTGTAGGAAGTTAATAAATGTGTGTTCCCTTCCTCCCTCCTTTATGTTTTGAGTGCCTGTGTGGATACTATGAATCCAATTTACCATGTTTGGGGAAACCTGGACACAAGCTATGCCATGAGTATATTTAGAGACTTTTTTTTCGAGATGGGAGCAACAAGCCAGAAAGAATCTGACCCTTCTGGGTCAGATATCAGAATTAGATCCAGCCCTTAGAGGGGCCCTAGACCACAGGGCAACATTACTTCTTACTACAACACACCCCCAACTCATATCTTCTTGGTCCAGGCAGGACTGCAGCAGGGTTGCCAATGGCCAAGAGGTAGAGAACTGAATGTGGAGTCTGAATCCTTGGATTCACATCCTGGCTCTTACTTTTTACCTGTGCGGCTTTGGATGACCTGCCTCATATCTTTGGGGGTCATTTGCTTAGTCTGTGAAATAAGGGCATTGGCCTACATGATCCATAACATCTCTCACAGCTCTAAATCCTTTGACTTCCTAGGTATCCAAGGGGAGCGGTGCCTGTATGTCTTACCACTTCAAATCTGGCCTCAGAAACTTACGAGCTGTGTGACCCTGGGCAAGTCACTTAATCCTGTGTGCCTCAGTGTCCTCATCTGTAAAATGAGCTAGAGCAGGAAATGGCAGAGCACTCTGGTATCCTTACCAACCCCACGTGGGGGTCACAAAGAACGGGAAATGACTGAACAACAAATGTCTTACCATTAGGATCCTATTTCAATCTGCCCTCATTGTTGCATATTTTCAGTCATTCCAAATTCAAATACTGGCATACCTTATTTCCTTTATGGAAATCCAGTGATGGGGGCAAAGGAGAGATATTTTTTATTATTGGCATTTTGTGTGGGATGGAATGAATCTGGCTCCCGGAAACAAAAATACTGTGCTTTGCTATCTGCCTTCCCAGAACTCTGTGCTAGGATTTTATCCTCCATTATATTCAGTTTGGCATTTTATTGGATACTTGGGTTGGGGGGAAGATTGTGGAACTGATTTGTTTCGTACCTAGTTATTTCATGTGTCCAACACTCATCATGGTATAGTGGAAAGAAATCTGGATTTGGAATTAGGGGAACTTAGTCTGAATTCCACTTCCACCAATCACTACCTGTTTTATCATTCAGTCATTTCAGACATGTCCTACTCTACATGACCCCACTTAGAGTTTTCTTGTGGTTTACCATTTCCTTCTCCAGTTCATTTTACAAATGAGGAAACTGAGGCACAGGGTTAAGTGGCTTACCTAGGGTCACACAACTGTTAAGGGTCTGAGGCCGGATTTGAACTCAGGTCTTTCTGACTCCAGGCCCAGTGCTCTATCCACTGCACCACCTCGCTGCTGTATATTATTACCTGTATTCCCCTTCATCTCTGCAGACTTCCATATCCTCATCTGTAAAATGGGAGGGTTAGAGCAAATTACCCTTGAAATCTCTTCCAATTCTAAATCTATGGTTTTACTCCAATGGATCTGTGATATCACCGATATATGAGTAACAAATGGTAGAGATTTCAAGCCATCTAGGCTTGATCATATTGTTAAATCAAGTTAACAATCATTTGTCAATTCCCAAATATTTGGAACACAAAGAAAGACAGAAACAAACCCTGGCTTCCAGGAGCTTACCACTATATGTACTGATAATAAATCGGTGATAATCTCAGAGGAAAAGTACTAACTAGCATTTAAGGGGAGCAGAAGAGACTTCTTGCATGAGGTAGAATTTCAGGTGAGCCTTGAAAGAAGCCAGGGAAACCAGGAGCCCAAGGAAGGAAAGCATTCCATGTGTGGGGAGCATCGGGGAGAGATGACAGGAGAGTCAGGAGATAAGAGCATCTCCTGAGAGGAACTGCAAAGAGACCAGTGTCAGTGGATCACAAAGTGCGTAGGTGTGAATAAGATGTGAACCAAAGACCAGAAAAGTAGGAAGAAGCCAGCCAATGGGCTTTAAAAGCCAAACAGAGGATTTTATATTTCATCCAGGGGGGTTCCAGCCTATGTCTTTCCATAAGTTTGCCACAGGACATCCATCCCATATACCATACACCGTCCTCATTCTATCTACATCAGAAGGACACCAGCGAAGCTCCCAGGGGGTCCATCCATTGGCTACCCATCTGTTTTGCCACATAGCCAACCCATCTTTTTCAATCAAAAAAAATTTTGGATGACATATGCTACTCCAATTATCCAATGTAATTCCTCATCTGCAATGTGTTACAGCTTGCTCTTACCAGGTACTTTTTCTATTGTCCTCTGAGTGAGTCTTTGTGGTTCCTCAGAGACTATACTATTCCACATGTCTTACAGTCATCCAGCACCAGGAGAATATCGGTATTAAAAAGATTTTTGTTTCTGAGAGACATTAAGTCGAAACCTCATTCCCCTAAAATACTTGTGTTTTCCTTGGAAGTGGGGATTATGTCTCAAGTTTCTTGGCATTCTCTTGCAATGACTAGCATGGAGCTGGGCCCCTAGTATTAGTGAGAGTATGCTGTTTCAACTAGTATTAGTTGAAAATTGAACTGATTAGCTGTTTCAATGATGATCCAAAAGGTGAAAGACTGACAAAAATATTATCATCAGCTTGATTCTAGCTTCTGAGAAATGACTTTCTGATGTCTGTTGAAATGCCTCTTTTTTTCTTAATGGTAGCCCTGAGCTACCTGGTTCTTTAGCACATCCTTGCACAGCTACACCCAGGGGTATACTGGAGCTAGCTCCACCTGGGTTTGGAGAGCCGACTGTTGAATTTTCTGTGGAAGCATATACACCTCAGAAATCCATGTACTCTACAAATCATGGCTCGATTTTCGTTGTTGTTGTTTTGTTGATTGTCTAGACTTAAGGAGGTGACTAAAAAATGTTAAGAATGAAGACTAAACTTAAAAGTGTAGATCTATTTTTTTTTTCCAGAGAGCCAATTGTTAAACATTTACCAGCACATCTCTTTCTTTCTTAGTTGTCAGTGTGGAAAAGCTTTTGGGGTGAGAGGAATCCTTAGAGTTGTACCTGAGGCAGTCTGCAGGTATTCAGAGGTGTGGGAGGAGAGCTGTCTGGAGGGCTTACAGGATGCTTGTGCCAGACAAGAGAAGCTTGTTTCTTCTCTTTCTCCAGTGGTGGTCTGCATATGGTGATCTATTAACCTATAATGCTACAGCCCCCCCCCCCCCAACCATGAACTCTGGGGGGATATTTGTGCTCAGCTGCCACACTGGCTCACCTGCCTCTTAACCAGGGTTAGGGAGAGATTGTTTCTTAGGGTTTTCACCACTACCCTCTGTCCATCTCCCTCAAGCCATCACCAAGGGTTGGATTTCCATCTGTATCCCTCACACCTAACACTTGCATCTTTAATAATTGCTTGCATTATTTATATTGTACAGCGCATTGGGTGGGGGGAAAAATTTAAAACCCCTTTCTCATTCAGCCCCGTGAAGTAGGTGTGCTAACATCTTCTTTTTATAGAGGAAGAAACAGGCTGAGAGGTGAAGGTCACGAAGCTCATCACCATGATAGGACTTAAATCTACAACTTCCTAATTCCAGGTCCAGTGTTCTGTGCAGTATCTATTACATCTTAATGGTGCTTTTTACTCAGCTAGCATTGTAGGTGGGGAAAAGCGTGTGCCTCTAGGGCCACATAAATCTTACTTGAATTTAGAATTAAGGAAGGGCTCGTTCTGAATTTCTACTTTCTGCTCATTGGCACAGGTCATCCTTTGCAGGGTCCTCAAACGTGCCATCCTCCAGTCTCTTTTTCTTTCCTTCAACTCCTTTTCTCACCTCTCTTCCTTCTGCCTAATTTCTGTCTCTGTCTCTCTCCATATCTGTTTCCTCTGTTTCTCACCTCCCTTACTCCTCCCTAATTTCTCTGTCTCTCTCTATCTCTGTCTCTCTGTCTCCTCTCACCTCCCTTCTTCCTCTCTAGTTGCTCTGTCTTTCTCCATCTCTGTCTCTCTGTCTCCTCTCCTCACCTCCCTTTTTCCTCCCTAGTTTCTCTGTCTCTGTCTCTTTTTCTCCATCTCTCTCTCTCTCTGTCTCTCTCTCAATCTCCCTTCCTCCCTCCCTCTTCTGCCCATAAGTCCCTCCTTAGAAATTTTCTTCTAAATCACAGCTTTTATATTTCCATTTTTAGGGGAAGCCTCACCTTCCCCTCCCCCTGCCCCCATTCATCTCCTCTTTGGCTGCCCTTAACCTTCATAAGCTGAACTCCACCCATAATGTTCTCTCCCATAACCCATTCAGACACTTAGCACTAGCCAAAGATGGATGGGCTCCAGGCTTGCTCCCAACATCTGTCCTACATTCATATACTGGGTATCTTAATGCAGTTTTAAGTTTTAATGTCTTAAAACTTCCATAGTCATGGGCAGAGACCATGACTTACACTCCTCTGCAGACCTAGCATGGTGCTTTGCATGTAATCTGAATATGGTTTGCACACTGAATGAACATGGTTGTCAAAATAACAAGGCATTAAAATTAAACCCTCTCCTGCCTCACCTTCTTGCTCCATTGCTTCTTATATCTTCTCTCCCAAGCACTCATACACACAGCACAAAGTTGATTCATAAGATAATAGCTCTGAATCTGGAAGGGCTCACAGAGGCTAGCTCATTCAACCAACCCTCTCCTGCTACTGAGGAGGGAGATGGGGCCCAGCAGGTTGACTTGCCCAAAGTTATACTTGTAGCAAATGCCAGAGGCAAGATGGAAGCTTCCTGCTGCTCCTGTTGGTTGGTTGGTTGGTTGGTTGATCAGTGGGTGGGAGCACTGTTTAGGGAGAGACCACCAAAGGAGGATTTAGCAGTCAGGGGCCACACTGCTGGTGCCATTGGGAGCCAGGAATTGTGAGAGCTTGCATCTGGTCTTCCCGCTCTGTTCAAGGCCAGGATTTAAAAGGGTGGGGGGGGGGGGCAGGGGGAAGAGAGGAAATCTGGAAGCCACATGGTTTCACAGAACACCTGAGATCCAGCCAAACTCCGTCAATCACATAGGTGGTAAGAAGAATCGGTGACAACCAGATTTGTGAAATCAAGCAGCAGGGAGTCCAGTCTACAAGGACTTCTCAGCGATGACTAAAAGAGAAACATTGGAGAACTGGGATTTGGTTCTCAGCTTGCCTTAAAGGGCTGAAACAACCTGGCCTCCTCAGTTGTTATTCAGCCCTGCCCTAAAGGGAGAGAAGAGCCAGGAGCCCCAGGGAATAGGGTTCCTGGCACAGACTGAGGGAAGAACAGATGTTGCTCCTCATCATTATCTTCTGGTTGAAAGGCCCCTGTCCCACGTCACCAGCCTGCTCTAGGGAACAGGGGAGAAGTTAAGACGAGAAATATGAGTTTGTTTCTTCCACAGAGCCAGAGTTGAATGACTTCCTCTAAGCAGGTGGAGCAAATTAACCATTCAGCTATTTCCAGGGGTCTGCCAGGCACTGTCTCTGCTTCCTCCGCTCTCTCTCCCAGCAACAAGTTCTGATCTACCACCAGCCACCAGACAAATCTCCTTTGGGAGCAGCCAACCTTCTCCTAGCCGGAAAAAATGATTAGTGATAAAAACCTATTTAATCCACAGATACAATGGTATTCCTTAAATTAGGCTCAAAGGGCCATAGATTAGAGCTGGAAATGACCTCCCACCTAGGAGGCATGTATGCTCTGGGCTCATTCTCCTAACCTACACTCAGACTAGTAGGGAGCTAGATGGCACCATAGATAGAGTGGGGCATAGATTCTATGCCTAGCATAGAATCAAGAAGAACTGAGTTCTAATCTGGCCTCAGTCTAGCTGGGTGACCCTGGGCAAGTCACTTAACCTCTATTTGCCTTAGCTTCCTTGTCTGTAAAATGAGGATAATAAGCAGCATTCACCTCCCAGGGCTGTTATGAGGTGCAAGTAAGATAATACTTGTAAAGCACCCAGCATAATCCCTGGCACCTAGTAAATGCTATCTAAATGTTGGCTAGTAGCAGTAGGTTTCATCTCTAAATCATAGATACTACTTTTCTCCTCAGGATTTTAGGGGTAATCCTGAGGAGGTTTTCTGTATTATTAGATATGAGCCCCAATCTAGTGTGTTTCCCCCCAATATCAATTGCCAGGTAGTATCTCCTCAATACAATTTAACCAATTAAAATCAATTAGCCTTTACAAAGGGATTATTTACTGAGAAGGTATATGAGATTGAAAGCACCCTCTTCCTTTTATACACCCTGGTCCCTGGGGTGGGTGAGCTCAAATTTTAAGTTGTTGCTACAAAACATTCCTTTGACAAATTCACTTCTGAGTGTGGCATAGCAGATGGATGAGTCACTCCATTGCTTACAGAACATGATGTCTCCACCCTGGGGTCAACCTTCTGCTGGCATTGGCTAAGCAGGGTGCTCCCCAGGGCTGGTTTCTCACTGACCTCAGATGCTGCTGCAACCAGTTCCATTTGCTGAGATTTTTGGTGGCTCTCCCTACTCGATGAAGCTCACAAAATTGCCAGTAGTCACTCTCTCTCTCTGATACCCTTTCTCCCAAGATCATGAAAAAATGAAATATAAAAGAGATTGAAGAAAGGGGTGCCATATGGGGAGAGAGGACCCCAGATCCCCATCGCATCTAGAGGCTCACAGCAATTCTTGCCTTGCTTACCCCCAGGGAGGCTTTAAACCTTTTGTGTTTACAATTCTGACTGCAGCAAGTTGAAAAGGGTTTGGTCAGTTACCATACATTAAGCAATCAGAAACAATCAGAAAATACCTGCGTTTATTCTCAAAGTGGAGACATAAAGTCCTTCCACCATACATGTCCTGAAACAGGCTCACCAAACCTCTACTAGGGTCAGTAAAAGGCAGAGTATATTGTGGATGCTCTAAGGACTCCATCCTCATTGGCCAGTCTCATTATAATAGTTATCCTTCAAGTGGATCAAAATGACATCACTATGCTATAGTCAAGTTACAGGGGGCCCACTGTAGCTGATCAAACCAATACAAGCTTGGAATGCTCTACCACAGGTCGGACACAAATAGCCCGTGGGAATGTTCGGGGTGGATTCTCTAAATTTGCACATCTCACGTTTCTTTTGAGCTACTTCAGTGCTGCTTTACTCATAGGGCACAGCACCTTCTAGGATGACAGCACACCATGCCAGGGTCTCCAATGTCACACAATCAAGAAAATCATAGACCCAAAGCCAGAAAGGACCTCCCAGGTGATTTAGCTCAACTTCTTAATTTATTGATGAGCAAAATGAGTTTCAGGGACAGGGAGTATCTTACCCAGGTCACACAGAGGGTTAAGGGTCAGAAAAGGGATTTAAATCGGGGTTCTCCAACTATCCATTCAGAGTTCGTTCCATCGTGCTGTATTGCCTTACATTACATCGAGGCCGTAAAAACTAGCCAAGTTGAAAAGTAAAGGGTTGTTTTTAATAACAACTTATGTTTGAACAATGACTTTAATATTTCCTATCGACTCAACCGTTTTATCCCCCAAGTACCCTATCAAGTAGGAAGACAGTTATTATTAGCCTCATTTTAGAGGGGAGGAAAGTAAGATATAAAGAGAGATAAAGTGGAATAAAATCACAATGAGTTAGCAGCAGGAGCAAGATTAGAACTCAGGTTTTCTAACTGCCAGCACGATGTGGATTAAAAAAACGATTGATTATAAACTTAATACAAAATACCAACGTAGCCAATTAACTTTGTTGTACAGCTAGGGGAGATAATGCCTGTTGTTGAGTCATTTTTCAGTTGTGTCTGACTCTTCTTGAACCCATTTGGGGTTTTCATGGCAAAGATACTGAAGTCGTTTGCCGTTTTCTTCTCTAGCTGGTTTTACAGATAAGCAAACTGAGGCAACCAGAGTTAAGTGACTTGCCCAGGGTCATATGGTTAACAAGTGTCTGAGGTCAGATTTGAATTCAGGAATATGATTCCACCTGACACCAGGCTTGCTCTAACCACTGTGCCACCTAGCTGCTTAGAATAACTATTTCACAGATGGCAATCCCTTCTCTTAGGAGAAACGGGGGAGGGGGGGGGCTGTTGAGAACTTCAGTGGCCTTTTTCCAGTTCTTCTTACTGGGTAGCAAGCAATCAGTACCTCCCCTTACCAGAACTTTTGGGCAATGGGCACAAACACTTACCTAGTTGGACACTAGCCACAATCCTGAGATTAGCATTTCCGGGCTTACAGGAAATGCCAGGGGATCTTTAGTGATCTCAGATTCTAGAGAATGTGGAGGGAATTCTGCACCAAGGCAGAGCTAGGCCCAAAGAGAAGGTCTGGCAGTCCATTGGGAATTTCACAGGGGAGTGGTCTGGGCAATATTGGGACGCCTATTATTAACCCCAGTGCCTTAAGCTTGGGTGAGGCCAGACAGGCCTGAGCTTGGGCTCAGGAGGATGGCTTGTGAAGCAGGCTTAGTCCCCTCTGTGGTATTTAGGGCCTGATCAATGGGTTCTCAAGTATTTGATGGCAGCAGCAAGAAGCCTGCAGTTAGTGTTTTCAGCTGGCTTTGTGTGATTCGTTAGCACAGCTGTTTCTCCTGACAACCTCTGAGCTCTGCCAGACCTGTTCTCTCCACAGGGAGAGAGGCACAGGGAGTGTGTGAGTTTTCCCAAGGCCCCACCTGGCCCAGCAGCGAAGGATCTACAGCTGGGACCTCAGAGTCTTTGTATCCCCTGGGCTCTGCTGAATCCTGCTAGGCCCTGGACCAGAAGAAAACATTTTCTGGGTTTCCATTTGCCAGTCCACCCTTCTTTGTTTGAATTTCCTCTCCACCCCCTTTGCTATTGTGACTGGTGTGATACATTAGTAAAATTTGGACCTCATCTTATTTTTCTCCTCTATTTTACAGATTCCCCTCTTTTCTTCCAGGCCTGGAACTCCCCCTTATTTGTGTGAAAGTACCGACGTGCTGTGGTCCACAGGGTCACAAAGAGTCAGATACAACTGACCAACTTAACAACAAATACTTATTGCCAAGTTCTGTGTACTTACAGCATCTAAATTTTATTTTTACCAATATCTTTTGTCAAAGGCAGTATGACATAGATGATAGAGAATTGGCCTCAAAGCCAGAAAGACCTGGGTTCAAGTCCTGCCCATGCTACTTAAAGGCTTTGTGACCCTGACTCAAGTCACCAATCTTAGTGATCTAGGTAAGTCTAAGATTCTAAGTTTCTCACCAGGCTGAACTTTCCTATCATGTCCCAGAAACCTCTTTTTCTTGGAAGATGACTTTAACCCTGGAATTCACACCTCAGAAGTACCCCCCCAACCCTGCAACCCCTCCCTCTGATTGAATGACTCCCCCCAGAATCTCCATTTAAAGAGGGTCCCCAGGACAGCCATTTCTTCGTTTCTCACCAGGCTGCGCTGTGGATGACACCAAAATGTGCCTGTGTGTCATCCTCTCTCATTAATTAATGTTTATATAACATTTACTATGTGCCAGGCACTTTACATTAATCTCATTTGACCCTCACAACAACCCTGGGAGGTAAGTGATATTATTATCCTCATTTACAGATTTACTGAAATGGTTTGTCATTTTCTCCAGTTTGTTTTATAGATAAGGAAACTGAGGCAAACAGAGATTAAGTGACTTACCTAGGCTCACACAGCTAGTGTCTGAGGCCAGATTTGAACTCAGGTCTTCCTAACTCCAGTCTCTGTGCTCTATTGGCTACACCACCTAGCTGCCCCTCTATCCAACATCTTCTACAGTCTGCACGAGACTACCTCTCTGTGCTTCCCTTGCAGAACTCCCCTAATAAAACTCCACACTCCCTTCAAACTACATGACTTGATCTTCTATGAACATGCTCTTCTAACTCTGTACATGTGTTGATTCTTCTCTGTCCATCCTAGAATGCCTTCTCTGTCACCTCTAGTTATAGAAAGCCTAACGCATGTTTCAAGGCCAAATACCATGACCTCAGTGAAAGCCTCCAGAGTCATCCCAGCCAGATGAGAGCTTTCTATCATTCCGTGCACTTACGCACTTAGAGAGAGATATCATTTCATAGATACATGTTCTCTCCACCATGCAGATTGCAACCCTGCCTATCCTATGAAATGTGCCCAGATCCACCCAACATGCTGGTGGCTTTCCTTGTATAATGGGGGATGTGTAACCCACAGCATGTGCTCTGCAGTAGGTACTCTGTTCACTTCCAAGGAAACATGTTCTCACTGATGGACTTGTTATTCCAGGATGACAAAGCAAACCCTAAATTTGAGTCTTGGTCCCTCCCATCATGATGACACAAGGAGGAGGAGGAGTTGAAGAAGCTTTGTCGGATAGTATTGGTCACTAAACCAAAAGGAGTGGGTCACTCAGTGGCTTAAAAGGAGAGTAACTATGCCCTCTAGCTCTCTGATGTCTACTGTCCAAGGTGGGGAGACATAGTTGGCACCCTGCTGTCCAGCTGTGACCATATGGGAGCTAAGATTTGTCTGCCAGGGCTTTCAGGGACCCGCTCCCTCATACTTTCCTTTTCTCGACATTTTGAAGATGCCAGTGTAACATACCAATTATCCATTTTCTTTATTCCTTGCTCTTGGCTCATTACCAGCCCATGTTCTCTTTGGGTCATTCATCTTTTGCATATACTGCCTTATAATAATGTTGTTTGTATCCGTGTCCTATGTTCTCTACTAGATCATAAGTTCCATGAAGGTAGGGACTATACCTTATAGAAGTCTAATCTACAAAAACTAGGACAGTTTCTGCACACAGCAGGTGTTTAATAAATATATGTTGAAGGAATAAATGAATGAATGAAAAACATTTTGAAATATTACTTCTTAATTGGGACCAATTATTAACACTCTGCTATGTACCAGGAACTGTGCTAAGGTCTGGGGACATAAGGACAGAAATGAAACATCCGCTGCCCTCAAGGAGCTTAGTAACATTCTTAAATCTTTAAGAAATGGTGTAGAGGAAACCACCCCTTTCTTGTCCTTATTGTCAGAGCTACAAGCTTTACTTTCTTCTCTTCTTCCCTTCTAGGAAATACCTTCCTACCACCACAATCACACACATGTACATGCACATGCATGCACACATCCACATTCCTCCCTTCTTTTTTGAGGGAGTCTTTGTCAGATTGCAACCACCTTAGAGAGGGAGCTTACAGGTGTTGGAGAGACAGATACCCTGATCCACAGAGTCTTGTGGAAATTAGACCCTGGTTTTCAGAAGATATGGTGTCCAAGGACCACATTTCCATATATGGCTTCTATTTGCATTGCAGAATAGATTATGCCAGGGAGAACATGTGGTTTATATAAGACTTCCCAGTACTGGCTTCACATAAGGATATGCCAGCATCAGGGTATGTAGCTTCTGAGAGACAGAGACAGACAGAGACGGACAGAAACAGAGAAAGGGACAGAGACAGAGAGACAGAGAGAAACAGAGAGAGTGAAAAAAGACTGTTAGTGACCTCTCCACTGCCCCCCTCTCCGCTTCCCCCAAAAGAAATCCCTGCCCTCACTGAGGGAAATGAGAAAAGCAGTGGTAGCCCCCATCTTAACTAGGATAGGATGATGCCTCTAGAACTTTGCAGAGTAGACACTTAATAAAGTTTGTTGAATTGAGGCCAAGGAAGTTGAGTGGGGCTTCTTTCAATTCACTTTCATTTAAGTCAACAAGCATTTAAGTGCCTACTATGTGAATGGCACTGTGCTAGGCACTAAGAATACCAAGACAAAAAAATAAAATAGACCTTCCCTGGAGAAGCTTATAGTCTATATGAGGGACACAACGGCTACACAGAGAAGTAAATACAAAGTACTTACAAATTTATAAAAAATAGTTTCAAAAAAAAGTAGTTTCAAGAGAGAAGGAATGTTAATAACTGGGGGTCAGGAAAACCGCATGTGGGAGGTGGCACCTGAGCTGTGTTTTAAAGGAAGATAGGGATTTCACGGCATGGGAGGTGAAGAGGGAGTGCATTCCAGACATGGAGAACCATTTGTCCAAAGGCATGGGGGTAAGAGATGGAATGTCCTATTCAGGAGAGCAGCTAAAAATCAGTTTGACTGGAAGAGAGTACATAAAGGGAAGTAATATAGGGGAGAAAAAAGGCTAGAGAGGTAAATAGGAGGCAGATTATGAAATTCTTTAAATGCCAAGAAGAGGCGTTTGTGTTTTATCCTAAAAATACTGCAATTGGCAGCCACTGAGGATTTTCTGGGTAGAAGGGTGACATGATTGGATCTATATTTCATGGTTATAAATTTAACAAGAATCTTGTGGGGGGTGGGTTGGTGAGAGAAGGCCTAGAGACATGGAAGCCAACTGGCCTTCATGGCCAAGGTAGCTGGACTCTTTCCATGGGCCTGGTTGTGTCTTGGCTACAGGATATGGATGAAGAAATACCAAGGCCATGTCGGTGCTCAGAGGGGGCCAATGCTACAGACACCAACATGTACACAGGTACTCTTCTTTTCCTACTTATGCCCCATTAGCCAGCCCTGCTGTGGGAGAACCCTACCAAACAACCAAGACCTGAAGCTCTTCGGAATTGGCTCTAATTATGTCTCCTTGGCTACAGACCAATCTCCAAGAAACTCTCTTCCTTTGCAGGGGAGCCTGACTCTACTCAAGCTAGTGGAGAATCCTATCATTCAGGAAGCCAGTCCTCTGAGGTCTAATCTTCAAGCAGAAGTCCTCCTCCCTTCTTCCCCTTGCTGGTCCCAGATGAAATGTCCTAGCCCTGTCCTCTGCCGAGTTCTCTCCCTCCATCTCGTTGTCTATCTCAATTCTCCCCACCCCCCAGCCCCAGGTCTGGCTCCTTCTGGTTAGAGCTGGTTTCCTGATTCTGCCACACCCCTGATGGCTGTGAATGTGGGCTACCAGGGTAACTGCTCAGGGTGAAGTTTTGTACCACTCCCTAAACCCTGCCCTCCAAATGGATTGCCTGTCTGGCCCTCTCAAAATTCTGTCTGGCAAGGTGTTTTTCCTCCCAGCTTTGACTTTGATCTCTAATGGTTTTTTTTAGACATTCAAAAATATTTACTGAGTGTCTACTTCATATGAAGCCCAATATACTAGGACATAAAGAAAATATCAATGAATTAGCCAAATTGGATCATAGCTCTAGAGCCTGAAGGGACCTCAGAGACCCAAATCCAGTCCCTCAGGTTACAGATGAGGAAAATGAGGCCCAAATCAGCATTAAGTGACTTGCCCAAGGTCTCATGGGTATTGTGTTGGTAAGAAAAATGGGCTCCTTAGCACTTAGTGCCCTTAAAGAGTTTGGCTTTTGTTTGCTTTGAGTAATGCTAAGCCCCAAGCCCAAACCCCTATTAGGTGTGGAACCTATGTGGGTGTGGATTGGTGACTGGGGTGGGGCTCAAGGT
>CM053622.1:126370649-126396054 GCA_028646595.1 Phalanger gymnotis | reverse complement strand
GGCTAACTCAAGAACCTATCATAGCAGCCTAAATTCTGGTCATTCAGATGACATTTGATGACGGCTGAAGCCCTGTAAGATGAGAGGACAGAGCTATTTGTGCAGGGCTCTTGAGATGGTGTTGATGAGGAGACTCTGGGCAGCTGTAGCTAAGGAGCCCTCCAGCTTGTAAACCCGGATGCTGGGACTTTGTTGAACTCTGGTAACTATATATTGGGATTTGAATCTGTATTGGGTCTATCTGTTGATGTTTGTAATTTGTTTGTATTTTGCTCTGAAGTCCAGGGTGCTGGCTTTTTTCCCTGAACTAAGTAAATGATATTTGTATGCTGAATTAAAGTAAGCTTGCCAACCCCTTAACCTTGCTTTCCTTATTAAGGCAGATCAAAAGAATCTGTACTTTGGTGGGTGCTGGCAGCTCTCTGGGTGCTGGTTGTTGGTGGATCTTGCACCCCCACAGAAGCTGCTAGCCAGATTGTGGAAACAGTATTAAGCAGGATAAAGTATGGTCCCTATTTCCTATACTTAGATTCATGCAAAAACAGTCTGAAAGCACCAATTTATGTTGAATTCGCTTGTCATTTAAAAAATTTGTTTAAAAACTGATGTTTAGAATTGGGTGCTTCCTTAAATGAAACAAAGTATAAAGTCTCTCCTTGATATCTAGGGATTTCCTTAATTTGAGCAGTCCTTGACTAATCAACATTTTATTCCACTACCCGTCCCCTTGAACCCTCATCACTGATCAGATCACCTCTATGGTACCCATACCACGTGTTGCTTCTCTATGCTTTTGCTTATGTTCTTACCCGGAATTCCATTTAACACACATTCTTAAAGCAGCTGTTATGTGTAGTGCCCTGTGGTGAGCTGGGAATCCAAAGTTAAAAAATAAACTAACTGCCTCCCTCTCTCCTCTGTCTCTCTGTATCTGTCTCTGTCTGTCTCTCTCTCTCTCTCTCTCCTCTTCCTCTTCTCTCTCCTCTTTCTCTCCTCTCTCTCTCCCCCTCTCACCAATTTTATAAACTAAGAGCCAGATAACACCTCTAGACAAATTCCTATTATACCAGGTAAACGTGTGCTAGAAGTAATCAGGTCAAGAGCAACCAGAGATTGGGAATAAAGGAATAATAGCTTAAGAAGTAGAGGAGGGCTTCATAGAGGAGGTGTCAGCTGGAGCTGATGGGGCACAGTCTCTGGGAACCCCCTTTAACTTTCCTTGAATCTACCCAATAGATCTGGCCTTCCCCTGAGGCCATAAGCCTTTCATTATCTAGGCCCAAATCTCTACCTGCCTAGCCCTCTATTGTCCAGCTGCTTGATCCCATCAAAATCCCATTCTCTGTTATCCTGGAGTCTTGACCTCTAGTCACCCCAGTCCCATTAAGATCCTCCTTAGACTCCTCCTCAAGACCCTCCCTAAACCCCTCCTAGTCACCCCAGACCACTTGACCACCCCTCAATCCCTCCCTCAATCTTTCGTTATATAAGATCCATCTTGCCTCCATAAAGGTGCTCATTTGAATCTGACTCGCTTGTGAAAACGAGCATCACAAAAGGTGAGATTTCTTAAGATTACCCATTATGGCAAATCCTTAATAAACTTTGTTTTTCTTTGGCTGAGAAGGCTTGAGTTGAATTCATTCGGCAGGACTCTGTGCGATGGTATTTTGGGGTCTCGAGCACACCTAAAACATATGGCTCCTACCCTCATCATTTTTCTTTAACCTCATCTGAGCTAGGTCTTGAATGAAGCAGAGATGAGGAAGGAATGCATTCTAGACCTAGAAGGAGCTGAACAAGTTGAGGGAATAGCTAGTAAGTTGCTTGAGTAGAACACAGAGTGAAGGCGAGTTGTAAATGAAGAAAAGCTAAGAAAGGCAAGTTAAAGCTAGATTGTAGAGTCTTGAGAGCAAGCTTAAGGAATTTATATTTTATACTGTTTATTTTAGGGTATTTTTTTAGGAAGCAATAGGGGTTAAGTAACTTGCCCAGGGTCACACAGCTAATAAGTATCTGAGGCTGTGACTTGTCCAGGGTCACCTAGCTAGTAAGTGTCTGAGGCTGCATTTGAACTCAGGTCTTCCTGACTCCAGGGCTAGTGTCCTATCCATTGTACCACCTGGCTGCCCCAGGTTGCATATTTGAAAAGAACCTAGTATATGACTGTAGGGAGCTACTGAAGGTCTTTCAGCAGGGAATACCATCAAAAGGCTTATAAATTAGAAAGCTTAAGAGGTAGTTGTGTGGGCTTCAGCAAAGCCCAAGGTCCTATGGTCAAAAGACGGCGATATCGAATCTAAAGTGAACCCTTTCAAATGTAAAGGAAGCACCCCACCTTAGAAATGATTTGGGGCTAGAATAACTCAAATGTTTATGAAAAGGCCAGCAGAACCAATCATCTTACCCCAAGGCCCAGAAAGCCTCCGTACCTCAGTCACTAACCAGTCTAGAGCAGAACACTCCACTAGGCACCTGGAAAATATGGCCGGCTGATTGGGAACTTCTTCTTGCTGTTGTTCGTCCTTCATCCTGGAAAAGGACCTTGACCTCAGGGAGAGGATACCATGACATACGAGCAGGAGGGCTGTGCAAAGTCACCAGCCTCGCTTTCTCCTCTGGAGCCATCTGAGGGCAGTGGCAGGATATAGATCATGGTGGCTGGAGGCTGCACTGGATGCAGTGGGAGATCTGGGCCTTTTTAATAAAAGCTAAGGTCTTTAACAGGTCTCAGTTTGATTGAGGCAAACCTATTCAGTGATTAAGGCCAGCTGGGTAAGAAATGAGGCAGAGAATGGCCTCTATTACCTAGTCAAAAAAAAAAAAAGAGAGAGAGAGAGCTTACTCTGAACTAGAAAGAGTTGTTAAACCAGGCAGGTTAGACCTCTCCTATTTCCTTCCTGGAGGAGAGGCTTCTGCCAGTCCTAAGTTAAGAAAAATGCCTTCGCTGAGAAGGGCAATGCAAAAGTTCATCTAAGAGTATTATAAAGCCCAGCAGAGCTAGGGGCTGGATGTAGAAAAGGCTGTAGGTGCCCATCAAAGTGGTATCAGGGAGTCCAGCAGATTAACTCATCCAAAAGAAATACTGCACTCTGTAAAAAGCCCGGTGGTTACTGACTCTGACCACCAGCAGCAACCCAACAGCCAAGTGACCTCCCTTGCTTACCCTATCCACTTAGCAACAACATGGCCTGTCTGACCCATTCCTGTCTGGGCTTCAGTCTGGACAAAGCAACCCGATCCATCCATCCGGTCCAGTAGTAGCTAACGGCTAGCGACGAGTGAGATCAGCAGTAGCTGAGCAACCTGCTTTCCCTAGCCCAGCAAGGGGTTTATCCATCTCATTGAGATGATGTTACCTGTGAGGAACCAGCCCAGCCAAACAGTAGAGTGACTCATCCATCCCCAGCATCAATCCACCCACCTCCCCTTGCCTCACCTAGCTAATTTTGTTAGGATTTTCAACTTACATTTTTTCATCTTTTAAATAATATTTTATTTTTTCCCCAGTTACACGTAAAGACAATTTTTAACATTCATTTTTAGGACTTTCTAAAGTAAGGACATTGAGGCTCTGCTCTTCCAGAGCTGAAAGTCGACCTTGCCATATGTGTTCCCTACATATATGCCTCTCTTCCACAGTACTTTAAGCTCGTGCCTACTCTTTTCTTCCACTGGCTCCTTGTGTATTAGTATGAGAATGTGCCCCAGGTTTTCATGGGAAATTCTTTGTAACAGGTTCTTGTGATCACATTTAAACTAATGCCTTTTTTAGATCAAAATTTGTGCAGCTGACCTTTTTTCTCCACTTAAAAAAATTCTGAATTTAGCAAACAACACACACGTGAAACTACCAATCTTTATTATATAGAGCTTGCTTTTCTTTTTAAGTATGTAATAAATTCAACAGGTAACTTTGCAAGTTGTCTTGTTTGCCTATAGTATGGGCCTTTTCTAAAAGTGTCAGGTGCACCAGATAATTAAGGAGAAGCACATTGGTGCTTCAGGAGCTGTAGTAGTAGGAGGCTAGACAACTGGATTACCTGCAGAAACTGAGGCAGCGGCTGTCTTTCTCAGGACCCAGCCCTCAGTGACAGTGTGAGTTAGGGGAGTAAATCCAAGTGTCTTACAGAAGATTACTTTGGCAGTTATATAAAGGGCAGATTAGAGAGTGGGAAAACTAAGGGTAAGTAGACTAGTTATGATGCTACTATGTAAAGGACTGGGTTTGCAGTCAGAAGACCTGAGTTCAGATCCTAACATATGTAACCTTGGGTAGGTCATTCAACTTGTCTGGGCCTCATTTTATTCATCTACAAAATGGGAGAATTGGATCCGCACCCTCTACAAGGAACACAGCACTGGCTCAATGTAGGCTAGCTTTTGGAAAAGATAGCTCCCAATGAAAGGGGTATTAAAAGAATGAGTCAGCTGTAGACCACCGATGGGTGCATCTCTTACAGAGGGACAGCTCTTGCAAGGAAGACTAAACTCCACATCAAAAGAAGAGAAGACATTAGCATCAGAAATCAATTTCTAGTTCAACTCTCACTTTACAGGTGAAGAAACTGAGCGATGCTCCATCTTCTGACTCAGTGCATTTTCACTAGCTGTCTCTCATGCCTGGAATGTCCTCCCTCCATATTTCTGCCACTTGGCTTCCTTCAAAGTCTCAGCTCAAAGCCTACCTTCCACAGGAGACCTTTCCTTTCCTTCCACTTCCCTCCCAACCAGTGTCTTCCCTCCAAGATTACCTCCCATCTTCTTATTCTGGGTAGATCTTAGATATACACAGTTGTTTTCATATTGTCTTCTGCCATTAAAATGCAAGCTCTTTTGCTTTTCTTTATATCTGCAGAGCTTAGGATAATGCTTGGCACATAGTAGGTCTTTCATAAATACTTCGGACTTTGTCCAAGGTCACACGCTTGCTCCATAGCAAGCCTACTGAAACATGGTCTTTTGTCTGGTGTTCTCCCTCTATTCAAAAGGTGGTATCAGTCTATACTGGGTGATGCCATGCTGAGGTTTGACAAAAGTAAAGAGTCAATATGGATTATCTAAATTTGTCTACACGGCAGTCTTTTCTACCAATCAGTTTCTCCATTCTCCTCATCTTTGCCAAGTCGTTATATAATTAGTCTATATCAGTGGTCTCTTCCCTGCCCCAGTTACCTTGTTTCTGTTTTGTACATCTCTGTTTACATGTGATCTCACCTAACAGAAGGGAAGTGAATGTTTCGTGTCTTTACACCCTTGCTCTTAGCACAGTGCATGGAGCCTAGTAGACAATAAATACTCATTGGTCAATTGATTATACTTCAACATTATGCCCTGAAGAATAAACCCAGGGTCTCCTTCTAAATCGATATTTGTCTCTGGACATGAATTCATCCCAGACCATGAGCCTGTACTAGTCTGTGGAGTTGGCTAAATTGATGAGGCTCAGGAATCTTTTATCATTCAGCGTTCCTGTATTATTATTATTTTTGAAACTGCCCAACGGCCCCAGCAGAGTCTTTTCCCACAGGAAAAAGAGGGGCCTAGAAGGAACAAAAAAAATATTCACTGTAGGGTATAACCTGCCCACCCAGACCTTTTCCCAACTTGCCCATTTGCAGGCTGAGGGAGAAATTCCAGTGAGAGCTGAGTGCACAGAGTTGGGTCACTGGGAGTCCAAGCTCCCAACCCCATGTCTGGCTCTGCCAGTTGGGTACAGCCCACAAACCGCACCCAGCTTGGCCTGGGAATCGGTCCTTTTTGTGTCAGGAAACATGAGCTGACCTGGATTTGGGGCTAGGAGTTTCACTTCACACAGGGCCCTTTGTGCCTGGCCTTGGGTTTGCCCGTTTGTTCTGGCTGGATGCCCAGGTTCTGCTCACCTGACCAATTCTGGGAGCTACCAATCATTCCACCCCAGGGCTCTCCACCTTTCCTCTCACAACCACCGCCCCACTTTTCCTCTCCAGGATGCAGACAGCCCCCACAGAGGGCAGAGAACTCAGGAAACAGGCTTTCTTTCCTTTGCCAGAAAACCTGACCCTGAGAGGTAACTGATGCAGAGAAGTGGGTGTCTCTGAAGACCGTTGTCATGGAGAAGGAAAGGGATCAGGAGGCCCAGGCCAACGAGCTGCAACAGGCAGGAAAGGATGAGCTGATTAGGGACTGCCAGGCTGTCCTGCACCAGGGACGGAGATGCCATCCTGGAGGGGATGGCAGGGGACCGTTCATGAGCTGAGGAGAGGAGAGCTTGGAGAAAACTCCCAGGCAACTAGTAACTAGATGGTATTGGAAAAAAAGAAGGCTGGATTTAGAACTGGAAAGGAGGGACCTTAGAAGGTCATCTGGTCCAATTCACAGCATTTCATAGGTGAAGACACTAAGAGCCAGATTGATGAATGAACTTGCTTAAGATTACCCATTAGTAAGGGGCAGTGAACCTGGGATCTGTCTCCAATTCCAACTCACTGTACCAGGACATGTGTCCTGACCTGGTCTGTTGGTGTGGGCTGAGTCAGGGAAGGTCCTGAATGCTTTGAGCATCAAATAAATAAATAGACAAACAGGCAGATAGATGAATGAACAAATAAGTAAACTAATAAAGAGCTGGATAGATAAATGAGAAATCAAATGCTTGTCAGATTCTTTCTTCCCCCACTGTCTGCTTTCATTATGAATCCATGGCATCTTCTGCTGAGAGTTAATTACATGTTGTACAAAAGAATACAGAGCTTCCTTTTGGTGATTTCCACCATCTCCTCCTAAACCACTCCCCCATCCCTCTGAGGGTGGGTTTTAAGCCAGTAGCATTCCATTTGCCTTCAGATGCTTCTCCCTGTGTTCTGGGGACACTGAGGAAGGGAGGCTTGGCTGTGTCAGGGAGGGTGGGGGAAGCCTCAGGAGTTTCACATGCTCAAGGCTGGGCTCTCACTCCGGCTCTGTCTCAGAGTCCCATCCTGTACCGGCCCCCCCCCCCCCCACCCTGATCTTTCCCAGGGCTTTGGGGCAGGCTACAGACTCTGGGGGCCCCATTTCCCTCTGCCAGGAAATTCAGCTTGCTCCTCATAATGATCAGCTTTACCAGGGTTCTGTGGTGATTATGACAAGGCGAGAAGGGTTCTGGGAGCATCACATATGAAAGGTGCTATTTTAAGTGCCAAGTATGTTGTCTCTCTGGCACATATCTCCTCTCACTCTCCTACTTTTAGAGAAGGAGAGGGAAAGATAGAATTGGGGAGGGAGAGGGAGAAAGAGAGAGACAGGGGGACAGAGAAAGAGAGAGACAGAAGGTGAAAAAGAGAGGGGGAAGGAGAAAGAGAGATAAAGAGAGAAGGAAGGAGGGAAAGAAAAAGGGAGAGAGACAGAGAAACAGGGTGAAAGAGAGGGGGGAGGGAGAAAGGAGAGAGAAAGATAGAAATAGAGAAAAAGGAGAAAGGGATAAGAGAGAAGGAAGGAGAAAGAGGTGGAGAACTAGAGAGAAGGGTAGCTAGGTGGCACAGTGAATAGAGCACCGGCCCTGGAGTCAGGAGGACCTGAATTCAAATGTGACCTCAGACACTTGACACACTTACTAGCTGTGCGACCTTGGGCAAGTCACTTAACCCCAATTGCCCTGCCTTCCCCCCTCCAAAAAGCAAAAATAAAGAGGAATAGAGAGAAGGGAAAAGGGAGGAGAAAGGAGGAAAGAGGGAGGCAGACAGAGAAACAGAGTGACCAAGAAGAGACAGGAGAGACAAGGAAGAAGGGAGGAGAGGGGGGCACGGTTTGAGCTCCTGCCATGAGTTGTCATAGATCTTTCAGGATCACTCTGGCATACTTAGTCAAGTATTTTCATTCCAATGATGCTTCACCTTTCATTTCAAGAGGTTATGACCAACCCCAGGCCCAACAAGTGCAGACCAATACTTTGAATCATCACCTCTTCTCAGGATTGAATTTCACCCATGAATGTGCTGGTTAATCACACAGCACTTAGGCCTTCATGGAGCATGTTACAACTGCCTTTTAGCCTGTGTTTAACCACAGCATCTTAGGATAGGCAAGTTCTTCTGGTCCAAGTCTCTGTATCAAGGCAAGATCATATCTTTGTGTAAAGAACTTAATAATCTTAGATTTTTTTTTGTCCCCTAGAAACTTTTCCTTTTAAATAAAAAAAAAAAAACTTTTATTGGGGCCTTGCTTTTTATATCCCAGTCATTTCTGGAAATAACTCCTTAAAAATAATTTTTTCTTCTTCTAACAAAGAAAAATAATCAAGCAAAGACATTCAGCACAGGGACCATTACTGGCAATATACAAAACATTGTGCCTTAATAGTCCCCTACTAATTCATTTTCCCAGCTCTTAGCACAATGCCTGACACACAGTAGGCACTAAACAGAAGCTTGTTGAATTGAATATGAATTGAGTTTGCTTGCACAAAAAGTGCTGCAAAGTCTTTGGTGTATCTTCCCAATAGTGGAAGGGAAAGATTATTTATTAAGTGCCTACTATGTGCCAAGAACTGGGCTAAATGGTTTACAAATATTATCTTATTTGATCTTCACAATAGTCCCGTGAGGTCAGTGGTATTATAATCCCTATTATACTGAAGAAACTAAGGTTAAGTGACTTGCCTAAGGTTCTAAGGCTGCATTTGAACTCAGGTCTTCCTAATTCTAGGCCCAGTGCTCTATCCACTGCTCCACCAGTGGCCTAAGTGACTAAGCCAAGATAAGCTCCTTAAGAATGCTGGAGTTGAAATAGTATAACAGTAAACCCAAATGACACACATGTGGCTAATTCACATTTTAACAGTGTAAAACCTTCATTACAGGCAAGCTTTTCCTTTCCACCCACCAGGACCTTAGAAATCATCTAATCCAACTCTCCCATTTTATTGATTAGGAAACTGAGACCTAAAAGGATTAAGTAACTTGCCCAAGGTCACATAACTGGTTAATGGCCAAACAAGCCAGAATTAAAATTGATGACTCTACCTCTTTCTGATACTCCTTGCTAGTTGATGGGGGCTCAGGACCTGCTAATTTTATGCTGTTCCAGATGAATAATGATTGGGACAATAAACCAAGTGCCAGAAATATCCAATTACTTGTTCTAAAGTTAGATAAAAGTCTGCATTATCAATACTCCAGCTTCACTATGGTACAAGCTGAAAGCTGGCTTCACGGTAACAGCAATCTTCAAAGCACCACAGCACCGTGCTTACAACGGAACATTCTGAAAAGCACCTACTCGGTGCAGAGAAATATGTTGGGCACCAAATTTAGGTCAGACATGGTCCCCGCACTCATGGACACCAACAGAGATAGCTATAGCAAGCAATATTACATGATGAGCACATTTAGAGTTACAGAAGAAAGCTCTAAGTAACATCTCAGGGATCAGTCTTTATGGAAGAGATGGCATTTCTTCTGGGACTTAAAGGAGTTAGGATTTCAATTCGGCAAGCGTGTGTCACTCCTGCCATGTGTCAAGCATTCTGCTAGGCCCTAGGGCTACAAAGACAAAAAAAAAAATGGCCCCCGCCTTCAAGGAGCTTATATTCTATCAAGGGGAAAACACGTGAACAGAAAATCACAAATAAATGTAACCCGTGTTGACTCTGGCTGTACTATCTCACGGCCAAGTCATTGCTCCTTCCTCTAGAGTTCTCCAGGAGCCCTGGGATCCGAGGAATCTCAAGGAACTTACATTCAAATGGAAGAAGACAATATACAGAAGGGATCTGAAAAGAGGTTTGGTGGTGGAAAAGGTGTCAGCTAGGGGAATGATGGTGAAGTCCATAGAGTCACAAGCACAGTCAAAGGGGAAGGAAGCACGGACAGCCTGGTCTCAAAAGGGACACCCGCGAGAAGAGAGAAGCAAGCTGAGAAGGTCCCAGGAGGAAATTCCAGGGTGAGAAGGTAACTGAGTCGCAGCGGCAAAAATCGTCAAGTCAAAACCATAGCCGGAAGGGGAACGAAGCATGGACTGGCTACGCTCTATCTTTGTTGAACGTCTCTCTCTTCGGAGTAGCCGGTGCCTGGAGGCAGAGCGCTGGGCCTGGAGTCAGAAAGAGCTGAGTCCCAATCCAGCCTCAAACACTTACTAGCTGTGTGACCCTGGGCAAGACACTTAACCTCTGTTTGCCTCAGTTTCCTCAACTGTACGATGAACACAAAAATAGCACCTACCCTGCAACATTGTTTTGAAGATCGAATGAGAATATATTCGTAAAAAGTGCTCAGTGTAGTGTCTGGAATATGGTGGGTGCTATATTAATGCTCTTTCCCCTGTTCTTGTCAGCTCCCCGATGATGGTAAAGTATTCAATTTCAAAAGGCTACAAGCCAAGACTAAAGTGGAGGGAGAGTTGGTGCATGGCTTTTTGTTTGCAGATGATCGTAAAGTCAATGCAGCCTCTGAAGCTAAGATGCAAGAAAGTATGGATTGATTCTCTGCTGCTTGTGCTAATTTTGTCCTAACAATTAACATTAAAGAAAACATACGTGTTCCATCAGGCAGCGGCAAATCATCCATACATGGAACCATGGATTGCAGCAAATGGAGACATTTTGAATACTGTGGATAAGTTCACTTACCTTGGCAGTATACTTTCTAGGGATGTACACATTGACAATAAGGTTGACGCATGCATTGCCAGAGCTGATTTAGTGTTTGGGAGTCTCCAAAGGAAAGTGTGGGAGAGAAGAGTTATTAGACGGACTACCCAATGGAAGGTCTACAGATCCACTGCGGTGACTTCATTGTTATATGCCTGTGAAATCTGGACAGTCTACAAGCGTCATGGCAGGAAAGTGAATGGCTTCCATTTGAATTGTCTTCGGAAGATTCTGAAGATCACCTGGCAGGACAAAATACCAGACCCTGAAGTCCTTTCTCTAACTAAACTGCCAAGTATATTGATTTATACTTAAATTTGTATATAGAATATGTAATCTTCTATATATCCATTTATGTCACTATAACACTAAACATCCGTTATCTCACTTGATTCTTACCATAATGATGGCTACCATTTATATAGCATTTCCTATGTGCCAGACACTACGCTAAGTACTGGGGATACAAAAAGAAGTGAAAATTAGTCCCTGCCCTCAAGGGGCTTACGATCTAATAGGGGAGACAACATGCAGAGAAACATATGCAATGCCAGCTATAGCATTCAAACTGTACTGCAGAGAGTGCAACTCTAATAGACCAGATACGTTCAAATGCCAAATGTTCACTTAACTAAAAGACTATTTTATGGAGAACTTACATAAGGTGAGTGCTCACATGGTGGTCAGAAGAAGTGATGTAAGGACACTCTCAAGGTCTCTCTGAAGAACTTTGGAATTGATTTTGAGACATAGGAGACGTTGACACGGGACCACCCTGTATGGCATGCCCTCCTCAGAGAAGGTGCTGTGCTCCATGAGCAAAGCAGAATTGAAGTAGCTCAAAGAAACACAAAATGTGCAAATTTAGAGAATCCACCCCAAATGTTCACATGGATTCTTTGTGCCTGACCTGTGATGGAGCATTCCAGGCTCACATTGGTCTGATCAGCCACAGTCAGATGCACTGTAACTTGACTCTAACATAATTGATGTCATTTTGGTCCTCTTTGAGAACAAAGGACAACAACCAACCAACCATTTTCTTCTTCTTTATCATGTTCTTGTTAAGTAAACTTCCTTTTATAAAATGTTATATGGCTTATGATTTTCTCATTTATCATCATTCTCAAACCTCATTCAATGGACTACCTTGAGTAGGGTCTGGCTTAGAACCAACACCCAGAGAGAATCTCCTAGCAAAGCCATCACTCAGCTCCTCCAGGAGTATTTCTGTGTTCAGTTCAAATGGTGTGGTGAAAGTTCAGATGGAGGAGCAGCTAGATGACACAGTGAGTAGAGCACCAGCCCTGGAGTCAGGAGGACCTGAGGTCAAATGTGACCTCAGACACTTGACACACTTACTAGCTGTGTGACCTTGGGTGAGTCACTTAACCCCAATGGCCTAACTAACTAAACTAACTAAACTAACTAACTAACTTAAAAAAAAAAGCAAGTGCAGAGGGAGATGAAAGAGCTGGGGAAAGGAGAGGGTGTGAGAAAACAGGAGACAATGGGGAAGGATTTTAGAGGTCTTCTAACGCAACTTCTTTTCAGTTCATGAATCCTGCTTACAATATCCCTGATAAGAGATCAGCTGGCTTCCGCTCAATGGAGATATTATGTAGCCCATTCCATTTCGCAACAGCTCTGATTATTAGAAAGTTTTCCCTAACATGGGGTTGAAATGCGTGCCCCTGTAACTCCCAGCCACTGGTCCTAGCTCTTCTCTTTGCTATATTTTCCATAAACATGCATGGTGTATTCAGGAGGACTAGAACCTCTCATGTGAGGGCTACTGAGCCCTTTTCTGGGCTGCTCATCCATCTTTGCTATCCATCTGATTCACTGAATTCTCATCTGTGGCTCCAAAAAGCTACAGCATGCATAGTGGACACCCGGCAATAAACCATCTCAGCAGACCGGCTAAACCAGGTTAAGGGGAACCAACGGGCCTCAAACCCAGCAGTGAGTCAGGGGGATGCCTACCCCAAGCATGTGAAGATATCCCCAGCTGAATGAGCAAATGAGAACAATTTGTTCCAATGGCTAGGAAGGAGGCTAAAACACACTGTGGAGCACTTAGAGCTTAGTCAGACACTGAAGATACCAAGGTCATCCACTGCATCCCAGGGTGCCTCCAGTTGTCCTGACTTTTATCTTGCCACTGGACTTCGATGACTCTGGAAGAGAGAATAAGGCTGACAACTTTGTGCAATTCTGCTTCACTTAAATCCATTTCACATACAAGTCAAGACAGCACCCTGTGATATCATTCATTGATCCTCATTGAAAACCAAGGACAAACAACAATGTCTTCCATGAGCTAACCTTTCATATACCTAAAAAGAGTTATCCCCTATAGTCTTACATTCTGTAGGGTAATCATTCCCAATGCTTCCAACTAAATATCATTTTTAGTCTACTTACCCTCCTATTCGCTCTACTCTATACTCTCAGCTGATCAATATTCCCTCTAAAATTGGTGCCCAGAACTGTATGCAGTACTTCAGTTTGTCTCTTATCGGGACAAAGTACAGCAGCAGGGCTATTACCTTCCTGCTTGGACCTTATACTTCTATTGATACTGTCTAAAATCCTATTAATTATGATCCACCAGAATTGTTAGGTCTTTTTCATATGAACTGCTTTCTAGTTACATCTCTCATTCTTTACTTGTATAATTTATTTTTTGAATCTATGGCTTTAAGTCTATACTTATTATCTTATATTTCTTGTTTTCTCAATGGATATGGGGAAAATTTGGAATCAAAAATAAAATATTTTTTTAAAAAAAGAAATAAAGAAAAATGCAATTAAAAAACAATCCATCCCGATTAATTTTTATCTTTTTAGCTTTAGCCCATCATTCCTAGACAGTCAAGAACTTTTTTGAATCCTGATTCTGTCATCCAGCATATTAACTATCCCTCCAAAGCTTTGTGTTATCTGCAGATTTGATAAATGTCCTTCCTCCAAGTCACTGCCAAAATTGTTGAACAGAACAGATCAAGGACAAATCTCTGGGACATTCTGCTTGAGGCTTTTCTCTAGGTGGACATTAACACTTTGATCATCACCCCCAAGGACTGGTCTACCAGTTCTAAGTCTGTCTAACTGTACTAGTTTGTGATATTTTTGCATCTTTCTGTCTTATCCCTAATGATATTGTAAGAAACTTTTTAAATGTCTTGATATAATCTACTTCCTTCTATTTTTTTCTGAACAAGTAGCAAAAATGAGATTTGAACTTATGTCCCTTGGTTCCAAATCCCATTTCTGCTACTTGTGAGGAGCAACCCAAACATGCCTTAGGAGGAATTGGGTAAACCCCACTTTCCTCTATTCTTTCTTGAGCAAGGTAAGAAATTCTCTGGTCAAGGTGAACTATTTGACAGCACGTGCTTCTATAGAACTTTATTTGGACATTTTTGTTCTCATTGGGACATTGCTAATTAAAGCATGCCCTTGCCTGAGGGTATTAGGAGGAAACCTGCAAGGACAGTGTGGGGAGGACTTACCTCAAGAAGTACTTTATTTGGACAATCTGATTGATTGAAGAGATTAACTTGCTTTGTATTGTAAACTTACTTGTTTTGTTATAATTCCCCCATTGATTGAAGCGATTAACTTGCTGGGACCTAGGGGTGGATCATGTTTGTATTGTAAACAAATATTTGGGATTGACACTAATGATATGTTTTGTTTTGTTGTGAATGATATATTTTAGTTTCCTGCTTGATTGGATCACAATGTATGATGCTTCTATTTGTTCCAGGATCCATGACCACTTAATTTAGATTTTTGTTAGGCCATGGATCCTGGAAAGGGTGGAGTGCATTTGTAATTAAGAAGGGCTTTTAATACTTATTCAACCAAGTGCCCTTGAAGAGTTTGGCCTTTGTTTCCTTGATTAAATTAGGAGTCTTTGATGACCTCCTTGCCTCAAGGGAAAGCCTAGTTTACATGGGTTTGAGTGACCCGTTTCTGACATCAGAGGCTTTTAGACCATGTGGGTTTAAGTCGAATTTTTGCAACGCTTTTAGGTCACATGGGTGAGTGGCATGTGTGACTCACCTTTGACCCTGAGCAAGATATAAACCCAGAGGTTGGCATTCTCCCTTGGGGCTCTGAGCCACAGGAGGAATGGCACGACTCGGGGCCAACCTTTGTTATGAGTTCCTTGGCTCCTGAACTCAGATGTTGATAGTTCCTTGGTAACTATGAATTGTATTTGGTCTATTTATAATGTATGTTTGTAATTTGTATTTGCTCTGAAGTTCAGGGTGCTGGCTTTTCCCCCTGAACTAAGTGAATGATATTTGTATGTTGGTTTGAAATATGATTAACTCCCTAATGCTACTTTCCTTAGTAAAGCAGATCAAAAGAACCTGCGCTGGCAGCATCTTTGTTGTTGGGCTTGTGTTGGTCTTTCACTCCCACAATAGCTGCTAGCCGAATTGTTGAAACATCTAGGTTACAAGACAATGAGAAAGAGGAACAAACTCAGACCTTGCCCTTATTATGGACTATGCAGATCTAGGAGAAAGGAAACAATTTATTTTCTAATAACCCCTAAATTATTTCCCTTTGGGGGGGAAATAGTAAGGGGAGTTAGAATTGAACCTTAGAATGATGTTAAAAGTCAGGAGTGACTATATAGGTCTTATCAGAGTGGATTGTTTTATTCTAGCAATTCCAAGTACTTTCCCTTATAAGAGGCCCCTTCTAGGTCAGCACTTCAAGTTTGGGTTATTATATTGGTTCTTGAGGAACATGGGGCTCACCAGGGGATTGGGTCTTAATATCCTGACAACTCTGAATCCCTCCTCTCTTGTGGAAAAAAGGCCTAGACTGGATTTTAAGGTCTTTGAGGAAGATGGAAGCTCATTGGAGACAGAAAGGGAATTATCTTGACTATTTATGGGCTTAGCAATTTTTTGGTCAGATTAAAACCTCTATAGTTGATGTTTTGTCAGCTTTCATGGGAGCTGAGGGCCTCTTTTCTTTTTTTGGTAGATACTGAGGACATAGATTCTTCTGATTCTCCCAAAGAAAACCATGGGCAACAGCAAAACAAATCAAATTCTGACATCTCCAGAAGAAACCCTCTTTAGGAACACAAATCGAATTGATTTGTGAGAGACTATCACCAGATTGAAGCCAGTTGGTGTGAGCCTGTAAGTCATGGGTTACACTTACTACCTGCTTTACCTTGGCAACTCATTTAGGTTCTTTGAGTCTAGGTTTTCTCATCTGTAAAATTAAGGAGTGTTGGACTGTATATCTAAGGTTCTCTCCAGTTCTAAATCCCTGACCTATTGTTTCTATTCATTCCCAGAAGGATGTATTGGTAAAAGTTTCCCCAGGAAGGTGATAATCCAGTCAGTGACTTCATTTATTTTCTTAATACTTTCCTGAACGTGGCCAGGGTAGCCTTAATCCCTTGTTTATTGGAGCAAAAGAGTAAAAGTAATTCACTCAGGAATGTGGCAAGAATCAGTCGGGGCCAATCCAAAGCTCTAAGGTTTCTGATTTTTAGGTCAAGATGTGTCATCCACTAAACCAATAACCTTAATTAGTATTTTCCTTAGGGTCAGATTTGTGTGTGTGAAATGTAAGAAGACATTTTATAAAGTGTGCATTATTTGCACTTTCCTGCAAAGACTGTGACTCCTAATCTTAGTAAAAACAAAAAAAAAAGGCTACTAGATTTTTTTTTTTGTACTTCCTAGCATCTCCAGAGGGGCAATAATAAAGCATGTGATCCATCTCTTATCAGAGAGAAGATAGACTAAAGGTACAGAATGAGACATACTTCTTTGGACATGGTCAATATGGGAATTTGTTTTACTTGACCCAACAATAGAGTGGGAAAGACAAGAGATCTCTTCAAGAATATTAGAGAATGTTTCATGCAAAAATGGACATGATGAAAAACAATAATGGTAGGGATTTAACAGAAGCCAAGGAGATTAAGAAGAGACAAGAATACACAAAAGAACTATACAAGAAGGATCTTAACATTACCATCTACGATGTAGTTACTGACCTAGAGCCAGACTTCCTGAAGAATTCAGCCAAATGGGCCTTAACAAGCATTGCTAATGATAAGGCTAGTGGAGGTAACATAATTCCAGCTGAGCTATTTAAAATCCTAAAAGATGATGCTGTTAAAGTGCTGTATTCAATATGCCAGCAAATTTGGAAAACTCAAAAATGGCCACTGGATTGGAAAAGATCAGTTTATATCCCAATCCTGAAGAAGGGCAATGCCAAGGAATGTTAAAATTACCAAACAACTGCACATATTTCACACTCCAACGAGGTGTCGCTTAAGATTCTTCAAGCTAGGAAGAAGAGTCGGTTTTTGAAGAGGCACAAGAACTAGAGACCAAATTGCCAATATTCACTGGATTATGGAGAAAACAAGAGAGTTTCAGAAAAACATCTACTTCTGTTTCATTGACTACACTAAAGCCTTTGACTGTGCGGATCACAAGAAAATATGGCAAATCCTCAAAGAGATGGTAGTATCAGATCATCTTACTTGTCTCCTGAAGAATCTGTATACAAGCCAAGAATCAACAGTTAGAAGTGAACATGGAACAACTGATTGATTTAAGATTGGAAAAGAAGCATGACAAGGCTGTATATTGTCACCTTATTTGTTTACCTTATGCGCAGAGAACATCATGTGAAATGCCAGGCTAGATGAATCAAAAGCCAGAAATAAGATTGCTAGGAGAAATATTAACAATCTCAGACATGTCAAGGATATCACGCTGGTGGCAGAAAGTGAAGAGGAATTAAGAAGCTACTTGATGAGGTTGAAAGAAGAGACTATAAAAGTTGGCTTGAAGTTCAACATCAAAAAAGTGAAGATCTTGGCAACTGGTCTCATCACTTCCTGGAAAATAGAGGAAGAAGAAATGGAAGTCGTGTCAGCTTTTATATCCTTGGGCTCAAAGATGACTGCAGATGGCAACTGCAGTTGTGAAACTAAAAAATATTCCTTTAAAGGAAATCTATGGTAAATCTGGACACCAAACTAAAAAGCAGAGACATCATTTTGTCAACATAGGTACCTATAGTTAAAGCTATGATTTTTCCAGTAACAATATATGGCTGTGAGAACTGGATTGTAAGGAAAGCTGAGCACCATAAAATCAATGCTTTTGAATTGTGGTGCTGGAGAAGATTTTTGAGAATCCCTTGGACAGCAAAGAGATCAACTCAGTCAATACTTAAGGAAATGAATTCAGGCTTGGCTACATAAGAAGATGGGACTCATTGGAAAAAACTTTGATGTTGGGAAAGATTGAAAGCAAAAGGAAAAGGAGACAGCAGAAGAAGAAACGGATAGATAGTGTCATAGAAACAACAAACATGAACTTGGACAGAGATAGTGAAGGATAGAAGGGACTGGAGTTTTATGGTTGATGTGGACACAAAGAACTGGACATGACTGAATGATTGAAGACAACAAAAATGAATGTTTGTTATAATGGGAGGGTCACGTAGGAGAGAGGGGGGAGATAGCAATAGGCCTGTATTCCTTCCCCCGCCCCCCAAAAAAATAAAAATAAAAGAAGGAAAAGAGTCACGTTTTTTAAAAATACACATAAAAGATCCAAAAAAAAAACTTCAAGAGGAAATATAGTTAATCATAACATCTTCAAAAGTAACATGCAAGATTTATCATGTATCTCTCTAAAAAAAAACAAAACAAGTTGTAAATGTAAGGATGGAGGTCAACATAGACAATTAGCTGACCCTGATTAAAATGATAACATGCCCTGATTGATAAAGTTACCATGTAGGTATGAGCATGGCCTAGTCACCTTCCTCAGTGTGAGAGGAAGTCTGTCTGGATTGGGTGAGAGACTTGGTGATGCCCTCTGGAGCTTATGTAAAACCATACAGCTATCTGGAATTTGAAAGTGCCTGGCAGCAAAGAGGACAGAGCATTTGAACTAACCCCCTGAAAGGAAGCAGTCTTGGTCCCCTCCCCACTCCCTTTGACAAGAGGACCCTAATGGACTTTGAAGGATCTAGAAGATTTAGACTTTTTCCTCAGCATCCTAGCAACATCTCCAGAAAGGCTGATGAAGTATCTGCACTGAGCACAAAAAACAGACTAGACTTGATGAGAAAGCAGATATAAGATTCTACAAAGAGCCCCAAATAAAATAAAATCAAACCACACCTAGGGGAAATATCTTGAGGACCCAAGCAGAAGGTCATTCAGTCACTCAGTCAATAAGCTTTATTAAGTGCCTACTATGTGCCAGGAATTGGGAGTTACTCATTTGCCACATTGTGCTAAGCTTGATATACACAGAAAGAATGTGACACAGATTTTTGGTAGGGATGTTTGTAATAACTATACCAACTCTACCAACTTAATAAATAACCCTTTTCTAGAACCTAATTGAGTCTATCTCAAAAATTTATATCAACCAATAAACCAATAATCATGAGGCAGCTAGCTGGCACAGTGGATAGGGTGCTGGGCCTGGAATCAGGAATACTTGAGTTCAGATCCAGCCTCAGACACTTACTAGCTGCGTGACTCTGGGCAAGTCACTGAACCCTGTTTGCCTCAGTTTCCTCATTTGTAAAATGAGCTGGAAAAGGAAGAGGCAAACCACTCCAATATCTTTTACCAAGAAAACCCCTAAAGGGGGTCACAATGAATTGGACATATCTGAAATGACTAAACAAAAAATAAACCATAAAGGGAAGTATACTGGTGGGAACTCATAAACTATCTAACAGAAAAAAAAAATCCTAATCCCTGCAGGCTCTGGAATTGCCTTGAGGGGACAGAATGACTATGCTCTGTGGACCCAACTGTCAGTGTAAGGATTGGAATAGTAATTCCCAAGCATGTGCTATGTTTAAAGAGATTTATTAAGAGATATATTAAAGATATATTATAAGATATATAGATATATTATAAGATATAGATATATATTATATAGATATATATCTATATCTATAGATATATAGTATATCTATATCTATAGATATATAGTATACCTATATCTATAGATATAGATTATAAGATATAAAGATATATTATAAGAGATACATTAAAAGAGATTTTTCAGATCCATGTGCAATCAGTTTTTTGTTTTTGGTTCAACTTTGTATGTAGAAATGCTTTTTCTATTTGGTGTTTGCAAAGTGCAGAATAAAAACAATTAAATTAAGAAGAAAAATACACTTTCCAGGGCTACATAGTGGCAATGATTCTTATGTGACCTAAAAAAGCACTGGATCAGAGCTACAGATCACTGTTTGCTAGAATTTCTACTAACACCACCTGATTTCTTTCTGGCTGTGAGCACATGCCATCCCTGGAATATTCTCTCCCCCACCCCCCTCTTACTTCTTCCTTTTGTAGTTCCTGTTTGCAATCCCTTGCAATCTTTCAAAACTCATATAAAGCACCACCTTTTACACAAAACCTTCCTGATGCTCCCTGTTGCTACTGCCATCCAAACTACTGCCCAAATCACCTCGTATTTATGTTTTGTACATACTTATAAATGTACATGTTGTCTCCTCCCTTAGAATGTAAGCTCCTTAAAGACAGAATGCTTTGCTTTGGACTTGGTATGCCCCATGGTTATTATCAGAGTGCCCGATACACAGTAGTTGCTTAGCAAATATTGATTGTTTTCTTTTTTTTTAATAAGTCAAAATTCTATCTCACATTCATTAGGGGAGCTTGATGTTTAAGGAAATTCTGTTTTGAATCCTTCTTTAAGTTAAAAAATATCCTTTAAATTTATCTATTATTTAAATACAGATTTTTCATATTTTGTATTATATAAGTTCTGGGCTCATTCTCCCAACACCTACTCCAACTGTCAGTTGTTTCCGTAGAGGGCGTCTAGGTTGTGGGGTTTTCTAATACTACTGTTCATAAACACCCATCCAGTATATTCTCCTCTCAGACTGATTTTTTTTTTTTTTGACTAAAGAGGCAATTTTTTGCCTCATTTCTTACCTGGCCTTAATTACTGAATGAGTGTTGCCTCAGTCAAACTGAAACCTGTTAAAGACCTTGGCTTAAAAAGTGCAAGATCCCCCACTGTATCCTGGGCCATCTCCAGTCATCCTGATCTATATCTTGCCACTGCACCCAGATGGCTCCAGAGGAGAAAGTAAAGCTGGTGACTTTGCACAGCGCTCTATCACTTAAATCCAATTCACTTACAAGTTATGGCATCACCTTCCTGATGTCATAGTCCTTTTGACAATGAAGGACAAACAACAACATCATTTAACATCTCCCCAATATCAGTTAACTAATATCAATTAGCTTTTACAAAGGGGTATTTACTATGAAAATGTAGCAGAAAACAAAATACAATAGCTTCTACCAGAACTGGGAGCTCAGTCCCCCTGGTGAGTAAACTCAAACTTAAAGTATACTACTGAACCCCAACCCCATCTTCCTCACTTCTTCCTGGCCTGGGGAATTGTTTTCTCTATTCTCAGAATCTCCACCAAATTCATAGCTGGTATATGAGTCCCTCCCTTCAGTAAATGTGGGTCCTTATTTGTCTGGATCAAGCAGCTCATTCCTCGAGACTGCTGGGCTTACTAGCTATCTCTGCTATCAACTTCACTAGTTGGACCTTTTATGGTTCTTCTGATATTTCTAAGCTCACAAAGTCTTAACCTGGTCTGTTCCTTCTCTGGGTACTCATTTTCCTACCATCAGGAAAGAATAAACACAAGAGGCATATATATATATATATAGAGAGAGAGGGGGGGGGGGAGAGAAGCACCTTGTGTTCACAACCACATGGTAGTCAGGTGGGAGAGAAAGCTCAGTGCTCCTCCCTCCCCTCACCTGGAGGCCCAAAGCACTGGAAGATCAAGAGAGTTCATCTGCTAGAATATTTTGTGTGCTTCATCAATTCTGGCTCAGAAAACAACTTTAATATAACTCAGCCAATATGAAACAATCAGAAGATACATGTTCATGCTCTGAAATGTGGAGGGAAAACATCCCACCATTACACACTTCCAGAAGATTTACCAAACCTCCATGTGAGTTGACACCAAGAAGGTCATATTATGAATACTCTAAGGACTAATCTATATTGGTCAGTTCCTGCCCAACTCCCATTGCTTGTTCAACTGTTTTCAGTCATGCATAACTCTTCGTGACCCCTTTTCGGGGGATTTTCTAGGCAAAGATACTGCAGTGAAGCTCTTGCCTTTTCCTTGTCCAGCTCATTTTACAGATAAGGAAACAGAGACAACAGGGTTAAGTGACTTGCCTAAAGTCACATAGTAAGTGTCTGAGGCTGGAGTTGAACTTGGGTCGTCCTGATTCCAGCCTGGGTACTCTATCCACTGCGCCACCTGGTGGCCATATTACCTCCCATTATTCTTGCTTATAGTAAGTAACATTTGCATTGACTAGTGCTTTAGTCTGCACTTATCAGGAAAAGGCACCCTGAGACTGGCGAGTCAGGCCAATCAGTTAACATTTAGCACAAGGTCAGAACCCAAGGTCAAACTATAGAGCAAAAGGGGAAATAGAAGTTGGGTTCTGTTATCAAGTTAAAGTTAGATACACAGAGATCAGGATCTAGAGAAAACCAGATTATGTAAACAGGATGCAAGAGGAAGAACATGGGAGTCTGAGTTATGTTCATTGAGCACAGAATGTTAGAGCATAAGGGACCATAGAGAGCATTTCATCCAATTCCCACATTTTACAGGCAAGGAACCTAAAACCCAGAGAGCTGCCATAGACTGCTCAAAGTCACAGACGTAGTGGCTTAAGTTTGCAACTAGAATCTGAGTCTCTTGGCACTTGGCCTAGAGTTCTTTTCATTGCACTAATCCTTGTATTAAAATCAGAAACAGAGGAGAACAGAATCAGTTATATGCTGAGGTCAAGACCATAGATTTAGAGATGGAAAGGCCTTATAGGCTGAGTTTTTCATTTTACAGATGAGAAAACCAAGGCCCAAAGAAGTTAAGTCACTTACCTGCTTACTTAGTAAGTATCTGAGGCAGGATTTTAACCCATATCCTCCTGACTCCAAGTCCAATGAACCATCCATTATTGCTGATGCTTCCTCTCAAAAAAAAAAAAAAAGGCACATGCGTGGATCAGGAATCGAACTCTAGCCTCCCAAGAGAGAATTCCACCACTGAACCACCCATTAGAAGGTCAGAGTCAGAAGGGATAAAGTCCCTGGATCACAGGTAGGAAGAAGTAAGCTAGTATCACAGAAGAGAATGTAAGTGAAGTCTTAACTATTGACTTCATCTTCTTGGCACCAAGGCATCCTTCTCTGACAGATCCTGGCTCATAAGCTAACCTCCATTGGTCCATCAGGACTACTTCCTTCAAAGGATGCTAATATAAGATCCAGAATCTTATACCATTAATCATCTCTTCCATGAGGAGACTTAACTTCCAAGTCCTTCTTTTTACTAGACCATGACTGGATTTTGCATCTTTCCCCTTCAAATCTTAGTAAATAGGAATCTTAGACTCCCTCCAGCTATCATTTTGTTAACACTTTACTAGAAAGTAGATGGTAGGACATTGCCTCCCCCTCCCAGAAGTTTGGCTCCTTTGGCTGAAAAGCTAATCTGAGTTAGATCAGATTTACAGAAATGAAACCACACACACACACACACGTTTGGGAAAAAGACTTCATATGCAGGTTGTGACCCATTGGTTGTTGTTGGTGGTGGTGGGGTGTGTGTGTGTGTGTGTGTGTGTGTGTGTGTGTGTGTGCATGTGTGTTTAAGTAAGTCCCCACTCGTAGGTCAGCCAAATCTACTTAGACAGAGACACTCCCCAAATCCAGATGAAGGTTTTCGCCTTGTGCCTAGACTCCCAGAATAGTTGGCATCAGTCAGCCTACAAGTGGCTTTGGAAATAACAATATGATGTAACCCAGAAAGAGTCAAAATTAATTCCAGCTGGCAGATTAACCAAATGACCGGCAATGTCTTACACACCCTGAGGGATTGGGGGAAAGGAAGGGGAGGGGGAAGAAAAGAGATGAGGAGGCAAAAGAAACCCGCAGCTGTAGGTTGTCCTTTGTTTCTCTCCACCCTCTGTTTTGCTTCAGTCCTTTTCTTTCTCATCTTTGGTTTGCCTCTTAGAAAATCTTAGGGTGAATGAAAGGAACTTCAAAGATGTCACTTAATCAGTAAATAAGCATTTATTAATAAGTGCCTACTGTGTGCCAGGCATTTTTGCTAAATCCTTGGGATACAAAAAGATGCAAAAGACGGTCCATACCCTCAAGTGGTTCACAATCTAATGGGGGAGACAGCATGTAAACAAATATGTATGAACAAGCTAGATACAAGATAAATAAGAAATAATCAACGGAGGGAAGGTATTAGAATTAGGAGGGAGATGTCCTGTAGAAGGTGGGGTTTTAGCTGGGATTTGAAGGAACTCAGGAGGCAGAGAGATGAGGAGGGAGAGCATTCCAGGTATGGGAAACAGCCAGAGAAAATGCCTGGAGCTGAGAGATTGTCTTTTTTGAGTAATAACAAAGAGGCTAGCGTCACTGGATTGAAGAGTACTATACATGGCAGTGAATAAGATGTACAAAGACCAGAAAAGTAGAGGTGGAGGATTAAGTTATGAAAGGCTTTGATTTATATTTGATTCTGGAGGTGATAGGGAGCCACTAGAGTTTGTTGCATAGGAGGATAACATGACTTCAATTAAGGAAAATCACTTTGGCAACTGAATAGAGGACAGACTGGAGTGGGAAGAGACCAGAGGCAGGCAGACCCACCAGCAAACTATATTGTAATAATCCAAGCATGAAGAGATAAAGGACAGCACCAGGGATAATATTATTAATAATATTAGAGGAGAGAAGGGAATTTTTTTTATATGTTTATTTTTCAGCATTGATTTTCACAGGAGTTTGAATTACAAATTTTCTCCCCATTTCCACACCCCCCACACTCCAAGATGGCGTACACTCAGGTTTCCCTGTTCCCCAGTCAGCCCTCCTCTCCGTCACCACATTCCCATCCCATCCCCCTTTCCCTTCCTTTCTTGTAGGGCAAGATAAATCTCTACGCCCCATTGCCTGTGCATCTTATTTTCTAGTTGCATGCAAAAACTGCATATTGAAGAAAACAATACCTTAAAAAATAGATTAACTCAAATGGCAAAAGAGCTCCAAAAAACCAATGAGGAGAAGAATGCCTTGAAAGGCAGAATTAGCCAAATGGAAAAGGAGGTGCAAAAGACCACTGAAGAAAATACTACCTTAAAAATTAGATTGGAGCAAGTGGAAGCCAGTGACTTTATGAGAAATCAACATATTATCAAACAGAACCAAAGGAATGAAAAAGTGGAAGACAATGTGAAATATCTCATTGGAAAAACCACTGACCCGGAAAATAGATCCAGGAGAGAGAATTTAAAAATTATTGGACTACCTGAAAGCCATGACCAAAAAAAGAGCCTCAATATCATCTTTCAAGAAATTATCAAGGAGAACTGCCTTGCCCTTCCAAAGCCAGAGGGCAAAATAGAAATTGAAAGAATCCACAGATTGCCTCCTCAAAAAGATCCCAAAAAGAAAACTCCTAGGAATATTATTTCCAAATTCCAGAGCTGCCAGGTCAAGGAGAAAATATTGCAAGCAGCCAGAAAGAAACAATTTGAGTATTGTGGAAAAACAATCAGGATAACACAGGATCTAGCAGCTTCCACATTAAGGAACCAAAGGGCTTGGAATATGATATTCTGGAGGTCAATGGAGCTAGGATTAA
>CM053622.1:126357324-126370549 GCA_028646595.1 Phalanger gymnotis | reverse complement strand
TAGAAAATTTGACTTTCAAACATAAGAATCAAGAGAAGTATGGAAAGGTAAACAAGAAAACTGAAATTATAAGGGACTTACTAAAGTTGGACTGTTTTGTTTACATTCCTGTATGGAAAGATGATGCGTATGATTCATGAGACCTCAGTATCATAGTAGCTGAAAGAAATATGCATATATATATGTGTGTGTGTGTGTGTGTGTGTATACATATACACATATGTGTGCGTCAATGTATGTATACATGTAGGTGTATATACATATATACATACAGAGGGCACAGGGTGAGTTGAATATGAAGGGATGATATCTAAAAAAATAAAATCAAATTAAGGGATAAGGGATAAGAGAGGAATATATTGAGAGAGGGAGAAAGGGAGAGATAGAATGGGGTAAATTATCTCGCATAAAAGTGGCAAGAAAAAGTGGTTCTCTAAGAAGGGAAGAGGGGGCAGGTGAGGAGGGAGGAGTAAATCTTGCTCTCATTGGATCTGACCTGAGGAGGGAATACCATACACAATCAATTGGGTATCTTACCCCACAGGAAAAAGGAAGAAGAAGATAAAAAAGGGGGGACGATAGAAGGGAGGGTAGACAGGGAGAGGAGGTAATCAAAAACAAACACTTTCAAAAAGGGACAGGGTCAAGGGAGAAAATTCAATAAAGGGGGTTAGGTTAGGAAGGAGCAAAACATAGTTAATCTTTCACAACATCAGTATTGTGGAAGGGTTTTACATAATGATACGCATGTGGCCTATGTTGAATTGCTTGCCTTCTTAGGGAGGGTGGGCAGGGAGGGAAGAGCGGAGAGAATTTGGAACTCAAAGTTTTAAAAACAGACGTCCAAAAACAAACAAAAAAAGTTTTTGCACACAACTAGGAAACAAGATACGCAGGTAATGGGGAGTAGAAATTTGTCTTGCCCAACAAGAGAAGAAGTGAAAGGGGGATGGGAGGGGAAGTGGGGTGACAGAAGGGAGGGCTGACAGGGGAATGGGGCAACCAGAATATGGGCCATCTTGGAGTGGGCAGGAGGGTAGAAACGGGGAGAAAATTCGTAATTCAAACTCTTGAAAATCAATGCTGAAAACTAAATATATTAAATAAATTTTTAAAAAAAGAAATTTGGTTCTTGAACACAGATGATGATGTTGATAAGGATGATAAAAACTAATGCTTTTATAATACTTAAAGATTTGTAAAGGTTATTACTTTTTTCCTTCATATATATGTATGGATGTATTAATAAAATATCTAACAATAAAATGTATGCCAGTAAAATTAAAGTTTATAGATCTTTAAAAAAAAAAAAGAATCAGGTAATTGGAGAGAGAATGTGCTAGGGTGAGGAGTACTTGTAGCCTAAAATTCAGGGTTAGAGTGAACTGGGGTGAAGAGGTTTCTGGGGTATCATAGGATTTTATAGCAAAAAGTGATCCTAGATCAGGTTTTAGATCTCAGTATTCTTCAGTTCTATTATCCCAAGTCCTGTACCATTGTATGTATTCAGTTGTCTTGGCCAACTCTTCATGAGCACATTTGGGGTTTCTTGGCAAAGATACTGGAGTGGTTTGCCATTTCCTTCTCTGGCTCATTTTACAGACAAGGAAACTGAGACAAACAGGGTTAAATGATTTGTCCAGGCTCTCACAGCTAGTAAGTGTCTGATGCCAGATTTGAACTCAGGAAGATGAGTCTTCCTGACTTCAAGCCATCACTCTATCCACTGTGTCTATTTTGCCACCTAGCTGCCCGTGTACCTTTAGCTTTCAGTAATTCAGTAATTATTGATTACAAAAGAAAAAAAAATACTAGAGTTTACCATGCACACATATACACACATCTAAAATAGATTAATATTTCAAATAGCAAACTTTATTCAGTATACAGGGTGTTCCTGAAGTCTGGACACCTAGGCAAAATGCATATTTCCAAGAAATGAAATGAATGAAATTTTCAAGCACATTTTATTTAATTGGAATATTAACAAATAACATCTTCAATATGATTTCCATCATTTGTGATGCAAAGTTGATGTGCTTTGCAAGATTCACATGAACTTGATGAAATAACTCCACATTGAGCGTGGGGCCAAGATGGCTGCATGAAAACAGCATCTTACCAGAGGTCTATCACAAGTTCTGTCAGATACCTCTAAAAAAGTGAATCTGAACAGATTTGAGAGAGTTAGAAGAGTGGGGCAAATTTCCAAGCCAGGAGAGTCCAAAAGATCGACGGGACAGATCTGTAGGCTGGGAGAGCAGCTGGCATGCAGAGTTGCACTAGACAGCACCAAAGTGGAAGCAGCTGTGGAAACCAGCCAGTGATATAGGCTGGGAGAAAACTGGGTGCCTAAAACTGGTGGAGATCCCCAGGCCTCACAGGACAGCCCAGGTTAACAGAAGAGGAACTAAATTACCTAAATAACCCCATCTCAGAAAAAGAAATTGAGCAAGCCATCAATGAACTCCCTAGGAAAAAAACCTCCAGGGCCAAATGGTTTTACATGTGAATTCTATCTAACATTTAAAGAACAATTAATTCCCATACTTTATAGACTATTTGGGAAAATAGGTGGAGGAGTCCTACCAAATTCTTTTTATGACACAAATATGGTACTAATACCTAAACCAGGAAGAGTCAAAAGAGAGAAAGAAAATTATAGACCAATTTCCCTAAGGAACATTGATGCAAAAATTTTAAATAAAATATTAGCAAAAAAATTGCAGCAACTTATTAGGAGAATAATACACTATGACCAGGTAGGATTTATTCCAGGAATGCAAGGCTGGTTCAATATTAGGAAAACTATCAGCATAATTGATCACATAAATAACAAATCTAGCAGAAACCATATGATTATCTCAATAGGTGCAGAAAAAGCTTTTGACAAAATACAACAGCCATCCCTATTAAAAACACTAGAAAGCATAGGAATAAATGGAATCTTCCTTAAAATTATAAATAGCATCTACCTAAAACCATCAGCAAGTATTATAATGGGGATAAGTTAGATGGATTCCGAATAAGGTCCAGGGTGAAACAAGGATGTCCATTATCACCCCTATTATTCAATCTGGTACTAGAAATGTTAACTTTAGCATTAAGAGAAGAAAAAGAAATTGAAGGAATTAGAATAGGCAAAGAAGAAACTAAATTATCACTTTTTGCAGATGATATGATGATTTACTTAGAGAATCCTAGAGATTCAAGTAAAAAACCACTTGAAATAATAAACAACTTTAGCAAAGTTGCAGGATACAAAATAAACCCACAAAAATCCTTGGCATTCCTATACATTATTAACAAAGCCCAACAGCAAGAGATAGAAAGAGAAATTCCATTTAAAGTTACTGTAGACACTCTAAAATATTTGGGAGTCTACCTACCAAGACAAACCCAGGGCCTATGTGAACACAATTATGAAACACTTCTCACACAAATAAAGTAAGATCTAACTAAATGGAATAACATCGGTTGCTCATGGTTAGGCTGAGCTAATATAATAAAAATGACAATTTTACCTAAATTAATGTACTTATTCAGTGCCATATCAGTTGAACTACCAAAAAAATTATTTTACAGAGCTGGATAAAATAATAACAAGATTCATCTGGAAGAACAAAAAGTCCAGAATATCAAGGGAATTAATGAAAAGAAATGCTAGGGAAGATGGCCTAGCCATAACAGATATCAAACTGTACTATAAAGTAGCAGTCCTCAAAACTACCTGGTACTGGCTAAGAAAAAGAGTGGTAGATCAGTGCAACAGGTTAGGTACACAAGACGGAGAAGTCACTCACCATAGCAATCTACTCTTTGATAAGCCCAAAGAATCCAGCTTCTGGGTTAAGAATTCACTATTTCACAAAAACTGCTGGAAAAATTGGAAAATAGCATGGCAGAAACTGGGCATAGACAAATATCTTACACCATATACCAAAATAAAGTCAAAATGGGTACATGATTTAGGAATAGTCTGATACTATAAGCAATTTGGGAGAGCAAAGAATAGTTTACCTGTCAGATTTATGGGAAAGGGAAGAATTTATGACCTAACAAGAGATAGAGAGCATTATAAAATGCAAAGTGGATAATTTTGATTATGCTAAACTGAAAAGTTTTTGTATAAACAAAGCCAATGCAACAAACATTAGGAGAGAAGCAGAAAATTGGGAGAAAACCTTTATAACCAATGTCTCTGATAAAGGCCTCATATCTAAAATATACAGAGAACTGAGCCAAATTTATAGGAATAAAAGTCATTCCCCAATAGAAAAATGGTCAGAGGATATGAACAGGAAGTTGTCAGAGGAAGAAACTAAAGATATCTATAGGCATATGAAAAAATGCTCTAAATCACTATTGATGAGAGAAATGCAAATCAAAACAACTCTTAGGTACCACATCTCTCCTGCCAGATTGGCTAACATGACAAAACAGGAAAATAATAAGTGCTGGAGAGGATGCAGGAAAATTGGAACATTAATACATTGTTGGTGAAGTTGTGAACAGCCATTTTGGAGAGCAATTTGGATGCCCAAAGGGCTATAAAAATGTGCATACCCTTTGACCCAGCAATACCACTCCTAGGGCTATGTACCAAAGAAATCATTCAAGTGGGAAAGGGACCTGTATGTACAAAAATATTTATGGCAGCTCTTTTTGTGGTGGCAAAGAATTGGAAATCAAGGGGATGCCCATCAATTGGGGAATGGCTGAACAAGTTGTGGTATATGAATGTAATGGAATACTATTATGCTATAAGAAATGGGGAAGATACGGACTTCATAGTAACCTGGAAAGACCTACATGATCTGATGCTGAGTGAGAGGAGCAGAACCAAAAGAACACTATACACAACCACAGACGTATTGATTCTGTGATGACTAACTTTGATAGACTTGGCTTTCCTCAGCAATACAAGGCTCAAAGATAGCCCCAAAGTACTCATGATGGAAAAAGCTAGCTACATCCAGAGAAAGAACTGTGGAGTATGAATGCAAACTGAGGCAAACTATTCACTCTCTTTTTTTTCTCTTCTTTTTTGAATGAATCTCATGATTCATTCCATTGGTCATAATTCTTCTTTGCAACATAACTATTGTATAAATAAGTTTAATGCAAGGTTTATGTAGAATCTATATAGGACTGCAGACTGTCTTGGGGGGCAGGGGGAGAGGAGGGAAGGGAAGAAAACAAGAACATGTAAAACTAAGCGTTGTAAACTAAAAATAAAAAATCTAATTATAAAAAAAAGAAATAACTCCACATTGCTGTCAATTTTCCCATGTGTCCAGACTTTAGGGACACCCTGTATAATATTTTTCACTAACCACTACTTTTGGAATATTTTAATAGGCCAATATAGTTATTTATCAATATTTCTCATACTTCCTTGATAAGCTTTTCATGTCCCCTGAGGGTACACATACCCAAAGGTGAGTATTCCTGCCCTAAATAAAAAGTCCAAATTCCTCACTTTACAGGTGAGGAAACTTAAGTCTAGCAAAATTGTAACTTACTTGACAAATTTACCTTCTTCCTTTCAAAATTATTTCCCATCCCTCCCTTTCTCCCTTCATTTTTCTCTCCCTCCCTTCCTTTCCTCCTTTTCTCTGTTCTTTCCTTCTTTCCTTTCCTTCCTTTTTTCTTCTCTCCCTTCCTTCTTTTCTTCCCTCCCTCCCTCCATTCCTTCCTTTCTCTTCAATTGAATATGCTCCAGAACATAAGATTTTCTCTCAAGGGATTTCATCTTGTAGTAGGAAGCTTATTGAATATAGAAGGAAAGGGAGAAGGAAGAATCATAGATGGTCCAAACACACTAACCAGCATCATTTCACTTTCTCTCCCTTTGTCCTGCACTCCTTGAAATCTTCCCTCAAATGCCAGGCTAGATTAATAATTCACTTGAATGACTCTTTAGCAGATTGCATTGTAGATAGCCAACCACAGACAAATTATTTATTAGCTTAGAATGGGATAAGCCCCCTTCTCAATCCCAGCACAGCCTGTAGTGTAGCAGTCTGAGCTTTTGGAGAGAGGTGATTTGGGTAAGACACTAGTATTACTCCAGGTCCAAGGACCACCATGCAGGTTGGGCAAATTCCCAGCTTCTGAGACATACTAGGTGGAGTTTCCAAGAGTGCCAGGGAACAATGCTGCTATCTCTAGAGGAAAAGAGCAGCTAACCAGCAATCAAATCCCCTAGAGTGTTGTAGATCTCCCAATCCTTCACTTCTTTTCCTCTCTCAGAATCCTGACTTCAGGGATCTCCCACTTTCAGTCTTGGCCAAAGACCTCAGAGTTCCTCTCCTTGAAGCCATGGTGGGCCCTGCCCCTCCCACCCACCCTGCCACCAGTGACACTGATATATTGTGTGGTCCTGGGCTTTGGGCTCCTGGATCAATGATGGTGTACAAGCTGCAGGGAGAGGGGGAAAGCGCTCTTTCTCTCTCTCTCTCTCTCTCTCTCTCTCTCTCTCTCTCTCTCTCTCTCTCCCTTCCTTTCCCTTCCCTTCCCTCCCTCCCCCACTCTGTCTCTGTCTCTTCCTCCCTTCCTCCCTCTATCATCTGCCAAGCCCTGGCCAGGTTAGGTTTCTGCAGGTGGTGTCCGCCCACCCTCCTTCCTTTCCCCCAGTGGGGTGACTTCTGGTAAAGGCTCCCAGCTTTGCCCTTCCTACCGCCCACTCCCTCCCTGCCCCCACCTCAGCCCTCGGGTGGCTCTTTCTCCCGGGCCCTGGCAGCCTGCACAGCTTCGGAAACTGTTGACTCAGAGGGCAGATGGGCGGCCAGGGGCTGATGTCAGTTTGGAGACTGGCCATCAGGGAGTGGAGGAGGAGGGGAGAGGGAGGGTTGGGGGAGGCTCGGAGAGGAAGGGAGGAGAAGGAGAGAGGGTGGAGGGTGGGGAGGGAAAAGGGACAGGAGAGGCGGTGGCCAAGCTCCCCACCCCCCTCCTCTCTGAAAGACTGGGAACTAGGCGGGGGTTTGGGCTTGGTGTGGCTCCTCTGTAGACCGTGACTCACGGTGCGTCATCAGAACAGATGGCAGGAGCCACCAGTGTTTCTGCTGACTCATCAGAAAGCTGGGCTCAGAACTGTCTGCGGGTGTGGGGGTGTCAGGGGAACGGGCCCTGGGTCAGGAGTTGGGAGATGGGAAGACTAAAGGAGAAGACTGGTATTTGAGGGATGTGGGACTAGGAAGCACCATCACCCTTCAGCAATCCCACTCCCAGGTTCCTTTTCCTGCAAAGAACCTACGAGAGAAAATGTCTCCGAGGGGAGGGTGGAGGCCTCTGGTAACCCAGCACCAGCCCAAGATGTCACTGAGAAAACAAAAGGAGGAAATTCGTCCTAGGAGAACAGCAGGCCCCAAGGCTGCTCTGAGAGAAAGAAAGGAGGTCTCTTGGGGCCCCTTGACCTTGACTTAATGTCTGGGGAAAGTATAATCAGACCTATCTAGAGGGAGAGCATTGGGAATTAGCCTTCAGCAGAATTACAACCACCGTTCACTTATCAGAACAACAATCCACTCAAAGTTACTTCCATAAGGGGACTCCATTTTGGGTAGGGGAGTTATTCCCTTAAGGATTTCTTGAGATTGTGTGAAGGGGTTGATGTGAAACAGGGGAGGGTATGAGACTGATCCTACACTGTTCTTAGTTACAGAAGTTCCAGGTGAAAGCACCAAGGATTTTGACTCCTTTAAACATAGCTAAACCTGTTCTCTTTGGCAGAGGCTGCTCTCCTTTCAGAGAGTCTGGCTCAGCACGGTGGCCTGAATTCAACACAATTTAGTTAATGCAGAGAGACGAAGCATGATCCATGCTGTGACCTTTCCCATCCACCACTGGATCTGCCATAGCTCCCAGGCCCCCATCTTGGACTCTGATCTGTCATTGGGGCACCATAGTGAATCCCATCAGGAAAAGGGTAGTTGGGAAGGGAGAGGAGTAGAGATCAGCAGAAGGACTGATTGATTCTTTGTCAGATTTACCGTGGACTGGAACTAGCAAAATCTTCTCAAGTAGCAAGATTGTGGTTAGAAGACATAATAATAGGCTCCAGTCTCAGAGCCAGAACTGATACTAGGAAATCCACCCCTCTGTCAACCCTTCCCATTAGTACCAAGGCTTTCAAATCATCACAATTTTTGGGCAATTCCCAGAACTTTTCTATTATTTTAAATTGGGTTTTAATTGATATATTTTGTTTTTACATTTTTTTTAGATTTCCCTCTGTCTTTTCCCTCCCAGAGTCATCCCTTATAACCATGAATTTGACTTGTCCTATCATTAAAAGAGATTCAGAAGATCAATTCAACCTCCCTCAGGAGCTGGCTGCACTTTAACAATAATGATAATTGTCATTTACATAGGACATTACAGAGATTGTCTTATTTGATTTTCACTATAATCTTGTGACTGTGCTAAGAGTCATTATCCCCATTTCATAGAGAAGTAAGCACAGATTCCCAAGTTAAGTGATTTGCCCAAGGCCACATAGACTGGTTAGTGTTCAATCAGTACAGAAACCAGCTGTCCCAACTCCAACTGCAGTCCTCGGTGAATGGCCAGTGCTTCCTAACACAAAGGTGACAGGCACAGATAAGGGATTTATACTTGCAAGTTGCTTAGCAGTTTTTTCCTGAGTAATATTTTTTTCTATGAAGATAAACAGAAATCTTCCTTGCTTTTTGTAGGGGAAATAGGGATGGGAAGGGAAAGTCTCTGAGCTAGCATGCTTAAGAAAACTTAAGAGGTGAGTTTTCTTTTAACAGACTTACTAGTTCAGCCCATCTGATGGTTCTGTGAATAAATAACTACATAGGAGGACTACTTGATAAGGAGGCTAATATGGGCAGCTTTACTTGTCAAATGTAAATCAATCATCTCTATATTCACAATGTGGGGCAGGCCTACAAACAAAGCATAGTCCACCCTTTTAAGGGTATAAGCCCTCAGTGGCCTTAGCCCTGGGGTTGCCAGATGAAGAAAAATTCTAAGGAGACTACGGCAAATCTCCAATTATGTTTCTATAAAGCTGATGAAGAAGATCTCTCTCAACTGAGTACCGAGGCATCAGATTGATGACCAAGCCTAGCATTCATTTCTAAGAAAACAATTTGGTTCCCAAGAATCACCGGCCTTGGGAATAGATCTAAAAGTTGTCTATAAAGCCAAATGGAACTCCATTTGCAAGAAAAACCAGAAGTTTATCTCCAGATATACCTTGTTCATTGTGTCTGCTCAGGCTTGCAACATACAAGGTACTGCTCCTTTCTTACGTAGACATTTTATTTGCTTAAAGGGAGACAAAATAGACATTTTACATGAAACACTAAGAAAAGCAGGTTGAGGACAAACACAAACTGGGCTAAGAGAAAAAGCAACTTCTCAGACAGAAGTGCTTGACAAAAGATTTCTGAGAGGATCACAGAGAAGACAGGCATAAAATACTGACTGATTATAGAGCTGTCTTCAGTGCATTTCCCAGCAACTAATTTGAATGTGACTTTTCCCAAGATTTTGGAGTTTATTGCTAGGAAACTATCAAAGAATTGTTTGAGGATTGTGATACTATTGTATAATAACTATTTGTGTCTTCAGACAGAAATATATTGTGGAGTTTCTCAACCTAAGTTGAAGATAGGTCATTCATTACACATGAAGTGACCCTGATTTAAGACAGTTGAAGGCAGATCAAAAGATCAGGAGTCAGCAACCAAAGAATTTTATCACAGGAGAGAGATCAGAGAAGTCATCAAGAGAACCTGCTTACAGAGATGAAATGTCAGAAGACAGAAGAAGAAAAAAACCCAGAAGTCTAAGGATCTAGAAAGCTGCTGGATCTGAGAGGCTGATGGGAGCTGAGCATGTCTGACAGAGGCACTGTTGTTGCTGTGGGGAGCTGATCTGATTGGTAGGAAGCTTTGTTGTTTGAAAAAATTAATTAGAGCAAAAAAGAATCATGTCTATGGTTGAAATACTTGCTGGCTGGGAAAAAGGTAACCTTACTATTTAGCATCATCCAAAGTTGGGATTCTTAACCTTCCTTGTATCATGGTCCTTTAGATAATCTGGTGAAGCCTATGGACCCCTGGCTCAGAAATGTATATTAAAAAGTACATAGGATTACAAAGGAAACCAATTATATTGAAATATAGTTATCAAGATATTTTTTACAAGCAAGTCCATGGATTCCAGCTGAAGAACCTTCAATCTATAGCTTGAGAGAAGAAACCCCTCAAAGTGTTGCCTATATTGTTCTTTACTTTTCCCTATATCTTGAGAGAGAGAGAGAGAAAACTCCTCAAAGTCTAGAAAGAGCAAAACCTGAATAGTTTTTCAGATCCTAAGACTAATGGGAACTTCTCATTGAAAGAATGCTATGCTGTCTCAGCTTCTAGCTAAGGAATCAGAACTGGGAAGCTCCAGGCTTAAGGCTGTTAGCTAAGAGTTTAACACTTAAGTGACCCAAGAGTAGCAGAGACATGGTTGTATCTAGCAAGAGAGTAGACTGTCACAAAACTATAGGTTTCAGTCAGCAGGTAATGCATGGGACAAACTGCTCCCTAAAAAGACCATAGGTGTCCAGGCCGTAGTGCAAAGTCATGACTAGTCCATTGCATGTAATAGCAATTCATATTCCTTATACATACATGCAAACATAGCCTTATTGCTATGTTTCTCTTTGTAACTAACTCTTCTTCCCCTCTGAACAGTGGGTACAAAAGTAAGAGAAAATGACCAAGGTTTATGGGTAGACTATCGTGTTTGATTATTTTGACTTCTATTTAGCAAATGCGGTGTTATTCTTATTCTTGCTTTGTAAATGTTTCATAATTAAGAATTAATAGGATCATTATGACTGGTTTGTATAAAATAGAAGGACACTGGCGAAGCCTTAGTAACTAGAGTCCTAACTTTAGACATGTATTTCCTCCATACCAACATTACCTCTAGGACCCTAAAAATGAGTGGTAGTCATGTAGTGACTATTGGCCATCCCCCTGCCTCTAAGAAAACTCCCCAGATCTACCAACCTGGATACAGGTTGGTGTGAGTAAGCCAGTCCTGAGAAAGAAGTGTTGGATGTCACATTGAATTGCCACACCCCATTACATGTGCTATTGAATTCTATTAGTAGGGAGGTTTTCCTGTCCAAATATACCTTGTTCATTGTATCTTTTCAGGCTTGTACTCGATGCTAATGTCCTTTGCCTTTGCCCTTGCCTTCTCTTTTATGTTGCTCAGGTTGAAATAGACACCTTTTGTGAATTTATTTATCCATAGAGGAAGAGATCCAATGAGGATAATGACTTTGGGAAAAGGCCAAGGTCTCTACTTTTGCTACTGACCCTTATTAATAACTTGCGGGAGAGTCACTGACCCTCTCTCTGTGTGCCTCAGTTCTCCTGACTGCCACCCCCTTCTTTTTATTCTTTGTCTCCCGTGCCATCTCTTTGCGGAGAAGAATATCTTATATCCTCTGTGGTGAAATTCTCCCAAGTACCTCCATTTGAGGAAGTACCTACAACAGCCATACTCACTTCTAACCTGGCTCAGCTGTTGATTCTCTGGACTAATTTTTTACCTCCTTCAGTTGGGACCCTCTTTCATCCCAATGCTCTCCTTCATTTCAGCTTCTTCTTATGTATTGTCTTCTTTCATTAATATATAAGCTTCTCGAGGGCAGGGACTGTCTTGCTTTTATTTGTATACCCCCAGCTTAGTCAGCCCATTGTCTAGCAAGTAGCAAACACTTAACAAATGCTTTAATTCAATCTAGCAGCTAGGTGGTACAATGGATAGAGTGCTAGGCGTGAAGTCAGGAAGACTTGTGTTCAAATCTGTTCTCAAAAACTTAGTAGCTGTGTGATGCTGGGCAAGTCAATAGCCTCTGTTTGGCCCAATTTTCTCATCTGTAAAATGGGGATTATAATAGCACCCATCTCTCAGGGTTGCTGTGAGGATCAGATGAGATGACATTTGAAAAGTGCTTAGTACAGTTCCTGGTACCATATAGATACCTTCATTTTATAGATACGAGAGCTGATGATGCCCAGAGTTACAAGGTGATTTGCTTCAGGTCATACCTCCAGTGATAAAAGCAGAATTTGAACTCATATCCTCTGCTTCCAAATCTGGCTTTTTCCCTACTTATTACACCATATTTTGGAGGAAGCTAGATGGTTATGGTTCAGTGGATAGAGTGCTGGCCCTGGAGCCAGGAAGACTCATCTTTCTGAGCCCAAACTGGCCTGACACTTACTAGCTGTGTGACCCTGGGCAAGTCATTTAACCTTCTTTGCCTCAGTTTCCTCATCTGTAAAAGAAGCTAGAGAAGGAAATGGCAAACCACTCCAACATCTTTGCCAAGAAAATTCCAAATAGCTCCACAAAGAGCTAGACATGGTTGAACAACACCACACTACATTTTATGTGCAATGAGAAAGCCCTATGAAAATGCTCTGTCACAACTGAATGCTCCTTGGAGGAAGGGGAGAGGGAAGGGAGCAGGAGGAAAATGGAATCCTTTCTCCTAGTATCCCACCTTCCACCATAACCCTGAGGTTCCCCTGGCTCACCACAACCTCAGAATCTAAGCCCAGGCATCTTCCCATTAAAAAAGAAGGAAAGAAAAGTTTTTTTAAAAAAAAGTCCCCTACTCCCCTTCAAAGCCTTAGGGTTTCTTCCCCAGCAAGCCATGTCCAGAGGCCAGGACTTTGTCTCCAGATACTATGGGAATGAAGAGAAGGGGGAGGAGATGGAGAGGAAAGAAGAGGGGGGAAGAGTGGAGAGGAGGAGACCACCTTTGCCTCTCACGTCCAATTAGCCTCGGTTCCCCGGGAGGTTCCAGGAGAACACTTGGTGTGCCTGTCGGGCTGTACCTCTTCCCTCCTTCCCCTTCCCCGGCCCCAGCTCTCTCTCCGATGTTCTGAAGCTGTAGTCTCCCCCGCCTTCCCCTAGATTCACTGCCAAGTATGTTTTAGGACTTATTCTCCTCACCCCCGCAGCGCCCTGCTGAGCGGAGGAGTGTTGAAGCCCTGGGGAGGGGAGAGGAAGCAGGAGCCTAGAACAGGTGGACTTGTGTGTGGGGGTGCTGTGACTGACACACACACACACACACACACACACACACACACACACACACACACACACACACACACACACACACACACACACACACACACACACACACACACACACACACACACACACACAC
>CM053622.1:126321300-126347599 GCA_028646595.1 Phalanger gymnotis | reverse complement strand
TTCAGAACTTTCATATAATGTATTTTATATTCCCAAATGCATAGATTGGATTTAGATTGAGGAGTTGGGAGTAAGTAAGTAGGAACCCAAGTCTTTTAATCTAATCTTGATATGATGGGATTTTAAACCATAATCCTTAATTGCTCTCTTTAGCTCTTTTATCATGGAAATCTCTGCCTTTGTCTTATTCCCACATGGCTTTTGGCTAACTTCCTCTTTGAAACAGACCCTTTTCTGTGGAGCTGAGTGAGCTGACAATTTTTCTAATTTTTAACTCAGCTCCTATATTTCTTGTTGCAGCCTCTGTCTCTCCTCCCTCTCTCCCACTTGTTTCTGAAACTGATCTGAATCAGGGTATAGCGAGTCTGAGTAGGGCAGAGCTCTGGAATTTGGGGAGGAGGGTTGCAATTGTTCCAGAGTAGAACCGGTGAGGTAGAAGGTGTGGTCTGAATGGGCTGTAAACTGCCAGGGCTGTTTCTCAGAGCAGCCTTCTGTGGCTTTAAGAGCCTCTTTGATAAGATTATATAGAAAAAATGTGCTGGGTTCCAAGACCCCAGGGTTTTCTGACTGTTAGCTTGTGGACTGGTCCCCTATGACTTTTCAAGACCCTGCAGTAAGGGGGTCGCTGTGTGGTCCAAGGAGGTGTCTTTTCCACTACTTTAAGAAAACCCTTGATAATCTGGGGGGTGATCATACATACCTGGTCCTTGGCCATCTTATATATAATTCTTATGAATGCAGCCTGATCCTCAGCAGTCCTAAGAACTCCACCTGCCTCATGATAAGGAAAATCCCTTACCTCACCAGCATAAGCTGGATTGCCCACGGAGACGGGATGGTGCTTCCCCCTGAGAATTTGGATTCGGCCCAAGGCTGTGCACGTGCAATCTTCCCTTCTGTTCTTCTCCTTCCTCTTGTGAATTCATCCCAAGGCTGTGCTCCTTCCTTTCCCAAAGGAGGCACCTTGGGGATCGTGGGGGGGTGCACGTGTGGCTCCACATGGTGCCCCACATTTGGGCGCCACTCGTAGGGGTCTCTCTTACCCCATACTCCCAGGCCTTTGTCCAGCAAAGGCCTGATCTCACGGGCAACGAATGAGGCGGGAGGCAAAGAGATGGTGAACAGCTCTGTTTAATAAGGTCAGTGACCAGATTTTTATAGCCTTTATTACTAGTAGTACTAGGGCTGCCTTGGTCCACCTATTCTCCACCTACTCTCCGCCTACTCTCCACCTATTCTCCTCCCTTTTCCTTTCCCCACTCTCCCCATGATTCACCTGTGCACAGGTAAATCCGGAAAAGAACTCGGCACCACGTTGCCAACAAGGGCAAGACCCTTCCTCCTGACTCCATCTTGTTCCTCCCATACCTCAGAGCCCTGAGGTTATCTCAGCAGGCTTCTAGGCACGGAGGTCCAGCGAGGGCAGGGGTCAGCTCTAACTTGTCCCATTACAGTTAACCACCCTTCCCTCTTGGTTACTCTCTTCTCTGATTTTTTTTCATGGCAATACTGTCTTCTTGGTTCCATCCCACCTGCCTCATTTATTACTCAGTCACTCCTGCCAAACCATTATCCACCTCTTTTGTGCTCTCCCTCCCTGCCCCACCAATTGTGGGTATGTGCCAAGACTCTGCCCTGGGCACTTTCTTCTTCTTCTTCTTCTTCTTCTTCTTCTTCTTCTTCTTCTTCTTCTTCTTCTTCTTCTTCTTCTTCTTCTTCTTCTTCTTCTTCTTCTTCCTCTCTCTCTGTCTCTCTCTGTCTCTCTCTGTCTCTTTCTCTCTCTGTCTCTCTGTCTCTCTCTGTCTCTGTCTGTCTGTCTCTCTCCCCCTTTCTCTCCATCTCCCTCTCTCTCTCTCCCCCGTCTTTTTCTCTCTCTCTTTTTCTTTCTATCTCTGTCTCTGAATTGACTTTTTTATATAGTTTGCATCTCTTTATGTACATGTTATTTTCAAATAGAATGCTCTCCTTGAGAGGAGGGTCTATTTCATGTGTTTGTATCCCTGACGCCTAGTATGTGGTCTAAAATTGTTGGTACTTAATAAATGCTTGGTGGTTTATTGTTTAGTTAATTGGCTGGTAACTCATCTTAAGCTTAATTATAAGACAGATTGGCTTAGTAGATAGAGTGCTGGCCTCAGAGTCAGGAAGACCGGGGTCTAAATCCTCTTTCAAATACATACTGGCTGTGTGACCTTAGGTAAATCACTATACGTATCAGTGCCCCAAGAGCCCCTCAAGACTATAGATTGAAAAGCAGGTCTAGACTGGTCATCTGGATTGGTAGAGGGCATTTCTTGACTGAGAATTAAATCTCTATACCAGTTAAGACAACAAATTTAATACATATATTTCCTCCCACTAGAATATAATCATCTCCATGATAAGGACTGTTTTGTTTTTTCATCTTCTGTGCTGGTTACAATGCCTTCTACAATCAGGCACTTAATAAATATTCACTTAATTCAATTTAGTAGGCAATGGGAAGCCATCAAAGCTTTTTGGTAAGTGGTTTGTTGAACAATCTCTGAGATAAGCTTAATTGCTCATGATTTATCTCTTTCTTCTAAAAATTTACTGCATAAAGATGGAATTGAGAGTTCTAACTAATTGTATTCAGTTAATTGTTTTCTGGTTAGGTTTTTTCCTCTTGTATTAGGCTTTTCTGTCTAAGACTTGTAAATAAGAGAGTTGGATTATTGGAGGAGGCAAATGTGCATTTGACCTTCTATATTGAATATACAAAATTTCTAGCTTCAATAGTGTAATATTAAGCAAGGTGAGACCTTTTTACTGTTTTAGAGTGCTAAATTAAGTGTCTTTGATTGAGAAGAAGAAGAACCCCCAGGCCCACGACGTTTTACTAATTAGGCGTGAAGCCCCAGGCTGGTAAGCAAACTAGCTGTTAGTTTGAGAGAGGCTGGGAAGCCCCCAGGACCCTAAGGGGAGTTGCTAAGCCCAGAGCCAATAGTATGCACCTAAATTCTGGTCAATCAGATGATGGCTAAGGATGGTATAAAGAGAAAGAACAGAGTTGTTTGCTTGGGGCTCTCACTCATGGAGGAGTATTGATGTGCAGACTCTGGGCAGCTGTTGTTAAGAACCTCCCAGCTTGTGAATCCAGATGTTGATGTTTTCCTGGTAACTATAAATTGTGATTTGGTCTGTTTCTAATGTATGTTTATAATTTGTTTGTATTTTTTGCTCTGAAGTTCAGGGTGCTGGCTTTTCCTCCTGAACAAAATGAATGATATTTGTATGTTGGATTAAAGTAAGATCGTTAACCCCTTAAAGTTACTTTCCTAAGTAAAGCAGATCAAAAGAACCTGTGCTGTCAACTTTTGTTGCTGGTCTTGTTGGGTCTTACACCCCTACAGCAGCTGCTAGCCGAATTCTTCCTACAAATCAGCAAATTGTTCTTTTGGGTGGGGGCGGGGGGAAGGTAGGGCAATTGGGGCTAAGTGACTTGCCCAAGGTCACACAGCTAGTAAGTGTGTCAAGTGTCTGAGGCCAAATTTGAACTGAGGTCCTCCTGACTCCAGGGCCAGGGCTCTACTCACTGCACCACCTAGCTACTCCTCAATCAGCAAATTGGACATTGGATTGCTCAATTACCAAACAGCTTGAGGCTGTTGAAGAATTTTAAAATCACAAAAAGAGGCTTTCTTCAAGCTGTGTCAAGAGCAAGAATAAGATCTAAGAAGATAAAAGTCTCTGCTTGAAGTGAATGGGTTGGTAATAATCATGGAAAGAAGGTAAAATTACGTAACTTTTATCTTGCCTGCTTCTTTTTCTCCATGGAGAAGGATGATCTTTGGACTGGGCAGGAAAAAGTAAAATAGCTTATTTCAACAAGTGCTTGAAGCCTAAAATAAGTGAAGATAGGGAAAGAAAACACCTAGTTACTTTCAATGAGTTCTAGTTACCATGGTTGGAGAAATTACATGTCATCATGCTAAACATGCTGAAAAATGTGACTATTGAGACACTGGCAATGGTCTTTATTTTTTGTCTGTTTTCATAATAAATATGTACAGTCAGACAAAATAAATTCCTGCATTGGCCTTATCCAAAAAATTTATTTGTCTCAGTCTGCACTCTGAATTCATCACTTCTCTGTCAGGAGGTAGATAGAATGGTTTATCATGAGTCCTCTGGAATCAAGCATCATCGGTCATTGCATTGATCAAAGGACTCAAGTCTTTTAAGGTTATCTTTACAATGTTTTTGTTCTTATGTAAAGCATTTTTCTAGTTGTACTCACTTTACTCTGCATCAGTTCATATAAGTCTTCCAAGGACTCTTTGAAGCCATCACCTGCATCATTTCAGCACAATAGTATTCCATCATATTCATATACCATAATTTGTTCAACCATTCACCAGTTGATGGGCACCCCCTTACTGGCAATGATTTACTTGTTTTTATATTTTCTCTTTTTCCATCAGCAAAAATCTGCCTTCTCGCTCTCCAACAACCCCTACCCACACCCCCCAATCTAAGAACTAAAGGAAAACAAATCCTGTTACCAACATGTATAGTAGAAGTCCTCTAACTCATTAAGGTCCAGGAAACCTGATTACAAATGTGTATAGTCAATCAAAACAAATTTCCATATTGGTCATATTAAAAAAAATATATCGCATTCTGTACTCTGAGTCCTTCACTTCTCTCTCAAGACATGGGTAGCATGCTTTATCATTAGTCTTCTAGAACTGTGGGAGGTCATTTGCCTTTATCATATTTCTGTCACTGTATAAATTGTTCTCCTGGCTCTGTTCACTTCATGAGGCATCAGATCATATGAGTGTTCACAGGTTTCTCTGAAACCATCCTCTTCATGATTTCTTATAACACAAGTTTTCCATCACATTTATATACTGTAATCTGTTCATACATTCCCTAGTGTGTGGAGACTCCCTCAGATTCCCTCAGATTAAGACCTCAAAAGAGCTATAAATATTTTTGTACATCCTCAGAGTTTGTTTTAATTAATACCTTCCCTCTAACTTCCTCCACTTCTCCCCTTTCCTTCCTATTTCCCTGATGAATGAAATACATTTCTGTACCCAACTACATGTGCATATTCTCCCTTCCTTTAGTGCAGATGAGAGAGATATTGAAGTGTCAGCTGCTTCCTTCATCCCTTTCTCCTTCTTTGTATACTTGTATACCTTAACTATGTGAGATAATTTTCGCTAATCTTCCTTTCCTTCTCCTTTCCCCCTGCTGGTATATTCCTCTTCCTCTCTCTTTCCATTCTCCACTTAAGATCATCAAGACTTAATAGAACCACACCTAAGTCTTGTCTAATTAATTAGGGCACCTCTATGATCCCTGATGATGTTAGGGCTCAGAGGAGGAACCCTACATTAGAATGTAAGTAGTTTATTCTTATTCAATTATCATTGTTTGTTTTTATCTACCTATTTTTGTTTCTCTTCATTCCTGTTTTATGCAGCTCTGCTCTTTTCATTAGGAATGCTTGAAAGTACTCTATTTCTTTAAAAGTCTGTTTTTCCCCCATAGCATTAACTGAGTTTTGCTTGTAAGTTGTCCTTGGCTATAAGCATATATCCTTTGCCTCCTGGAATATCATATTCCAAGTTCTCCACTCCCTTTCAGTGGTGGCTGCTAAACCACATGTGACCTGATTGTGGATCCTTTTCTTTCTGACTGCTTATGGAACTTTTTTCTTTGATGTGGCTATCGTGTTGTAAGGCTAATTAGTAAGTGAAAGATCTTTCTTGCCCATTGAATAGGCCTCGAGTGGGGCCAACAAAGGGAGGCCTGATTAGAGGTAGTCCCACACCTTTTCACTAACTAGGTATGAGGCCCCAAGCCCACACCCTTTTCCTAGTTAAGCCTATGTGGGTGTGAAGCCCTCAGGGCCCTAAGAGGAGTTGCTAAGACCAGAGCCAATGATGTGTGCACTAAATTCTAGTCAATCAGATGCTAGCTAGGACTGTATAAAAAGAAAGCCCAGAACTGAGAGCAGCAGGATTCAGAAGCAGATATCAAGAGGATATTGAGGCAGCAAGAGGTATAGAAATAGGAATTTAGCCCAAGGAGAAGGAGCAGGAACTCAGAGTTTACAGAGCTGCAGAAGAAAGTGCTGAGCTAAGAGTTAGGATTCCTGAGTGATTGTTTAAGGGAAGGCCCTAGTATAGAGGAAGGTTACAGGATGACTTGGCTCCTTGCTATAATATTGTATTATAATTTCCTTGTTGCTACATTGAGGTGGGCTTACTCACTTTGGAATATTATTGCTACTATATGGAATTGCAATTACTGGTCCTGGGATTAGATTCTCTCATGTCTAAATAAATGTTATACTTCCTCTGCCTTCTAAACCATTCAGGCATGTTCACGGTCATCCTTGAGGTCATGAATCTTACCTTACTGATATCTATATATATCTATATATATCTATATCTATAGATATAGATATATATAGATATAGATATAGATATAGATATATAGATAGATAGATAGATATAGATATAAATATAGATATAGATATTCCTGGGAGTTTTCATTTGGGGGTTTCTTTTAGAAGGTAACTGGTAGATTCTTTCTATTTCTACTTTGTCTTCTGCCTCTAAGAGATATGGATCATTTTCTTTTACTATTTCTTGAAATAGGATGTCTATGCTCTTTTTTTTGGTCTTAGCATTCAAAGGCTCAAATGATTTTTAATTTTTTTTCTCCTTGATTAATTTTCTAGGTTGTTTTTTCCTATGATACCTTACATTTTCTCCTTAACTTTGTTTTAATATTTCTTGTTGTTTTACAGAGTCATTGGCTTCTATTTAGTCCATTCAAATTTTCAGGGAGTTTGTTGCTTGGGCAAGGTTTTCTACTTCCTGTGCCAAGTTGTTAATTCCCTTTCCAGTTCTTTCTTCCATAGCTCTCATTTCTTTTCCAACTTTTTCCCTTCAAATACTCTCATTTCATTTATAAAATGTTTTTTAAACTCTTTTTTAAAAACTCTAGCTTCATCTCTTTCAGATTTTCTAGTTGAGTTTGTACTCAAGCTGTGTTTTATTCTGAGGCATTGTTTGTAGATGTTTTGGAGTTGTTCCCTTCTTCTAGGTTTGTGTCATCATAATAAACAGCTCATTATAGCAGGGTTCATTTTTGTTTGCCTTTTCTTCCAAACTACTTCCTGACTTCAGACTCAAAAGTTACAGCTGGGATTAATAGGACTTGTGGAAAAAATGTCTGGGCTAGGCCTGTTGCTGCTTTCTTGGGGGTGTTGAGTATTACATTATTCTAGGACCTCACATTAGGCTGGGGACATGAAAGCTTTCAGTGCTCCTACAGCATTCTGATCTAGGACAAAGTCTGATTGCTACTTCCCCGGTATGAGCTCTGCAAGTTCCTGACTTGAGTTTGGGTCTGAGGTGCTGTTGAACTTAGCTCCTCTCAGACAACTGGAAAGCCCTGCTGATTCAGTGACAGAACTGTAGGCTCTCCTTTGGTCTGGGATTCTTGCCCTGGTTATTCTTCTTCAGGCTTGGCTAAATGCCAGAACTGAAATCCTGCTTGGCTCCTGAGGTCTGAGCCAAAATGCTGCCACTTATTTCTGAACTTGTTCCTTTCTTGGTACACAGCCCAGGACCTCCCTACTCTGGGAACAAGCCTTACTCCCCCTTTACCTTTTCAGTCCACTTTGAATCTGTGACCTAGAACTGACTAGTGGGTGACAAAGCTACTAATTGGCAACTGCCCCCAACAAAATGCCCTGGTCTGGGTCTAAGGGTACCCTGGTATAGGTATGGAACCTCCTTTTGCCCTGGTGTACAGATTCTCTCTGGTCTTTGAAGTGTAGTGTGCTTGTATATTCCTGTTCCAACTCTTTCCCCAGACTTCTCTGTTTCCCTATGTTGACCTGAACTGACAAAAGTTTCACTATTTCTTTTTTTCTGGATCTCCCCATGAGGATTCAGTCTAGTGTATTTTCTAGGTTTGTTTTGAGGGGTCCTGTGAGAGCTCAGACTACATTGCTTTCTGCTACTCCATCATCTTGGCTCCCCTGGCAACAATCTCTGAAAAAATAGAGATCGGTGCCTCAGGACCAGAGATGGGCAAATGTCCTAATTTTATTTTTAAAGGAGAGGAAGGTGGAATATAGTGGAAAGAATATTGGCTATGCAGTGGAACTGGGTTTAAATACCTCTTATAATACTACCCATTTGACACTGGACATATCACATCATCTCTGGGCCTCGGTTTCTTCATCTATTAAATATATGGGCTGAAGTGAGGTCCCTTCAAGCTCTAGATCTATGATTCTTTGATCCTATGGCAAGATTTTAATTCCTGGCAAAATTCTAGAATGCATGATTAAAGGGCTAGTTTGAGAAAATTTAGAAAGGGCAACAGGGATCATTGAAAATTTTGGCATGGGCTCATCAAGAGATTTTGTTAAACTAATTTCATTTCCTTTTTAAAAAAAAAAAACTAGGTTACTAGTCTTGCAGATCAGGAGAATGTTGTAAAAATAGCTTACCTGGACTTCAGCAAGACATGTGGCAAAATTTTCCGTACAATATTCATGAACAAAATGGAGAAGATTGTAGCACATGTGATATAGGTGGGTTTAGAATTGATATGAAATGTAATAAATATAATGATGTGACGCATCAGTAGTAACATGGGGGTGGGCTTTTATTGGAATGCCCCAGGGATCTAGAGTTGCTTTTTAGGCTATTCTACATGTTATGAATGACTTAGATAAAGACTTAAATAGGACACTTATTAAATCTGCAAATGATACAAAATTCACTAACATTTTGGACAACAGTCAGGATTTGAAAGACCATGAAAGATAAGAACAATGTAGCATCCCCATTTTAAATATCATCTCACAGGGACTTGGGTTATCGTTACTGTAGCTTTAAGTACTATAGAGAACCAAAAAGAATGTTAAGAAAAACAGTTTAGTGCCTTTCTTTCCACTCCAACTTCTGATTTCATACTAGGGAACTTCAACATGTATATTTTGATATTCCCTCAAGCACCCTTTCTCATTTCCTACACCTGCACCTCACCTCAACTATACACAGAGGTAGTCATACCTTTGATCTTACCATCACCAACAAATGTATCCATTTTTATCTTAATGAGATAGCCAGGTGGCACAGAGGATAGAGAGCCCTGGACTTGGAATGAGATAGAACTAAATTCAAATCTAGCTTCAGACACTTACTAGCTGTGTGATCCTGGGTAAGTTCCTGAATCTTTTTGCCTCAATTTCTTCATTTGTAAAATGGAGATAATATCACCTACCTCCCAAGGTGGTTGTTGGGATAAAATGATAATATTTGTAAATTGCTTAGGACAGCCCCTGACACCTGGCAGGATCTTAACAATGCTTGTTAAATCTAAATCTTAAAGAACTCTGAAACTCCCTTATCTGATCATAATTTGTTACCATTCCACATCTCCCTCTGCCCTGCAACCCTGAACCCTTTTCTTCATCATCATTGTGATCTCCAATCCCTCGGCTTCATGGTTCATTCCCAGGCTATCTCATACTTTCCTTTCATCTCCATCTTGACCCCTTAGTGAATCAGTTCAACTAGACATTGCCCTCTTCTCTTGAGTCCCTTGCCCTCCATCTTATCACCAACTTTGCCCCGCCATGCATCAGCCTTGGATCACTCCCGCTGCCTCCCTCATCATCTCACTGCCAAACTATGGCAATAGCCTACTGGTGGGTCTCCCTGCCTCAAGACTCTCCATTCCAGTCCGTTCTCCATTCAACTGGCAAATCGATCTTCCTAAGGTACACAGGTCTGACTATGTTACCATTCCCCCGACCCATTTAGTAAATTTCAGAGGCTTCCAACACATCCAGAATCAAATACAACATCCTCTCTTTGACATTCAAAGCCCTTCATAACCTACCTGTCGCTCCTCAGTCTTATTACACCTCTGTAATCCAGTGACGCCAGCTTCCTTGCTGTCCCTTGAATAAGACATTTCATTTCCTGGCTTCACTGACTGTCCCCCATGAGGAATGCTCCCTCCTCATCTCCACCTCCTACCTTCTGTGGCTTCCTAAAAGTCTCAGCCAAAACTCTTTTTTACAAAAAGTCTTTCTAGGGGCAGTTAGGTGGTACAATGGATAGAGCACTGGCCCTGGAGTCAGGAGGATGTGAGTTCAAATTTGGCCTCAGACACTGGCTGTGTGACCTCAATTGCTTCCCTCCTCCCCGCAAAAAGCCTTTCCTGATCCCTTTAATGCTAGTGCCTTCTCTCTGTTGATTATCTCCTGTTTATCTTTATAGATATATATATATATATATATATATAGAGAGAGAGAGAGAGAGATATAGATAAATATATATAGATATATATGTCTATATAGAGATATATCTATATCTATCTATCTATCTATCTATATATCTTGTTTGTACACACACATTCCCCCCCCCCCACACACACACACACACTTCCCACACCACAATTAGGCTCTGAGCTTCTTGAGAACAAGGACTATTTTTTGCCTTTCTTTGTACATGCCAGCCCTGAGTACAATGCCTGCCACATAGTAGGCACTTAACAAATGCTCGTTGACTGATTAACTGTCAGTTTTGAATTGGCAGTTGGGAAATGTCTATGAAGTGCTTCTCCCTATAGAGTCAGAGAGAATGGGGTTTTATGTTTGATCTATAAGGATTTATGAAGAACATGTGGAGATCACATGAAGGTGATGTGAAGGTGATGGAAGAAGGTGATGTGAAACTTTTTCCTCATCAGAACTATAAGTGATATATTGAAATCTTAGAAAGAGAAGTCTAGGAATGAATGGCGCATGAGAAGCTCACAAATGGAGTGTTTTTGGACTGTATTTTATGGTTGCTGAAGAAAGCAGTAATCTAACTTACTTTCAGAGATATACAATTCAATTCTTATTGAGAGAAGAAATATAAGGAAAATTCTTAAGAAATGCTATCTGTTTGCACATATATAGCCCATATTAAATTGCTTACCATCTTAGGGAGTGGGGAGGGAGGGAGAAAATTTGGAACTCAAAATTTTATTAAGAAAGTGAACGTTAAAATTATTTTTACATGTAATTGGGGAAAAAAGAAAATTTTTAAATGATATCCATAATGAATTGAATGATGTGAATTGCCAAACAAGTGAAGGAGAGTCATTTATTGTTATATTGAGGGATTGAGATAACTGGCTATGAATTCATATAGCCAGAATATTCAGGAGGAGTGGAAGAGGGGCAGTGCAGCCCAGTGGATAGAAACTTGGCCTTGAAACCAGAAAGACTTGGATTCACATCCTACCTCTGTCTGACACATACTGGCATATGACTCTGGGTAAGTCCCTTTACTTCTCAGTGCTCTAGACAACTCTCTTAGACTATAAGCTACAGCAGGTCACCACCTTCTCTGGAACTAGAGTCTTGCCCAGGGTGGACAAATAGTACATGTCAGAGGCAGTTCTTGACCCCAGGTCCCAGCATTGAGGCTCATTCTCTGTCTCTCTGTCTCTCTCTGTGTCTCTCTGTCTGTCTCTCTTTCTGTCTCTTTCTCTCCCCCTTCTCTACTATCTCTCTCTTTAAATATATATGTATGTATATGTAAATATATATACATACATATACATTTATGGAATGTATATATTTATAGCATGTATATATTGAATATATATACATATGTACAGACAATATGTTTGCATTGATTTTATCGATTTCCTATGTTAATACATTTTATATATTTGTTCTTTATATTTAAATATAAAAAGTTAATATATAAAATGTGTTAAGATTTTACTTTGACATTTAATTATATAGAAACAAGAATAATTACTGATGGGAAATTAGTAATTCTGGAGTTCATTAAATAACTAATATTGAATAAACTAAGAAGTAGAAATAATGAATTAATGAGAAAGATTGTAAGTTTATTTATGAGAAATAAATTTCCCAAACACATGCCTACATCACTTTAAAGCTCAGGGCAATAAGTGTAAATAAGAGAATGAGTCGATTGACAGGATGAGTGACATACTAGGTGACGTGTGCCATGTACCATTTCTTTGCTTTATTATTTGTGAGAGGTTACCTATACTTTGTAATCGCTACAAATGGATCCAATCTAAAAACATAGCATTTAATATGTGATACCCTATATGTGAATTCTTTAAAATGGTCTATCCAAGTACAATATGGAAGAGGTATGTCTAAATAGAAGTTCATCCAAAGATTTTGGAATTTTAGTAGACTACCTGCTCAATATGAATCAACAATAATATGTTGGCCAAAAAAGCTCATATGGTCTTAGACCTCACTGAGTGACATGGCAGTGTCAAAAATGAAGGAGATAGTTCTTCTGGACTTTGCTCCAATTAGACAACACGTGGAGCACTGGGTTCAGTTCTGGGCACTACATTTTAGGAAACACAATGACAAACTGGAGTGTATCTAGAGGAGTGAGACTAGAATAATGAAGAAACTAGAGACTGTCTTATAGGGATACTTTGAAGGAAATGAGATGTTTAGCCTAAAGGAGAGAGGACTTGGGTCTGGGAGAAGATGGTGGCTGTCTTCAAGTATTTGAGGAGCTGTCATGCAAAAGAAAGATTAGACTTGTTCTAATTGGCTCCAGAAGACAGAACTAGGAGCAATAGATGGAAGTTTCAAGGAAGCACCTTTCAGGAAGATGTAAAGGAAAATTTCCTAATTATTAGAGCTATACAAAAGTGAAATGGGCTAGTCCTAGAGGAAGTAGGTTTCCCTTCACTGGAGGTCTTTAAGCAAAGGCAGCATGACTACTTGTCAGGTCTGTTGGAGCAGGAAGTCTATTCTGGTCCAATTCAAACCTCATGACCTGTGAGTTCCCTTCTGACAGAAAAATGGTTAGAATAAGGATAGAAATTGTTAATATCACTTGTCACTCCCTTAAATGATCCCAGTAAAGTCAGAATTTCATAATGTCCTTGCATTCCTACTGTTAAGCTATTTACTCTCCGTTAGGTTAGTCCCTCCACCCTGGGATTTTACCTTGTAAAGAAACCTAGCTTGAGCTGGATATCAGGTCTTGATGTCTTTGTCCTCTTCCATTGGGATTCACAGCATGAAGGGCCAAATACCCAGAATGAAGTGGTTTTCTTTGCCTCTATGGCCAAGGGCCATTGGGGTCTCATAACCAGCCCTTGCTCCTCACTTATCTCTTTTTCATGGGTTTCTTTTTGTTAAAAATATGCTTGACACTGAAATTCAGGTATCAAGGGCAATTTATTATTATTGAGGACTTCAAAGGAATTGGTAAATGTTCCTGGCCAGGAGTAGACTCCACCCTCCTTCAGGAAGAGGGAGTGCTGCTTACAAAAATGACATCAGTTTTATAGTATTAAACCAACACAGATTGATGCACCATCAACTCAGTACCTCCCCTCAGAGAGATGATTGGTCTGCTCCCTTATAGGTCACAATCTTCCCTATACTTCCCCAACATGCAACTCCTTGGCATGTTCCCCCCTCCTCAACATACATCCTATGTTCAAAAATGGTGAAAACTCCTCCCTGTGGGTGTGTAAGGTGATATTCAATTAGCCAATTAAGCATGCATGGTAGCCATTTGACCCAGTTTTATCTTCAACCCTGACCATTATCTGGCCAGTTTAGACCAGTTTTCCTAACATCCTGAAACTGTGGTTTCTGCAAAACCACAAACTCTGTTCCCATTGGCTGAGGAGTCTCATCCTGGTCAATTTTTACTCCTTTGTTCAAACTTACAATTAATTATTCTGTGGAACTCAATTAACTCTTCTATGGAAACCTAACTTTCCCTAGCTTTTACTCATCTCTCACATTTTGATGAGAAATCCAGCAGACATCCCCCAGGGTGATAGGTTTGCCACCATGTTATCTCAGTTAAAGATGCTTTACTCCTCAAATCATGGCATTGATTTATTTCAGGACTTGACACTTCTATTTCTGAGATTCTGAAGTGCAAGACTGTGATAATGAATTTTGTACCAATGGAAACCTGAAATCAGTTGTGAAGCTCAATAATCCTGTCAGTTAGCAATCGGGAAAGCCAGTGTTGGTTTTAACTGGCCATTTCATTGCCCCTAGCCAGCCTGATGTTGTCTGATAGCTCAGTAAGATGACAGTAGGGGATGTGGGAGGTCCCTGGACCTATTCTCCCCTCCCCTTCACTTTTACTAATTGAGTAGGCAGTCCAGAGCAGCAGCCTAAAGATATGAAATTTGCCCCACTTCTGTGTTTTATAGAATGCTCAGATTGCTGCATTGGGGGTCCAGGTAGAACCTAGGCCTTGCCAAATTGATCAATCTCCTCAAATACCCCAATGCTTTTATGTCCCAATGCAGATAAACCATCAGGACTGAATCAGCTGAGGATCTTGTATATAATTCCTTAAAGACAGTTGGGCAGCTTCAGGAAAGAGAAAATGTGGCCCTTATCTTGTTCCTTGTAGAGAAAATAGCTTTGGACTATGACATATAAGGAATGAATGATTCTAGAGAAGGTCATGGAAAGGCCAGCTCTGATGATTAGAGGGGATGGGAATATGAGGGTTTTAGAAGGAAGAAAGATGAATATGGGTGTTTTGGGCTCTCTGGGTGGGGTAGGGGTGGCTAGTTCTTGGTATCAAAGGCAGGAATTTGGCTAGGCTACAAGAAAACAATGAATTTATAGGGGTGGGGGTGGCTTTCTTCTTATTCATTTGCATGAGAGGCCAAAAAGAATCCGGAATGGAAAAACTAGGGGTAGGGGACCCTCAAACTTATAGAGCTCTCAGAAGTTTGTTGGAAGGATAGCCTTTGAGCTGATGCTGAATGGGTGTAGTTTAGCAATCAGATATTAAGCAGAAGCGATGAGAAATTTCTAACATTAAGTCAGATTCAAACTTCTGACATACTGCTTTAGTAAGCAGGAATTTGGCATTAAAACAGGCTTAAAGCCTGAAGATATTAGTTTACTGAGAGTCTTGTTCTAAATTCCAAAGAGCTTGTCTCTCAAGATAATTAGTAGCCTTCTGGAGAGAAAATGCCCATTACCACCAATACCTTGAGAAGAGACAGACTCTCCCTGTGAGAAGGGAAAAACTACCAAGGGTTTTAATTCTCTAGTCTAGTGACTAGATATGTGAAGATTCTAAGAGTTGAGGCCGAAAGTTTCTGTATTCTAAGATAAGAAAAATAGCAAAGCTTATTTTTACAACACATACTTTGCTACCAAAAACAGAAACGATACTAGGAGAATCTTACCAAAATTCCACAAATTTGATCCTGAAATCTAAACCAGAGAGAGACAAAGTAGAGAAGATAAACTGTAGGCCAGCATGCCTAAGGAATAGTGAAACAAAAATATTAAGTAAAATATTAGCAAAGAGGCTACAACATTATATTTAAAAGATTATACATTATGGATAGGTTAGAATTATAGCAGAAATGCATATTCAATGCATTTTATTCAATATAAAAAACTATAAACAAAATTGCATTAATTATTAATGATGATTAAGATATCAGTAGATGCTAGAAAAACTTTTTGACAATTCAACCCCTGCTTCTTTAAAAATATTAAAAGGCACAGGAATAAATGGAACTTTCCTTAATATGGTAAGTAGTATATAAAACCAAGAGTCAACATCACGTGTAAAGGTTGTTGTTCTTCCTGCTTGAAGAGGACCAAAATGACATCACTATGTCAAGGTCAAGATACAGTATGTCCAGTCAGACCAATCAAACCAATATGAGTTCAGAATGTTCTACCACAGGTCAGGGACAAATAGTCCACAGGAACATTTGGAGTGGAGATGTTGTCCTTTGTTCTCAAAGAGGACAAAAATGACATCACTATATTGGAGTCAAATTATAGTGTGTTTGCCTGTGGCTGATCAGACCAGTATGAGCTTGGAATGTTCTACCACAGTCAGGCACAAATAGTCCATATGAATATTTGGAGCAGAAATGGCTCTAAATTTATTCATCTCATGTTTCTTTTGAGCTATTACACTTCTGCTTTGCTCATAGAGCACAGCGCCTTCTTTGATGTGGACTTACCATGCTAAGGGATCCTAGGTCAGTGTCTCCCATGTCTCAAAATCAATTCCAAAGTTCTTCAGAGAGACCTTGAGAATATACTTGTATCATTTCTTTTGACCTCCATGTGAATGCTTGCCTTGTGTAAGTTCTCAATAAAATAGTCTTTTAGGCAAATGTACATTTGGCATTTGAACAACGTGGCCAGCCCAACAGAGTTGTACTCTCTGCAGTAAAGTTTGCATGCTTTGTAGTTCAGCTCAAGAAAGGACCTCAGTGGCCAGGACTTTATCTTGTCAGGCAACCTTCAGAATCTTCCTAAGATAATTCAAATGGAAGTGATTCAGTCTCCTGGAGTGGTGTTGGTAAACTTTCCGTATTTCATGGGCATACAACAATGGGTCAGCACAACAGCTCTGTAGACCTTCAGTTTGGTAGGCAGCCTAATCCAAACACTGAGCTAGCTCTGGCAATGCATGCATCAATCTCATCATCTATGTGTACATCCCTGGAAAGCATCCTTTCACGGTAAGTGAACTTTTCCACAGTATTCAAAATTTCTGTTTGCTATAACTGATGGTTCCATATATGGATGGTGCAGTGCCGGTTGGTAAAGAACCTCTGTTTTCTTGATGTTACTTGTAGGGCCAAAATTAGCACAAGCAGCAGAGAATCCATTCATACTCTATTGCATCTCAGTCTCAGAGGCTACATTGAGTGTGCAATCATCTACAAAACAAAAAGTTGAGCACCAACTCTCCCTCCACTTTATTCTTAGCTCATAGCCTTTTCAAGTCAAATAATTACTGACAGTGCAGTCACTGACCTTGATGATATTTTTGATCTTGTTGAAGGCATCTTACAACATCAATGAAAATATCATGCTAAAAAGGAAAGGATGAAGTACACAGCCCTGCTTCACTTCACAGATAACTGGGAAAGTGCAAGAGCATCCCCCATTATCTAGAACCCATGCAAGCATACCATTGTGGAACTGGTGTACAATACTGATGAACTTGTCCAGGTAATCAAATTTTGCCATGATCATCCAGAAGCCTTCTTTAGTCAGATTGATGAATGTTGTATACAGACCTCTGTTCTTCTCCCAGCATTTCTCCTGAAGTTGTCAGGCAGCAAACATCATAACAACTATTCCTCAGCCCTTTCTGAAGATGCATTGGTTCTTGGATAGATGACCATCTTCCAGATTGAAGATCAGTCTATTAAGGAGGACTCTGGCAAGAATCTTGCCAGCAATGAACTCCTGGGGGATAACTTCCTCTTGCCATGTAACCCAGAAGATTTCAGTCAGCTTTTATATGAGCAGTAGACCTCCCATCTTATCAATCTCTGCTGGAATAGAATCAGCACTAGGTGCTTTCTCACGCAAAAGGAGCCTAATTGCATTCAAAACCTCTTCTTCATTTTAAAGTTCAAGTAGAGAGAGATTGACTTCAACCTGAGGTAAACAGTCAAGGGCTTCAGCATTGGTTGTTGATAGTCTGTTGAGAACACTATAGAAGTGTTCAGCCTATCTCTCCAGGACCATGTCCTTACCACTAATCAATGTGACTCCATCAGCACTGAGTAGTTCAAATGCCCCATAGGTCTTTGGCCCATAAATAGCCTTCAGGGCATCATAAAAGTGCTTTGGATTGTTACTATCAACATAAAATTGAATTTCATGTGCCTTCTTACTGAGCCAAATTGTATCTCTCTAAGCTTTACTTCCACTTTACTTTTGGTGGAGCTAAACGCTGCCTTCTTAGAGATGGACAAACTATCCTGCTGGTAAGCCCTATGGAGCTCTTGTTTCTCATTTAGCAGCTTCTGAATTTCCCATCATTTTTAACAAACCAATCTTAATGTCTGCAAGTGTTCTGACCCAGGTGAGTAAATGCAATGCTGTACACCAAATCCCTGAAAGCTGCCCATTCCTTTTCTGCTCCACTGTTGCCAATTGTGTTTTGGCTCAGCTTTCCCTCTGAGTTACCAACAAACTGTTCCTGAAGGAAAATGTAATGTTGACATCAAGTCTTCTGGTAGTTATCTTGCCTTGGGTTGCACCCTTTGTTGAATGCAAATGTCTAGCTTGGAGAGGATAAGACTATAATTGGTCCAGCACTCTGTGCTACATATCACATTCAGCACTTTCACATCTCTTCTAACAATGACATAATTTATTAAATGACAAAGGTACATCCATGAAGTTTTGTTGCATTTAGGTAAACAGAAGACAGTGTGGGGGCTGAGTAGGTCATGAGACGCACAAGTCTTCAATAGTTAAGTGATCATTGCTATTGCTGTTTCTGACTCCATTTCTATCTGTCATGTCTGTTAGTCTGTGCCCACTTACTCTGGTGTTAAAAGTCACTCAGAATTATGAGTTTGTCCTCTTTTGGCACATTGATGATAACTATCTCCAGGTCTTCATAATATTTTCTTTGATCTTATCAGAGTTTGTCATGGTGAGAGCACATATACTGATGAAGATGCATAGCTCTTTCCTGCAAGTGGCAATTGCATTGTCATGAGCCTGTCATTTACTCTTTTTGGGAGGCATACAAACTTGTTCACTAGATTAGTTTTGATTGCAAAATCTACACCAGCTTCATGGCCTTCCCTATCACTGTGGTCACTCCAAAAATGTGTATATCCAGCTCTAACTTTGCTGAGCTGGCTTTCATTTGCCAGCCTTATTTCACTCAGGGCTGCTATTTAGATGGGAATTTGCTGAGTTCTCTTGCAACAAGACCTGTTTGTCTTTCAGGTCTACTGGATTTCATGTTGTCCATAAGTGTGCACATATTCCCTGTACCAATGATGAGTGGAATCATCTTTGCAAAAGTCTTTGTGCATTTTTTTGTTTTGACCACAGGATGGGATCCCTTATTGTTTCCCTATTACTACCATAATAAATTATATAGCATTACTGCCACCAGTTGTGGGTTAAGCAGACAATTTTTAGGGCACTTTTTCTAGCCTCTTCCTCATGCCAGGAGGTGAGCAGTGTGGTCCTTCAAAAAGACTGCTCAGACACACAGTTTGCTGCCAAGTCCCACTCTCTTTTCCAGTATCAGCAGAATCCAGCAGTAAGACGAAAATCAGGACTAGGAACGGCTTGGGATACAGCAGATGACCTTGGTGCCTTCAATGTCTAACTAATCTCTAAGTGTTTCACAGCACCTGCTTCAGAGGTCTTCGTGGCCACTGGAATAAATCATTCTCATCCATCCATTCTACCGGGGGGAAGTCTTTACATGCTTTACATGGCCCCAACTCGCTGACGGTTTGAGGCCCCTCAACCTGGTTTAGCCTGTCTATCTAAACAGTTTACCAGGGTGTGACTGCTGCACATGCTATAGCTTCTTAGAGCCACAGGTGAGAGTTGGGTCAGTAGGTAGACACCAAAGGTGGAAAGCATCCTTGAAAAGAGCTTGGCAGCCATTGCACCAGAGATACTAGTTTTCCCTAAACACCCATACACCCCATTACATGTAATAGAGACTTAATCTATTAACAAACATATTTAAGCATGCCCTACGTGCCAGGCTGGAGATACAAAAAGAGGCAAAAGATATTACAGCCTAATGGAGGAGACAACATGTAAACAAATATATACAAAGCAAGCTATATACAGGCTAAATAGGAAATAATTGAGAAGGAGGGCACTAGAATTAAAAGGGGTTAGGGAAGACTTCCTGTAGAAGGTGGGATTTTAGTCAGATCTCAAAGGAAGTCAGGGAGGTGGTCAGAGAGTAGGGGGGAAAGTCAGAGAAATTAGCCAGAATTGAGAGATGAAATGTCTTTGTGGAACAGCCAGGAGGACAGCATCACTTGATTGAAAAAAACATTTCAATGAGTAAGGTGTGAGAAGATTGGAAAGGTTGGAGGAGTCTAGGTTATAAATGTCTTTGAATGCCAAACAGAGCATCTGTATTTGCTCTTGAAGGCAATGGGAAGTCATTGGAGTTTGGGAGTTTTATTTGGGGGGGGCAATATAATTGGGCCTGAATTTTAGGAAAATTGCAGCTGAATGGAGGATGGATCAGAAAGGGGAGAGACTTGAGGCAGGCCAACCCATTAGCAGACTATTACAGTAATCAAGGGGATGAGGGCCTGCACTAGAGTGGTGGCAGTGTCAGAGAAGAGAAAGAGGATGGGGACCATATTCAAGAGATGTTGCAAAGGTAAAATCAGCAGACTATAGCAGCAATTTGGATGTGGGGGGAGGGATGAAATATAGTGAGGAATCCAGGATGACTCCAGCCTGGGCACTGGGAGGATGGTGTTGTCCTCAGCAGGAATAGGGAAAGTAGGAGGAGAGGATAGTTTAAGGGGGAAAGATAATGAGTTCTGTTTAGGACATACTAATTTTAAGATGTCTATTGTACAACTAATTCCAGATATCTGGAAAGTAGTTGGAGATGTGAGGTTGGAGGTGAGCAGAACTTAGGCAGGGAAGGTAGATTTGAGAATCATTAGCATAGAGATGGTAATTAAATCCATGGAAGCTGATGAGATCACCAAGCATATAGAGAGAGAAGAGAAAAGGGCCCAGGATAGAATCCCAAAGGATACCTATTGCTAGAGGGCATGTTCTAGAGGAGGAACCAGCAAAGGAGACAGAAAAGGATTGGTTAGATAGGTAGGAGGAGAAGCAGGAGAGAGTGGCATCCCAAAAACCTAGAGAGAAGACAGTATGAAAGTAAAAAGAATGACTAACAGTGTTCAAGGCTTCAGAGAGAACAAGGAGAACAACTGCGAAAAGTCCATTGAATTTGGCAACTAAGAGATCATTAGTCACTTTGGAGAGAGCAGTTTGGGTGGAAGGATAAGATCAGAGCAGACTGCAAGGGATTAAGAAGATTTCGAGAGGAAAGACAATGGAGGTAACTAGATGGCCTTTTTGAGGATTTTAGCTACAAAGGGCAGAAGACAAGTAGGATAGTAGTTAACAGAAAATTTCTTTAAAAAAGTACAATTCTCATCTCCCGCTGCATTCCTAGAAATAATCCAGACCCTTCATACCGTAGACATTTTTGACCCAAGGATTATATATTTTTGGATGTATATATAGTGGCCAGAGTACCAGACCTGAAGTCAGGAAGACTTATCTTTCTGAGTTCAAATCTCACCTCAGACACTAGCTATGTGACCCTGGGCAAGTCACTTAACCCTATTTGCCTCAGCTTCCTCATCTATAAAATTAGCTGAAGAAGGAAATGGCAAATCACTCCAATATCTTTGCCAGGAAAAGCTCAGCTGGGTCTCACAAAGAGTTGGACATGACTAAAAATCAACAACAAATGTATATATAATATGCATGTAAGAATATCCTAGGATCTCAGGCCTAGAGCTAGAAGAAACCTCAGGGGCCATCCTGTACAACTTTTTTTTTTTTTTAATAGATGAAGAAACCGAGATCTAAGAAGGTGCAGTTATTTGCTTTAAAGTCAAACAAGCTGGAAGCACCTTCCCTATTAATCTGTAAGCTCCTTAAATACAGGAAATGTCAATTATGATTCTCTGGCTAATAGTGCTTCCTTCCTACCATACTTACTGGATTCATATTAGGCATTTAGTGCCTAATGAAATGTGAATTTTTAAAAGTTCAGTAAAAACCTGTCAGGGACAAATAAGGAAGAGTCAAGGGGACTGTCATTTAGCATGGACTCCATTAGAGAGGGCAGCAATGAGATGACCTATCAAAATTTATGGGATGTGGCCAAAATAGTACTTAAGAGAAAATTAAGATCTCTAAACACTTAATAAAATAGAAAAAGAGTAGATCAATGAATTAGGCATGTAACTAAAAACAATTAGAAAAAGAATAAATTTGAAATCCTCAATTAAACACCCAATTGGAAATCCTAAAAATTAACCGAGAGAATAATAAAATTGAAACTAAGAAAATTATTGTGAAGATCAAAGGATATAATATTTGTAAAGCACTTAACATTAACATGGAGCCAGGAACATAGCAGGCTCTTACCAATACTTGCTTCCTTCCTTTCCTTCAATTATAATAATGGGGAAGAATTGCAATGGAGTGTCAACAGTGAATTGTCACCTGGGAAAGAGTATTGCTTTTGTTTTTCGGATGGACTATCCTTTTTGACCGAATTTAATTCAACAAGTATTCATTAGTCACCCATTATGTGTCCAATAGCACTATATGCTTCCTAGGAGAGGCAGTCTGCTGTAGTTACTATCAAACCAGCCTCAGAATCTGAAAGAGCTGGGTTGTTCAAGTCCTATTTCTGACGTAGACTGCGTAACACTGGGCACATCACTTAACCTCTTAGTATCCATGAATTGTGGAGGAAGTTGCTGATTCACATTAATGGAACATTTTCCTTCACTGATGATATCATAAGCCTGGACCAAAACCATTGTGGCTGGTACAGTGTTTGGCAGGCGTTGGGGGTGAAAACAGTTAGGCCAAATGGAGACAGTCCTGGTCCTCAAAGAATTCATATTCCACTCAGGATATGCAACATGTACATAGATAAAGAAATACAAAGCAATTTCAGATAGGTGGGGTGCCAATAAGGTGTCTATTTTAGGAGACCTGATGGAAAATAGGGGGTTCCATTTTCTATCTGATATTTCTACACCTGTGAGACAATAGATCTTGCAAACTTCAAGGTACTATATAAATGTCCAGTAATATCTCCTTTGTAATCTAAGATGATTGTTATCTTTAATCTTTGCCCCCTCTTCAGGGCCTTTTGACCATCTCGCTTGGTTATTTTTGGTAATTTTTTAACCCCAGGTTAGCTTCCTACTACTACTCAATACTTTATCAAGTTGTCTCTTCCTCTCATAAGTAGTTATATCCTAGGAGGACGCAAATTACAGTAATTCTAATGGTAAACCTAGTGTAAAACTGGGAAGGCAAATCTAATGGGGAAAGAATATAATGTTTCAAAATGAAATTACAAAGATTTAAAATTGTTATCTTGGATTATACAGAGGCTACCCTTTTAATCAATTTGTACAATCTTGAACAGCTTACATAACCTAAATTTTATGCTGGAGATATAAAATCCTGCTTTCTTCATAAGCCTGTCTACAGTTCCTCCCCTCATCCTCTAGAGCACGCTCTAGACACGTACTATTTACATTCTCTAATTCCCTTAGAGCTATGTGATCGTTGTATGATGTTTGGTTTCCTTCTTTCTCAGATTGTTGAAACTGCTCTCACTTGCTCTATTTCTTTCAAAAATTTAATCGAAGAGTACACAGATTGTGATGGAGAAGGGTGTTACTTAAGTCGGAGATCAAAAAGAAAATAATAAAACACCCACTCATGAATTTTTACAATGGGCTACAAAATATTGCAATCATTTTCTCTGAGAATTTTTAAGAATATTTTATTCATTTGAAATAGATTGAGTTAAGGGACAGAGAATATTTTTTATTCAGGGTCACAAATTAAAATAACTGGTTTTTAAAATATTAAAATTAAGAACAAGGAATGACACTCATTAATAAATGCAACAAGAAATAACACATTTCAATATAAATACTATTAAGGGAGACAAAAAGGAAGAGGAATGGTAAAAATCTGTAATTATGTTTGCCAGTAGATTGTAAATTCCTTGAGAGCACAGATCGCTTTGTTTTTGTCTTTCTTTTCCCAAGTGCCCAGCACATCAGAGGTGTTTAATAAAATACTGTAGAATTGAAAAATATCTTAAGTTTTAAAGAAAAGTATCAAACATTGCCAATTTGTTATGAAGTTTTATTTTCTAAATATGCTGCTATCTATATGCCTGTGCATATAATATGTGCAATGAATAAAAATGAGCTAGCAATCTTTATGCAAGAAATTAAACATAACCTCAAAGGAGTCATGGTGACATGGAACTTTTCGCTAGAATATGGCAATAAAATTGGCATTTATAGGGCTTTAAAGTTTGCAAAAGAGGTACATAACTTTGTATGAGATATACCTTGTTGAAAAGGAACAATTTAAATAAAAAGGATAATGGAGAGATAGTATATATGAAGAAGGTAGAGTCCTGTGTGGAAATCCATGAACCTGAGTTAAGATGTATAGCTCAGTATGTGGGTGAGGATATGGAGAGGGAGAGACAAAAAGGAGATTGTCTCCCAAGAGCTGGGGGACACGGAGATTATACTATAGACTGCTTGATGAGAAAGAGGACTTTGTGGGATAAGTTCTTTATGCAAATCATGATATCAGCACAAAGATATAGTTGAAGGAAGATTTCAACTCTTCGAATGTGTAGGGGAGGTCTTTCCTGGTGACACGGAGAACAACTGAGAAACTCTTGTCTTCCCGATAATTTCATCCTGAAATTTGAACATTTTCTGCTTCATTTGCAATGTTGGTGTGGGGAAAGTTCTTCATAAACCCTAAGGCACTTTATATGGGCTTGGGAGCAGAGACCGAAAGTTGGTCAGGATTCTGATCTCAGTATAAGAAGGAAAACTCCCAGTCAAAAGGCTGAAAATACTGTGGCCCCAAGGGCAGCTAGGTGGTGAAGTACAATAAACAGAGCTCCATGCCTGGTGTTAAGAAGACCTGAGTTCAAATTTGACCTAAGACACTGACTGTGTGACCCTGGGCAACTCACTTAAGCATATTTGCTTTGGTTTCCTCTTCTGTAGAATAAGCTGGAATAGGAAATGGCAAACCACTCCAGTATCTTGCCAAGAAAACCCCAAATGGGGTACCTCTGAAACAAACGAACAACAACAATGTGGGCCTAAAGCTTTAGGAGGGAAGATTTCAAGGAATTTATGGGTATGATTCCTTGTTGTCTAGAATTCTAAAAGGGGCATAAGCTAAAGAAGAATGGGAGGCTCTCAAGAATGGGAAGGATAGAACAAAAATGGGGAACAGGGAACTGAAATTCAAGATAAACAAACGAATGGTGAGAAAGTAATAGGTTACCTTGATGAACACAAGTCGCCCAATAGTAATGAATTACATCCCAGCATATTTTTAAAGAGTAACTTGTGCATATTAATGCAAAATTGGTCAGTAATTTTTGAAGATCTTGGAGAGTGGAAGAGATAATAGGACTAGAGGAAGACAAACATTGTGCTAATTTTCAAAAAGGGCAAGGTGGATCCTTTAACTATAGGACAGTGAGCTCTTTACCCAATAAAATTAAAAGTCATTAAAGAGATGGTTTGAGGGTGTTTCGAAAGGAAATAGCATCAGCCATTCTAACTATCAGCCAACATAATTAAGAAGTCACGCCATCATGGTAAATTAATATAATAGAATATTACTATTGTAAGAAATAATATGTAGAATTCAGAGAAACATGGGATGACTTATATGAACTGATAAAGAAATACACAAAATAAGGAAAATGCACACAACAAGTACAAACAAGTACAACAACAACAAACAAAAACCAACCCAAACTGAACAGCATAATTATAATAATCAAACTTGGCCCTAGAGTATTGAGAAAATGCAACTTCCTCATTTCTTTTTAGAAGTGGGAGGACTATGAGTGTGAAACATCATATATATATAGATATATAGATAAATGCATATGTATATATACATATATTTTTTATAAGACATGGAGTCTTGATTGGATTTTTGAATGCTTTTCCTCTCTTTTAAAAATCTTTCTTATGAGAGGTGGCTCAATGGGTAAGGGAAGGAACAGGACCTATCTGGAAAGGAAAATACAAAAATAAAAGATGTGAATAAAAGCTAAAACCATAAATAATAAGTCATGTCACACTGACATCATATCTTTTTTACAGTGACACGATTGGCAAATAAAGAGAAAGCCACAGACATACTTATATTTCAGTGTAAGAAATGGAAGGAGGAGTTTTGTTTCCACAGAACTAAAGGTGTACTTCCCCCCATCCCCCGCCCCAGCTTTAGCAGAAACCTGGCCTCAAGGTCGGTCAGGTGAGAGGTCAGAGACTTGTATGCATGGGCATGCTTTTTGAGAAGGCAGTCAGGGGAATTAGAGAGACCAAACCAGTTGAACCAGTTCAAGCTTATCTAGGGTCAGGTCTTGGTCAAGAGTCCAGGCCTACTGATTTGCATAATTTGCATATGTTAAAGAGGGAAGGTAGGGAAAGTAAAAGAATGTAGATAAATCCTAAACTAAGACAAGGAAAATCAAATTAACTTCACTTTTGCTTCTGTATCCTTATTATCCTACCTATATAAACTTTATAACCTAGGAAAACTATGTAAAAGGTAAAGAATGTAAACTAACCATAACTCTAACAGGAGTAGAGGGAA
>CM053622.1:126258256-126321200 GCA_028646595.1 Phalanger gymnotis | reverse complement strand
CTGACCCTGCCTTGGGGAGTCCTGTGGTCCCCACTGTGGTGTTAAGAGGGCTACCACTCAGGATTCCCTTGGGAAATCTGTGGTCTGCACAGCCCTCTTAAGGGGACATCACTTGGGTCTTCTGGCCCTGTCTTGGGAGCCTTGTGATCTTACTGCCATCCTAAGGGGCCATCACTTGGGTCCTCCTTAAGGTCTTACCCCCAGGAGGCCCTGTGATCCCCACAGATTAAGGGGGGGGCTACCACTTGGTCTTCCTCTGGAAGTCCTGTGCACAGCCTTCCCTAGGGATTATCACAGGGTTCTTCCTTCCTGCCTGGGAAGTCCAGTGATCCCCAAAACCTTGTTTCTCACATCAGCAAGGATTAAAGGCCTCTCATGCCATTCTTGGATGGAGAAATTTAGATCGGGTGAAAATAGGTAAGTTCAGAATGGACTGAATAACCAAATGAAAATGATAATTTAATGGATCCATGTCAACCTGAAGGGAGATGATTAGTGGAAAGTGGCAGGACTTTTGTCCTTGGACCTGATAATATCAATGAAAGCATACGTATTTTTTCACATTGCCAGATGAAAATAAGCCTGGTTAAGAAAACCAATGCATTAAGGCGGCTGGGGGTGGGGCAGAGAAAAAAACAACAGAAAACAGGATTCAAAGAAATCTTGACAGATTGCTATAATGGATTAAATCTAATATGATGAAGTTTAACAGTGGACAGCTGGTTCAGAGTTAGAAAGACCTAGGTTCAAGTCCTGCTGGTGACAAATGTTAACATTGTGGCACTGGGCAAGTCACCACTTTTCAGTGCCTCAAGCAACTTTCTAAGGCAGTAAATTACAGAGAAAGTGCTAGTCTATGTTAGAAGAAGGAATGTCTCTGCACTATTGAAATCACAGGTCTGATGAAAAAAAAAAATCAAAGTGAGCAAAATTGTACCTGTCTCTGAGTCAGTTTTGTGATGGCAAAGCTATGATCTATTACGAAGTGTTACTTGCTAAGATCTGTTTCCTTCTAATAACTTCATCAAGGATAGTCTTGATATGTATATTTGCATAAAAATTTGAAATAAATGAAAAAGACATATGGGCTGATGATTATTGGTGCCTTTGCTTTTTGTTGTTGTTAATAAGGTTTGAATTTGCACAACTTTGTTATCTTCCATTCCTTCAGATAGATAGCTTGAATCTCAATCCCTCAATGCCCTCATAACTGCATTGCCTTCAGCACAGACTTCCTCTATATATACTTTGTTCTAGTCCAGCTGCTTTTCCCCGTTTTTGTTTTTTCCATTCTATTTTTAGTTCCTCAAGAAGCATATCCAAGACTGTGATGTTGATCCAAATGTGGTAGTTCTACTGCCCTTGATGATGAAAAGTTGGCTATAAATATTTTTTTACAGATCTTTTCCATCTTTTCTGTTTGCTGTTTTCCTTTCAGCTTGATCCTCTTTCTTGGGTATAAAAAAAGATTTTATTTTTTAAAGCAAAATGATGCTTTAAAGGTTCTCATATGAGATGCCTTATATACATACAATGAAATTGTATGATTGTTTGAAAGATATAAAAGATATCATCTTATTGATTATTCTAATTCTTAATATTAAGGAGACCAGGAATATGTGCGTGTGTGCATGTGTATGTGCACGTGTGTGTGTGTGCATGCGCGTGCTTGCGCATGTGCATGGATGTATCTTGGATGAGTCCTACATATTGGACAATGAGCTGGGTCTAATATTTAAAAAGAAAAAGAGTAGGCTGGCTTGTTTTTGGACAATTACAAAGTTATTTTAATGACTCCAAGCTTCTCCTTGCCATCTCCTCTGGCTACACTCTCAACCCTTCCCACTCTCGATGCCTAGGTAAATCATTTCAACGTGACTACATCTTCTATTCTTGAACCCTTGCTTCCTTGTCCTTATTATCACTCCTTTCCGAACACCAATGCAGCATAATTCCTATCATCTACCTCTTTTTCTCCTAGAGGTAGAAGTCACAAAACCATGCTGTGATTATGTACATGTATACCATAAATTTCTATTATCTAATTTCAACTGGGTCCCCACTGAAGCAAAGAAATCCTGCTCCCTAATCAGGTCTCTACCCCACTACCCACCACAGGGCTTTTCCACATCTCTCCTCAAGCTTACACAGCATCCCACCCCCAAACAAAACTCTCAGGTGAAGATGACTCATACTTTGAGGTTTCAATTTCCACCTCCCCCAAAGTACATTCGGGACTTAAGATGTGACATTAAGATGAAAGCTACTGTCTTTGATGATGAAATGTATTATAAAAATGCTCACAGATCTTTTCCATCTTTTCAGTCACTGGGAGGAGATGGCCCTTGCCAAGTTTGACCCTTGATCTCATCCCCTCCCATCTTGAACAGATTATCCCCATCATTGTATATCCTCTTCTCTAGTCTTCAATCTCCATCTGTCTCTACAGGTTCCTTCTCTGCTGCCTATAACTATGCCTAAGTAAGACTCCATTCTGAAGACACTCTTATTAAATCTTACCTTCCCCACTAGCTCTTTCCCCCTTCTCAGCTAAACTGGAAAACATTATCTACATTCAAAGCCTCCTCTTTCTCTTTTCTTCTAAATCATTCCCGATAGGACTTCCAGTGATCTTAGTTGACAAATCCAGTGGCATTTTCTTATTACTCATCCTTTGTGACTTCCCTACCAAATTCAAAACCATTAACCACCTTTTCTTCCTGGATACTCTCTCCTTATTGGGGTTCCCTGATATTACTTCCTTGGCTCTCTTATTTGGGTGCCCACTCATTTTTTAAAATTTTGTATCTAAACATTTAAAAATTTATTCTAATTTATGGAGCAAGTATCTTCATAACATAGTACAATAAAAGATTGCACATGAAACTGCAAAATCTATTGTGTACAACGTAAGTTATTGTGTAAATTTCTTTTTCTTCCCTCCTTTCCATCTGCCATAGAGATGGCTACCATTAGGTGCCCACTCCTCAATCAAAATCTGGATCCTGTCAGTGCTGGATCTTCTAGTCAGTAAACATGTATTAATCACCTACTACATGCCACCTACCTTTCAAATTTCTCTTTTGCTGTTGCAGGCACTACCATTATCAGGCACTCAGGTTCAAAATCTCTTCTCACTCCATATCAGTTGCCACTACCCAGGCCCTCCATCTCTCAGCTCACTCCTCTTCTTTCCATTCATCATTCTAATTCAGGTCATCACCTCTTATTTGATCTTTGCTTTTCTCCCCACACCAATCTCTCTTCCACAGAGCAGACAAAATGATTTTCCTAAAGTATACATTGAACCATGTGACCCTTGAGCTCCATAAACTTCAGTAGCTATTGCCTCTAGGATCAAATATAACCTGATAAACTGTTTTGTATTTAAAGCTCTTCATAACCTGGCCTTTTTCTACCTTTTCAGTTTCCTTACACAATTTCCCTCCAAGTATTGTATAGTCTAGACTAACTTGTCCTCTTTGCTCTGACTGTCCAGATCCCTGGAAAGTTCTTCCTTAGAAACCCAGGCTTACTTCAACACTTTGCCCAAATGGCCACCTTCTATAGATTTTTTCTAGGTTCCCCAAGTTGCTAGTGCTTTGCCCTCTAAGGTTACTTTGCATTTTGTATACATCTTGTGTGTATCTATGTACATGTTGTCACAGCATTAGAAGGTATGCTCCCTGTGGGCAGAGACTGTTTTTGTGTTTTCTTTGAAACACTAGGGCAGCTTAGGACAGTGCCTATTACATAAATGCTTAATTGAATTCTGAATTGTGCAACAATACTGCACCCAAAAAATGAAAGTTGAAGACCACTCAAAGGGCAGGAGAGGCACATGGAAAAAGTCAGCATGTTGCCAAAAAATATTTATGAATGAAAAACATGGTCTGATTCCATAACAAGAGGGAGAAACTGATGAACAGCTCACATGCTCCATCGGTACCCTTGTTTTGTAAAAAACAAAAAACAAAATTAAAAAAAAAAAACCCAACAAACTCCAAAGCAAATCATGAGGTGAACTGTGGAATTGAAACAGCTGTGATCCACTGAAATGCCTCTAAGATCTCAGATCCACTGGAGTACACACGCAAAAGTATTAGTCTTGTATCTAAAAGAAAACCTGCTTTAAGTACTGATAGGGTAGTGTGGCTAAAGCAATAATTAAAATAGTAACTTGGGGACTGCAAACTAAATTATGTCAAGAGTCTGATGTATTAACAGAAATAAAGTTAACTGTCCTATAGTACTTTGCTCTAATCAGAAATAACACTGACAAGCTGAAACCTGGGCAATTCTTAACCTTGTTTATGTCATGACACATATTTAGCAATCTGGTGAAGCATGACCAGAATTCAAACCTGAATACTGTGTGACCCTGACCTGGACTTAAGTGACTTAACCTTTGTTTCAGCTTAAACTATAAAGTGGGGATAAATAGGTTCTACCTTCTAGGGTGGTTGTTTGTTAAATGAGCCATTTGTAATATAATTAGCACAATGACTGGCATATAGTAGGCATTTAAGAAACACATACTTCCTTTCTTCCCGTGGATCCCTATTCAGAATGTTTGTAAATAAGTAAAACGCATAGCATTACAAAAGAAATCAGTTGTAGAGGAAAAATTGCTTTTCCTCATCAAAACTCAATAGACCCCCAGAAATCTATCCATGGACTGTTTAGAAATCCATGGGTGCAGATTAATAACTCATCCTTCTTGGGGAAGTTGAACAGAAGGGTAATAAAGAGTCTGATCTAGGCCTTAGAGATTATTTAGTCCAAACTCATTTTTTTTGCAGATAGGAGGTTGTGATTTACTTGCCCAAGGTCAAACCCTTAAATTGGGATTAAAAAAAACAAGTTTAGATTTGGTACTGGTTTAAAAAGATCTATCAAAAGAATTAGGTCCAAAACAAAGAAGTAAAAGAACCTAGTAGCACAATATTTGATAAATCCAAAGACCCCAGCAACCAAGGACTATGACAAAAATTGTTTTATCTGGGTTACATGATTAGCAAGATTGAAGACTAAGCAGGTTTTCTGACCCTCAAACCTTTCCAAAATTAGAATTGTGTAAGAGACAAAGACATTTCTCTACCATAATGGAGAACTGATTGCATCGATATGTATGTAGCACTCCACTAGGCCTGAAGTAATCATTAAAGATCAAGCTCTTTACAACTATCTCATTTGATCCTTACTACAACCCTGGGAAGTAGATTCTATTAGCATTATCATTTTACAGCTGAGGAAGCTAGGTTATGTGATTTGCCTAGGGCTATACATCTATTAAGTGTTTGAGGCTATATTTGAACTCAGGTCTTTCTGATTCTAGGACCAGTACCATGGTCAACCTGCCACCTAGATGACTTAAGGGGACTGGCATCTAGCTGTGGCCAATTGTTTCTCCAGAAATCATTTGGAACAGAAACTGAGGTCGGTAAAATGCAAATTCCCCAGCATGGGAGGGAAAGATGAGACAGCTTTAAGGTCTGGGAAGCTCACCATCAAGAGGAGAGAGTCAGAAAATGAGTGATAAGGGGAAAAGGACTGAAATTACCCAACATCTTAAAAAGAAGAAAATTCAATTAAAGACCTCAAGCATAGGTAGATAAAACTAACAAGGAAAATAATAACAGAAGGGAACATGGCCTTCAGATAAATGAATCTAATATCCACGAATAAATATTGCAAGACAAATGAAAGTGAATCAACACCTGAAGGGCACAGGACCTTTTGGATTCCCAAGGGAGCATGGAAACACAGGATATTCCTGACTAGTTTGAAGAGAAACAAAAATTACAATAAAATATGATCTCCTACAAGCAAAATATATTGTTCTCAAAGAAAACCTAAGTTCTCATAACAGACCACAATAAACTCTAAGTGGTTACGTGATCCTGGTATGAAAGGTCACATGAAAAATTAGAGAAGATACTTCCTTTCAAATCTTTGGAAGGAAGAGTTTATGACCAACAACATCTATCACATGTGATAGAAGAATTAGTCGTTTTCAAAGGAAATTAGCCAAACTATCAACTACATTAAAAAATGCTCTAAATCAATGAGAAATACAAACTAAACAACTCTGAGGTTCCACCTTGTACCCATCAGATGGGTAAAGATGACAAATAAAAAAATGGCAAATGTTAGGACAAGAGGAATATTAATGCACTGCTGGGGGAGTTAGCAATTTGTTTAGCCATTCTGAAAGCAGCTTGAAACTATGTATGCTAAAATACTTAGTAAATAGTGTATACCATTTGACTCAGCTTTACCACTACTAGACCTACACCTCAAACACATTAAGAAAAAAAGGACTCACATGCCAAAAAAAACCCCACAAACATATGTATACGTGTGTATATGTATGTACAAATGTATAGAAGATTTTTCATGTAGCAAACAACTGGAAGCTACGGGGGTATCCACTGATCTGAGATTGGCTAAACAAATTTGTCATGTTATTATACCACGTAAAAGATAAGACTTCAAAGAAACTTGGAAAAACTTTATGAACTAATGTGAAGTGAACAGAACCAAAACAATGTATACCATTAACACTATAAAGACAAATGACTTTGAAAGATCCAGTATGATGACCAATCATGAATCCAGAGGATTTCACCTCCTACTAGACTGGAAATGGATTCAAAATGCAAAATAACACATTTTTGGACGTGAACATGGGAGTTTATTTTGTTTGGTTATGTATGCAAATTTGTTACATTGTTTTTAAATTCCTTTTCATTTGGGGAATGGGATAAAGGAGAAAAAAGGGTTAAAACAAAACAAAAATGCAGTGTTCTTTCCACCATACATTGTAATTTCCCAAAATAGCATGAGGAACAACTGAAATAAAATGGAAAAAAAAACAAAAAACCAACAAAAAAGGGCTTTTAGCCTATAGAAGACTTGGGTGGAACATCAATAGCATTCAAGTATTTTAAAGTTTCTCATTCGGAATTATTACTTTAACTTTCACTTTGAATACAACACTAGGACCAAATAAATTGCAGAGGCAAACTGCAGCTTAATATTCAAGAAAAAGATCCTAAAAACATAGGTGTTTTTAGTGGAATGGGTTGCCTCAATAGACAGCTTCCTCACCGCTGGAGGTCTTTGAATCTAAATGACTTGTCAAGGATATTATCGTAGAGGATTCTCATACTTCAGATATAAATTTGGACTAAACTGTCTCTGTGGAGACCTCTCTTTCAAATCTTAAGGGTACAAAATGAATTTTTTTCACCAGTCAGAAAAACCATTCATACTCTTGAAAATGCCTTCTTCGGCATCAATATTATAAAAGGCTTTGTTAAGACTAATTTTAAAGGGATACTGCATTTTCACATAGCTCTTTTTGGTAGTTAGGTACTTTGTAAAACTTATATGACACTCATTCCTCATTTTAAGTGACTACTTAAGTCTTTTCTCTAAGGTAACTCAAAAACATCTTTTGCAAACTTACAGAATCCTAAAGCTAGAACTAAAAGGGATCACTTACACTGCAAATAAAGAAACTGAGGCCCACATAAGTGACTTGACCAAATTCAAAATCAGGATTCAAACTCAGTTCCTATGACAACTTCCGAGTTCAGTGAACTTTCTATTGCACCAGTGATCTTGGTTCAACTACCCCCCCCACCCCTAACCAAAAAAAAAAAGTCACTTTTCCCCTACATTCTCACTTGTGCCATTGTGTTCAATGTTGGAATAGCATAAATTGTCTTCCCCAAAGTCAATCTCTACTTTGAGTTATTTGGGGTACTGGCTGCCCTTGTTTGCTAGTTGGCACACCATAAGTGGGACCTAAACCTAGCCCTATCCACTATGGCAAATTACCTCCCCTTTAATCTCTCTACAGCAAATTCTAAAATCACATCTTTTCACATCTGTTTCAAACCAAAAATAGTACCAAGTATTGTAGATTCCCATATTTTTTAGAGCTTGAGATTAAAATGGGAAAGTTAAACAGGGTCTAAAATATGAAAACTTCTTACACCATGCTGTCAAGTGCTGTAAAGAACCCCAAAGGTTAGAAACCCCTTAAACTCACAGCTGAGTCTTCAAAAGACGATGACAAATGCTTCCTGTGCCCAGTAGTGAATTATAGGACACTTTATATTGTGGAACTAGCAATCTACGACTATGCAGAGCAAAGCTACCATTAGTAATACCCCGAAATGAAGCTTGCATAGGTATCTATCAAGACTCCACACTCCCATAGTTACCTAAGACTTCTCCCAAAATACTTATCAGGCAGACAAAAAGGACCCATTTTTCTAGATTTCAAGGAACATATAACTAAGTTGGGATGGGGAAAACAGATACACAGATATAAGGCGCAACAGGACAAATGAAAACTCCAAGAGCTCAAGGAATAGTTGAGGAATTAACTTGGGAGAATAGGGGCACAGATTAATTAGAAATGTGTGAATTAAAGGCATCTGGAAGGAAGATAGTGATTCGGAAAGGCCAAGATGAAAAGGATATATTTCAGAGATAAGAGAAATTTCCATTTATTACATATGGCTGGAGCCATATTGTGGCAGCCCTTAAATTCTGGTAAAAGTAGTTTGTATTTTATCCCAGAAGCAATGAACAATGGTTTTGCATAGTGGTTTTCCATGGAGAGTTAAAAAGAAAAATCACTGGAAAGCTGTGGCACCATAAACAAAATGGTTTTGAGAGCTAGAGGAGAAAAGGATTTTGGATATATTGTTTTTCTAGCAGAATATTCCATATGGAAATGGTCAGGAGGCAGTTGGAAATTCAGGACTGAAAATCAAATTAACAGGGCTGAACATGCAAATTTGTAACCAGGGACAATTGAATCCATAAGTGGAAAAGAATAAGAAGGCTTAGGAATAGAACCTTGAAAAACATGCCATGTTTAAGGACCAATAGTGAGTGGTCAGAAGTAAGATAAGGAAGCAAAAACATTGCTATAAAGGAGTCAAGGAAAGAATGACAGTATTAAATGTAAAGGAATTTAGACTGAAAAAAGGTCAGAAACTGGGCAACTCCCTATCAGCATGTTATAGAGGGGATTCTTAGGTTGGGCTAGAAAGGGCCTATGAGATTCTTTGGAGTGTCCTTACTGCCCAAACTATTAAGCATGCTTTAAATGAGTATCCCAAATGCTCATCTGAAGAAATTTAAAAGGCCTTAGTTTGGAGGTACAGAGAAAAAAATACCTTAACCAAATTATGGAAATGAGACTTTTCCAATCAATTTGTAGCAACAATTAAAAAAACTATACAATTCACTTTCGAAGTCTTGAAATATTGTCTTTTGGCTACAGACTTTTATATACTTGTAATAACTTCAGGGGGAAATCATATTAAATTTTACCCAAAAAAGAATATGATTTAATGCTTTTAATACTTGTACACAAGTGTCAGTTTTTACTCTTGGATTTTCAGCTTTATAGGTATTAAAACACTATATAAATCTACTATTAATGCTGTATTACAACATCAAGTTATAGCAAGTGTTGGGAATCAATAAAATGCTAATGTTTCCCTCTTAATATGCATGTGGTGACAACTTATGTGGCCCTAGGAAATCTTTACATTATTGCACGCAGGATTTTATTTGATATTTTCAAAACATTCATTTTTTTCTGATCTTAAGTACTTCGTCAGCTTAAACTTGTCACAGCTCCTTAAATAACAATCTAATGCAAACATTAATTGTACCATAAGAAAACATTCTGGAAGAATGCTTAGAAGTTAACATACCAAGGCTGATATTTAAAACTTCAACTTCACATTAAAAGCCATTAGGATTAAAAGGTGACTAAAAAAAACTTTAGGGTGTTAGGGTGTGTATTTAGAATCACACACAGGTTACCTTTACAGTTCAATTTACTATATAGAAATCATGTTTTTATATTCAGTTAAATTCTGGATTGAGATTACAATATTGTAAACAGAAAGGATAGTAACATTAATTCAGTATTTTTTTAGCATATCAAATTGGAATACATAGGTTCGAAACTTCGATTTTTATGGCAAACAGTCTTCAAATACAATACAGACATCTCCTGAAGTTACTACCATATCATTCACAAGGTAATACAGCTCTGAGCTGTTTTCATTTTCACATAAAACAAATCTTCTACAGACTTCACAGCAAAACTGATATGCTGTGAAACTTAGAAGCTATCGTAATAAGCTCGAAGCTGCAGAAGTTTGGCATTCCTGGGCCACAAACAAGCATGACATGTAAAGGAGGTAGGGAAGCAATTCCTCCATCTCTCTGAGTTCCAAGGATATTGCATGGTAAGTTTAGAATTTTGAATTTTGCATAAGACCCTACATTTAGCCTTGGTCACCCCCACAAATACAATTAAGATGACACACCAGCATGCTAGGATCCTAAATTTTAGTAGCCCCAATATTAAGTTCAAATAGGCATTCATTAAATCACAAAATATCAAGCAGTGAATGCACCCTATTGGTTTCAAAGGTTGAATTTTTAGAGAATCATGATCAATTTCTTTCTGCTTTGAAGCACAAGTGTAAAAACCAGCTTAATATTTTATATTCCTAACTCATTAAGTACAGGTTAGGATTTTCTGTCAGTTGGCACCAATGTGAAGTTATATTTCCACTTGGGAGGCAGAAATTCCACACCTGAGCAAATGCTAAGTTAGGAACAATGATCCTTGTTTCATTACTATTTCGATCCTGAAAGCTAAAATTATTAATAACATTAGCAGTGAACAATGCAAATCCTGACTAAACACTGTCAGGCCAAGGATAAACAAAGAAAAACCCCAATCAAATTAGTACAAGAATTAAAAGAATAATGCCAACTCAACTGAAAGTAACAAAGAATTAAGGGGAACAGCTTAAAATTTTTTTCTAATTATTACTGCAGTTGAAAAACTTAATAGTGTGCTTTCCTGCAATTAAAAATTTAAATATCCAGTGCAAAAGAGCATCAAGGTTTTTGAAGATGGACATAGCCCTTCTTTTTACTGATATGCATAACTATTTGCAATTTATTCCACCCCCCCCAACAACCTACTCTGCTATTTAGCATAAATTACCACTTCAGCCAATAAACTTGTATTTGTATGTCTAAGGTACTACATGCATTGTATCTATATACAGATGTCTATTTATTACTGTTGGGCTTGCAGGTTTAACATTTTTGGTGTTAGAATTGTTAAAGAAACATACTATGTTTAATAAACATTGCAAACTACATGTCAACTTTCCAGTAAAGAATCTGAAATTCACAATGATTTATCAAACTTATTTTACTTAAATTACTGAAAACTTAAATAATTGAAAAAAATTAAAGTACTGCCAAACTAAACTTGAAATAATGGGCTAAAGAAAAATAACTTTCAAAACAGTCATATACACATCTATTTCAAAACTACCTTTGCTAACTATAACTAGCCCCTTTCCCAAAGTTTTAGCCTGAAAAAACAGTAAAATCTACACAAAATTTTATTGCAATCATACAAGGGTTACGTCAGGTCAAATACAACAAATACTATGATGCAATTTTACATTTATTAAACTACAGTTCAAAGCACAAATTTACACATTCTAAATACACTAAACATATCTAAATGAAGTCACACTGGTCTTCCACTTGACATCTTATATATCTGAGCGAAAGACAGTAACTTTACAAGACTTTCTAACAGGAATCCTTAGTATAAAAACTGTGTACTTGTATGTAAACGGTTTATAATGGGGAACCCAAGTGATGGGCTTCCATCTCCACTAAGTCATCCATTTTGTTGCATATTTTATTTTAAACGCTTAGGGGTTGGACAACTGGTAAGTTTAAATCTGGACACATTATCTAATTCCCACTTCACCCCAAAGAATTGTAGTTGTAAGCTGGTTTTGCCTGGTCCCAATTAGCTATTATTACTAATTTCTTTCAAGTTTTGGAGAGTGAATAGTTAAGATTGTTCAATTTTTCTTCCACACTGGAATGTTGACCAGACAAGCTTAACTTGCAACTTCAGGTCTAAACGGAAGCGTTAATGCCTGTTTTAAGCTTCAGTGGAAAAGCTGCTGTCATCTTGGCTCAGCTGAACGCAAGAAGGCACAAAGAAGAAGTTCTTCATCATTGTGTCTGAAGTAATTCCAGCATCTTGCATCTCATACCTATATTTTTGAAAAGAAAATAGCTGAAATTAACTTTTGCTGAAATCATCACTCAGCACAAATAATTTAAAGGTGATAATATAGTAGTTTTGTATATCAGTGTTTAATAAACGTTTGTTAAACTGGAAAAAAACCCCACAAACAACTATAAAATGACATACTAGAAAGAAAGATACTAAACGGCTTTCCCAAGGTCTCACTAGCCCAGCAAGTAACTTGAACACAGGTCTTTCTGACTCTGATGCTGCCTCTTATACCACTTAAACCTCAGTGTTGTTGTGAAGAAAACACTATTATTACTCTGAATACACATAAAAAGTTTCATTCTTTATATTACAAGTAACTAGTCAGTCAAAAAGTATTTATGAAATGCTAGGCACTGTGCTAAGCACAAAGGAAAGAAAAAAGAAAGGCAAAAGAAGAGTACTTGCTCCCAAGGCGGTCACGATCTCATGGGGGAGACAACAGGTAAACTATATATGAATAAGCTATTTACAAGATAAAGGGGGCGGGGAGAGAAAGAGAGGGGAAGACACAGAGAGACAGACAGAGACAAAGAGACAGAGAGAGAAAGAGATCGACCTAAGCTTTAGGAAAATCACTTTGGTGGCTGAATGGAGGATGGACTGGAATGGGGCACACAAGGCAAGCAGATGAACCAGCTAGTCTAGGCATGAAGTGATGAAGGGCCTTTGGCGGTGTCAGGAGACAAAGGAGCATATGCAATAGATATTACGAAGATAAAAATCGACAGGTTTTGGCTAGAGGTTGAATGACGAGTGACAGCACCTAGACTGCAAAGCCTGGGACAATGATGGCACTCTTGATAGTAATAGGCAAGTGTCTGAAATGGCATAGGGCCTAAGGGAAAAGACAGTGAGTTCAGTTTTGGACATGCCGAGTTTAAATCTACTGGATGTCTTGTTTGAGATGTCTGAAAGGCAGCTAGATAGGTGAGACTGGAGGTCAGCAAAGAGTCTGGAGCTGGATAGGTGACAATTATCAGCACAGAGTTAATTAAATCCATGGGAACTGATGAGATCACCAAGTAAAGGAATACAGAAGAGGACCCAGGACAGAATTCTATGAGGCACTCCTGGTTAGTGGGGGTGGTCTGGATCCAGCAAAGGCAATTAAGGAGCAGATACATAAGAGATCCAGGAGAGCAGTGTCACGAAAACCTAGAGAGAGGAGAGTATCAAGGAGAAGAGGGTGAATGACCTTGTCGAAGGCTGCAGAGAAGTCAAGGATAAAGAAATTGTTAGTAACTTTGGAGACAGAAGTTTTAGTTGGATGATGAAGTTGGAAGCCAGACTGTAAAGAGTTAAGAATGACAGGGAAAGAAATGGAGACATTTATTATTGATGGTCTTCTTTTAGTCACAAAAGGCAGGAGAGATGTAGGGACGGATAAATACATAATTAAAATTATCACCAAATCAAACCCCAAATATCCCACCTAGCTTAAAAAAAAAATCACACCTTACCAATCACTGAATGACATCATGTAATAAATAGTTGGCCTCTGAAAATCATTAAAAGTAGATGGCTCATGGAGAGTGTCTGCTCCCATATTATCAAAGATCAGCCAATCTCCCACATTCAGCTCAGGAAGAAGACAGTTTTCCACAATTTGATCAAGCTCATCACAGGATGGACCCCAAAGGCTGCTTGTAAACAGAGCCGCATCTTTCTTGTATTTCTACAGGAAAAAAAAGTTTTAAGTACCTCATCAGAAAATCCTAAAATTTCTGATCTCCCACTAACCTTCTCCTTCTCCAATCCCCAAGACATAGCTAGATAAATTTTTCTAAGGACAGAGACATCTCTTTCTTCTTGGTATCCTCCCTCTTTTCTTTATCCCTCGAGTGTAAAACGCCGCCCAATGTTTTTTATGTGTATCTAATAGGTATTTGTTAAATGACTGAATGCTCTTACCTTGTGAACCTCTGGGATGGTATTCAAGTTCTCAGACAATTTACTTGCAAAAGAACCATAAACACCATCATTCATGTAATACATAAAGGCTGGTTCATTACTCCCGGTTTTTCCTACTGAAAGAAAAGGGTAAGGTAATTTGAATTTTAGTACAATGACTGAAAATCTAAACTACACTAGAAACAGAGAGAACACAATTAGTGGAACCAGAAAGTTTTATGTCACTTTTATCAAAAGAGCTAACAATCATAATAAAGTCTATCAAGATTGTTGACAGCACCTAACTGATCACAAACTGTTAAAAAGCCTTTAGGTCCTCACAACCATACAATGCAATTAAAAAAAAAAAGGTGACAAACATTGAAATTAGCTTTAGTGCAGCAGAACATTAAATGGCTCTTTTTGAACTGCAATTAGAAGCAAAAGACAACCATATCTATGTAACACATAAGTATTTTATAGTAAGGAAATAAAGAACTTATAGCATTAATTTTTTGTTGCTTTTTAATTTGTAAAGGTGATAGACAAGTATATTTAATATTATCAGACAAATCGCCAAATGCTTTTCGGTGTTTTGAATGGTGTAACATTTGGACAATAAGATATTATTATTTTAGACACGTAAGCTTCAGGAGTCTCTCAACTGTCCCCTAACACCCAAGAAAAAAAGGAGTACGGGTGGCAGAAAGACTCTGCTAGCATTTAGGTCTATTTAACATAACATTGGGTCAATGTGTACAGTGGGAAACTAAACCCAGGCAATGGAACTGGGATTATTTCTCCTAAAGAAAGAAAAACAAATTTATATTTTACTTCAAATTTTTCATAATTATTACCTCCAGAGGAAATATCATTTTCAACAACTTTCTTTGCAATGATATTAACTGCTAAAGTGAATGCAGAAGATACATAGTAGCTTCCAGGTTCTGAAATGACCTTAATGCCAGATCCTTCAGGAAAGTAGACATCCAACAATGGGCTGATGATGTGATTAACCTATGGAATTATAAAGTCCTAGACAGTTATGTGTGGTAAGTAAACAATTCATTTATCACCTAGTTTAGCCTGAATCAGTCCCCAAAAGTACAGCTTAAAAACCCATTTGGTTCTCATCTTAAGCAAAACAGATTGCTTAACTTTTTTTTAAAAGAAGTTATCCACATTTTCAAATCATACAGATGACATAATAGACAATATAATTTTTTTTAGGGATTATAATGTTATTACAACTATTATTGAGGAAAAGCACCATTAGCCATGATCTCTCTAAAGTTTAAGAATCACAATCTATAGTTTTCAGCACAGTTATTACTCCTCCTCTGACATACAACAGCAATCAAAATTTTAAATAAGGGAAATGGAGAATCTGTTTAAAGACAAATTTTACTATTCGGTTTATAGTGACAACAAATTAAAGAGCTGAAAGTTTTCCTACACCCAATCTACCAGTGACTTCAGATTACAACCCAGAAGAACCATTAACTACTGTCAGAAATCCATCAACAGATAATCACAGTTGTTAAGTTAAGACTCAGGAATGAGATTAACGGGCTAGAGATTTATTAAAACCATGGAGCTGATGAAATCACCAAGGAAAGAGAATGTAGAAGACAAAATAATCTGTGACTGTAATTGTACTCAATTGGTGGAGGAGTCAGAAATCAGTTGCCATTTATTTTGCTTTTGTTGTAGGCATACTCAGTTTTTTAGGCTCATTTGTGTCAGCCAATCAATGAACATTTATAAACTGCCTGAGAAGAGTGCTAGCATTTGGAGTCAGAAGGGGTGCATTCAAAAAACCACCTGCAATGTAACCTATGATCCATAATATTAAAGCAGGGATCTACCAAATAGCACGGTGCTAGGTGATACAGATAGACAACAAAACAAAAATAAAGCTTAGTCTTTGTCCTTAAGGAATTTATATCAGGGGACACAATATGTAAATATTAAGCATATGCCCAACACATACAAAGTACTTTTGGGGGGCAGTGGTGGAGAGACAATCAGGATAGTCTTCATAGAGGCAGTGTTTAAGAGAAGTTTTGAAAAAAACTAGAGATTAAGAGGCAGAGGTGAAAAGGGAATGCACTCCAGGTACAGAAAACAGCCAGTACTAAGGCATAGGAAAGAAGGTTCTGAGTCTAAGGACCAGAAAGAAGGCTAGCCTATCTGGACTGCAGAGTGCAGTGGCAACAATGTGTAATAAAGCTACAAAAGGGCAGCTAGGTGGCACAGTAGATAGAGCCATCTTCCTGAGGTAAAATCTAGCTGTGTAAGACTGGACAAGTCACTGAACCCTGTACTCTGTATGCCTAAGTTTCTCATCTGTAAATGAGCTGAAGAAGGAAATGGCAAACCACTCCTGTATCTTTGCCAAGAAAACCCCAAATGGGGTCATGAAGAGCCCAACATGACTGAAATGACTAAACAACAATAAAGCTAAAAACAAAGAAGAGGGACAGACTAAAAAAGGCAATGAATTTGGCAGCTATATGAAGGATGAACTGGAGAGACTTAAGGCAGGGAGACTGATCAAAAGCATATTGCAACAAAGAGAGAGAGGCAACAAGGGCCCCAAAGGGGTCACTGCTTTGTGAAAAGAGGGAGGGGGATAAGTAGAAGATATTATGAATGTAGACAAAAGATTGGACAACTCACTGGATATGTGGCTTGAGAGAGAACAATGAATTGACAATGATTGAGAACATCACTAAATCGTATCCAAAATGGAGTTTAGATATTTAATATTTAAGAACAAGAAGTTGTCAAGATTTTGTAGTTAATTTGTTAAAGTGCCATTAAATCTTTTACACAGCAGTCAACTGTTGAAAGAATTTACTTTGGCAAAAAAGTAAATCTGATTTATTAATACAGTACCGGTGAGTGACCTCACATGTTCTGTTGTCATTCATACAACAGATTCATTTAATGTGAATAAAAGGCAGCACTTTTCCACTTTTCCCTATCTTGTTAAATATCAAAAGAACTTCTATCCATTTTGGAAATACTAAGTGCCTCAAGATAAGGTGAACTGCATGGAGCAGAAAAGGACAAGAGACAGATCTAAGATACTAGGTTCTTTTGAACTCTGTGTCCACCCCATCCCACCCCCCTTGAATATAAAAGACTAAATAAGCCTAAGTTGGTTAACCAGATGTGATTCTTGGGAAAGGCTCAATTCCTAGAATTCTTTCTTTAGACAGTGGCTACACTGAAGATACTATGGAACTGGGGGCTGCTAGGTGTCGCAGTGAGTAGAGCACTGGCCTTGGAGTCAGGAGGACCTGAGTTCAAATGCGGCCTCAGACGCTTGACACACTTACTAGCTGTGTGATATTGGGCAAGTCACTTAATCCCAATTGCCTTGCCCCCCCCCCCAATACAAACAAAAGAAACAACGATACTATGGAACTGTCCACCTGGAACTATAACCAATGGCAGCCTGTATAAAAATTGGCTCTGTTCACGTTCTTAAAACCTTTGACAGGGACAAATGATTTCCATTCATATTAGGTGAAAATTATGAATCACTGAAACTTTACCTCTTGCAACTGAAATTCACTACTGGTGAAGCCTCCGCCAATGTCCAATATGGTCATCTTAAAGCCAAATTCTCCCTAAAGGACAATGAATACAATTCAGCCTAAATGTTAAGAAGATAAGCAATATAGCACCATGGAAGGAACACTTTATTTGAAATCAAAGGACCTAGTTCACACCCTATCTGCTACTTACCTATGTGACTTTTTTAACCTCTCTAGGGTTCAGTTCCTCTATCTGCAAGATGAGACTAGAAGACCCCTAAGATCCCATTTGGTTCTAAACCCTATGAACTATAATCTTTAATAATAACTGCACTTTTGCTTATAGAATACCGTCAGCTTCTTAATTATTTCCACCAGTGGAGAAAGCAAAAACAAAAAGTTTTATATCCTAATTCTTGTTATATACCAACGCTTTTTAAACTGGGGGTAGCAACCCACAGCTTAAGAAGCACTGAAGGGGTCAGAAGGGGAAAAAGTTTAAACCCTGTTATACACCTATCATCCTGGACATTGTCTTTCATTGTATACATAAACAAGCACAATGGTGTAGTTGGTATCTCCATCACCCTACAGGCAAAAAGAATCTTTGATAGCAGATAACCCACTATTCCCCTCTTAATACAGAACTGATTCTTACAGCACTTAAAAAAAAAATTGAAGTCTGTGTCACTTTAGGAGCTAAATAAGAGCAACACAAGGAGATTAACACTTTGACCTTCAATCCACAAATAATATTTTTAATAAAACTACAAGTGTAGTAAAACTATAAGAACTTACAGCCATGTCAAACACACATCGAGCATCAGATAAAGCATGAATATACACTTGAGGTTCTTTGCAAGAGCTTGAAACATGAAACCTGAAAGATTAAAAATAGGGTATTGGTTTTTTTTTTTAAAGGAATTGCAATTAAAAGGTTTGTTTCTCATACCCTCTAAATTTACTTCACTACTCAACAGTATAATTCTCCCTAATATACGAGGCTATTCATGACAGTATACTTAAAATGGGATACAAGCAATACACTGCAATCAAAGGTATTGAAACCAATTGTTATAAGGAATAATCACGTGTTTACAAAACAATATTGTGAATCAACTACCCTATTGCAAGCAAAATTTAACAGAAACAAGACAATTTGTTCTTTTGTAGGTTATTACCCCAAGAGAGGTTAAGCATCCGAGTGAGCATGCACACAAATATTCAGCCAAACGCAAGTAGTTCAACAAAGAACATATTAAGCAAAACATAGTTATATAGAACAGTTAATTTCACAAGAGAAAAAAAAAGTTCATGTGCATCAATATGGTAAAAGTAAAGAGACTGACTCTGGCATGAAAGATGGGTCTCAAATGTTAGCTCTGAGATAGGTCATTAACTAATGATATAATGATGGTTCTAGGGACAGGATGAATGTTATGCTTTCAACATAGAGGCTATGTTAAAAAATGCTGAAGACAACATTATGTGGAGGACTTCTGTGATGTGCTAATTCAGTAAACCTTTAACATGTCCATGTCTTTAAAAGGTAATTTTTAAAAAGACTATCTTTGGATTGCCCTCTTAAACTAAACAAGTTTTGAACCTGAATGTAGTTACAGGATAATGGATCTAAAGTTAGAAGAGACCTTAGAAATCATCAGATAAGTTAACACATACTCAAGAGAGCTTGTGACTACCAAAGGTCACACAGGTAGTAACACAACAAAGCTACATCTAGATGTGCCCGGATGACCCTGTATCTGAACTTAAATCCAGTTTTCTTTCCCCTGAATCATCATATTGTCTTCAAAGAAATAGTATAATTTTTCAGAGGCACAAAGATTTATCCTGAATTCAGAAAAACAAGTACGTGTAAAATCTCAAAGAGACGCTAAAGGTATGCTTATATTTTACAAATTATAATTTAGAAACTCCTGAGAATCAGCAAAGCTATACTGATTAATAGCAGTATAATTTTTACAAGACTTACTTAACACCAACAATTTGGACATCAAGTTCCTTAGCACATTCCAAGAGGTGCCTACAATTCTTCAGTGTGGTGCCAAACTTCATGTTATTCTCTTCATCTCCACTAATATCTTCTGTTGCGATGTGTAATAAGAGCCTAAGAGAAGGGGAAGATGATTGGGGCACAGTTGGTTTACATCATCATCAGCACATGTGAAGCCTGAAGATTGTCAGAAGTGTGTTGATTAGGTTTCCAGTGCTCTCTCCCAATCCATCGTTGACGAGTCAAGTGAACCTAATGAAAAACAATCCTGTATAGAGAAAAAACTAGCAATTAGGGCCTAAAACATGGAGCTAACAAGGATGGGAATATGGAAATTCAGCAAGTTTAAGACTCTGTTGTAGCACCAAGAGTCAGTTGGGTTCTGTAATAAAAGACGACGTTACTTTCAAATGAAGTGCGTCAGTCCATAAATTCACCTGGCTAATTTAAAAAGACTTGGTAATGAATAGAAATAGCATTTTTTTTTCAATAAAAATATCAGGCCTTAAAAAAACCTCCCTTCAAACAGGAAAAAATAATACTAAGATAGTTTGGAACCTTTTATCTTGGTATTTTGGCCTATGTAGGCCTAACCTTTATAAATTATTACTTGAAACTGTAAACATCCAGTGCAAGTGTAGTGCATTTCCTTCTAAACATGATTACAACCACAATAAAACAAATGACAAGCTAGAAATATTTAAAATATGACTAAAGGGGGGAAAATGCTTTCCCAGATGAGAAATTTCAGAAAGATCAATACTAGGTGCTCAGAAAGTAAGAAGGACAGGAAGCTAATCATTCCGATTGCATTGGAAAAAAAAAAACCCAGAACAAACAACCCCATCTATTTAAAATGCACCATTTAGTTTGGGCCTGAGAATAAGTTGATATACATAAATAATAGGGAGTCAAAGTAAACAAAAGTCTAGGGAAATGTGAAAAAGCAGCCCTACTATAATTTGCCATCAAGGAGAAGCAACTTACCTATATTCCATCAGGCTCATCACCTGAGAGAAAACAGGCATAAAGTCCCTTACTCTATGCTCAATTCAGTATTTATAGGTATATAAAATATATATATATATATATATATATAAATTGCCCTGATTCATTAAACTTGCTATAATTGATCTCACTTAACAAAAGGTTTTTTTTCAATGTAAAACACCTCTTAACTAGTGTACTTAAAAAAAAAAATCCACTTATCATCCCCTCTCTTCCCCCAATCTAAGTCATGTAGCTATTTTTTGGCATAAGACTATTATGTAAAATAAGGTACATATATACCATATTTTAAAAAACCAAGCTGAAACCAAGGTCTTTCAAAAATCAATCTTAAAGTAGGTAGCCTTTTATAAATTTTTCTTTCAGGGTGAAATACCAAAGCTAGAGTTTTTATTTCAGCAATCTTTGTTTTGAACTTTGTAGTACTCCAAGCAAAAAAACACACTACTACCAAGCTAGTATAGAGGGCTAAAATTCCTTCCTTGGGGCTATAAAGATAAAGGTGCAGGTAAGATCAGTCCTTTACTCACTTTTATCTGAAATTTTCACATCCATAGTCTGGAACAGGGTACCTTAAATGATCCAATCTTTTGAACTCCAAAAACAGTAAACAACTGGTTCTTTACAATTTACAAGCATAAATGGGTCTACTAAGCTTGTTTATAAGGCCAAAGGAAGTGGATGGGGGTTAAAAAAAAAAAGGTCACTACAAAATTTACTTGAACCAATTCTTCCTCAAATGAAGAGCACAGTATTATCACAGAAACTGCAAATGAATCCAATATGGGAAAATACAATAAAAATGCTGATTAGCACTGTTCATTATCTGAATTTTAAATGAAGTTTAACACAGGCTGGGTGTCCTATTTTATTTTCTTTCTTTCAAGCTAGTGGGCCACTCAGCTAAAAATAAAGAACCCTACAGTAATTAGAAAAACCCAAGAATGTATAATTTTGCACTTACTTAGCATTTGGATGATTACGTGCAATTTTCTTCAATTCAATTTCATTGTCACATGACATGATGTTAACCCCAGTTTTTGCTGCATACTTTATCTGAGAAGATTGCTTACATGGACTTATATCAATGATGTTTTCAGGAGAAACACCCAACTCTTGCACCAATGCCATTTCATTCTGAGAAAGGAAAAAAAGAATAACAATGCAAAACCACATGAATTTCGACATGAACTTCTTCCTCCCATGGATGAATTTATTTTAAACAACATATGTCCAAGTATGTGTGTATGTGTACACACATACACACACAACACTCACTCTCCTGGTTAATTTTAAAGGATTATGGTAAAATTTTCAATTACATAGAGATAGAGTAGCTGAAAATTTTAGATAATAAAATGTGCTCAATGTCATAATCCTAGACTTAAATATTTTTATTATTACTTTGCATATAATAAAGCCCAGTATATTACAAGACGTTTTGTCAAAGCACTAAAAAAAAAAAGCACAGTACAGGGTTTTTTTTTTTGTTTAATCACCCTGAGGAATTAATTTGGACTGGCAAAGAAATGAGGAAAAAAAATTCTGACCAAAATCAAGGCAACAGAAAAGGACAGGAAGCAATCTAGAACTCAGCTCTGCAGAGAATCTGAAAACTCATTCAATATTTGCATCAGATTTTTTTATAGTGAAGTCTTACTATTTCTTTCGAAGCAATTACAAATTTCAGAATAAGACCAACTCATTTAAATTTTCAAAAGCTATTAAAAAAAAAGCACTTTCAAATTCTTACCCTAAGATTGATTAAAAAAAAACTTTATCAATTTCATAACACATCTTGAAATTTCAATTATCTCCAGATACACCCACACCTACACCCCTCAATAAAGCACAGGATTGCTAATGAGGTTAAAAAAAAAAAACTAAAAATCTACTTACTTTGCTGGAACATGCAAATCCAGTTCCAAGAGCTGCTAAAATCTCTAGAACAGCTGGAGCCGAATTGCATTTTACTGTGTAGAACGGCTTTATTTGAGCCACAACATTCTGCCACTGACTGTGTTTCTTCACAATTTCCCCAAGATCTCCAACAAAAAATGCATTTTTTCCTGTCTATGAAAGAATTGAAGATTGAGAAATTGGAAAAAATTATTCACTTCTAAAAAATTGTGTTCAAACCCCTGAACTTCTTTATTTCTAGATCAACTGTCACTTTAAAAACATGTCTGTCTTCACAAATTTGACTTAAAAGACCCTTTTATCTCCACATGTTCCAAGAAATTCTTTCCCAAAGAAAATTGTGTCAAAGATCTTAAAGTTGTAGAAGGAAACAGACAACTCTAGGCCTTTGTATGACACGTATTTATACAGGCATATTTACAGTTCTTCACAGCTCCTCTTAGAAGAGCCTCTTGCAATAAAGTCAGAAATAGCAATAACATTTACTAGAGTGGACTATCTAGCATCATCTGAATATATTTTAGACTTCGGGAGAAGAAATCTCAGAATTGGAAAAAGCACAGGCAGGATCTACCCATGATTTAAGAGTCTACAGATGAAACTGAAGAAAAAAAAAAGATGTTCTGAACAATCAAATTCCAATGCTAAACAAAAACTGATCACAATGAAGAAAAAAGAAAGCAGTTTGAAATGATCAAAGTGTAAAGTAAACCAACTAACTTGGGTTTAAAAAAAAAAGACAGGAACAAGAGACAGAAGCTTGAAAAAGCAGTTAATTGAAGATGAATACAAAAGAGTAGCATGGATGACTGAAAAGTTCAGGATGAAACGAAGTTTGTTGCTAGTATTGGTAAGAAGAAAAGGCATGATTTTTCCTCTAAGATATGTGCACCGACAAAAAATTTAATTAGACTATTAAAAAGGTAAAGCCAAAATTTCTCATTTATCTTTTTCTTCCTACCAAAAAGAAATGATCCTCAAAGAAATACTGAATAAAAAGCATTTTAAGAGACAAAATGCCCCCAAATTGCCTACAGTCTTTTCAAATTCACCAACTTGGTCAAACTCTCAGGATGTTAAAGCAATTTGCAGATTTGAGTCCCTATCTGTAAACTCTGAAAAATCACTGAAAACGGGATAAGCACTGTCAGGAGACAGAGAAACCAACAAGTCTGACTAAAATTTCTGGAATTTTTTTCTGTAGCCTATCATTAAAAGTATGGTTTGTGAGCAAACAGTGATCATGCAAAGCCAGAATGGATTTATGAATACATCACAAGAAGTCACTAAAATATTTATAAGCAGCACTTTCTATAGTAGCAAAGATCTGGAAACAAAGCAGATGTCTATTGATTGGGCAAAGACTATATAGGCTATGATACATAATAACAGTGTAATATTACTATGCTAAAATAAACATATTCTGTATAACGAAGCACTGGAAGACCCATGAACTGACAGAAAATGAAATAAACAGAACCATAAAAACAACAGAGTCCTAGGTAAACGGACTGAATAATAAAAAAGGAAACTAAATGCTGTGAAATTATAATAATCCATAAAAAAGGTTGTCTCCCCTCCCTCTCTGGGGTTGTAGGGGAGACTATGATTAGGAAAGATTACAGATAATGGGAAATGATCTAGGAAAAGGTTATCATGGCCATCACCCTGAATCCTGTCAGGGTCAGAAAGACTCAACATGCAGGTGATATAACCCTAAATAACATATCAGCAGACCCTAAGATATTTACTTACTAGGGTATGTTCATAGACATAGTTATCAATAACATTTCCAAGATGTGTTCCTTCATCCAACAAGCCAACAGAGTAGTTTGCATCTTCAATAAATCCTTTCATCTCAGCCGTATTCCACAAAGCCGAAAGTCATAAACCAGGAAAAACAAGATGGGCCACCAAGCCTTACGTTTGGGTCCTTAGAATATGCAACAAACTGTCAAAATAAAAGATCATATGTACTTTGTTAACAACTGAAATCATTTTTCAAAGATTACATTAATTCACAGTTACAGTATACATGTTAAAATTTGACAACATTCTATGCAGAAAGACTGTGTTAAGTGCTTCATTTGGCAGGATCCACTATGATTTTGTACATACATGTTGGCATTTGTAATCACAAATCCATTTCAAAGGAAAACATAAACCTGAATCAAATTGTTTGCTTAGAAAGTTTAAAATATATGCCCGGTCATTTCTTTAATATAGCCTCACCAATATTGAGGCATACTATTGTGAAGAACTACCACTTATTTATGACTTCTTCTACCACTTAACATTACTTTTAGTCAGTCCTAGACTATTCAGAGAACTTAGTCTGAATTATCCATTCTCCTCCCTCCAACCAGACACACACATTTTAGTAATTGCAAGTCTCATTTTTGAGATAAATCCAGATCAAATCAATCTCTTCAAAGGGGTTTAAAAGGTATAGAAGAATAAAACTTAGTTTAAAAATTTTAGCAGTTCACTTCATTTACATCTCAACTATCTAATCCCTGGTCAGCAGACAATGACTTATATCTGAACACACTCTTCTGTACAATACATTACAAAGTTTTTTGATACCACGGGCGTGTGAGGTGGGGGGTGAAAGCACAAAAGCCTTATGAAACCATGGTGGCAGTACTGGCATTCAATCTACACCTTTGGTACTATTTAAAATTCTCACTTTTCTAGGCAGAGAGACTAAGTATCCCAAATTAAAAAAAAACCTCAATCTCCTTGAATGAACCTGGCAACCCAGCATTGGTCACAACACTGATCTCCACAAGACCTTTGGTACAACCTTGCTGAGCACAATTTTAAAAAAGGAAAAAAGAGAACAAAATTCAAAAAAAAAAATAGTTAAAGTCAGAACTAAGGAGAAGTTCAAAACAAAAGTAGAAGGACAAGCTCCCAAGAGCCAGAACCATAAAAGTGCCTCATGCCTGGGCTATCAGCAGCCTGTGTTTACCACCTAGGTAGTTCCCAAGAGTTTAAATTTGCTTTTGGCTACCTTGATTTGAGTCCTACTCCTGGGAAGACCCATCCATTCTTAGAACAGCATAATGCAGTTCTGTCCTCTATTAAAATTTAATGGTTAGGGATATGACAATTAACAAATATTAATATTGTTATATGGAACAAAGTGATTGTACTTTAGTAGCTTGTCTTTTCTTTACATAACAAAAGACTATAGTTTTACACACACAGAGTTACAGAGCATTTACATTGGAAAGGAACTTAGAAATTAAGTCCAAATCCCTCCTTTTATGCATAAGGAAACTGAGGCCCAGAGGTGAATGATTGCTGAGCAGGGCACTAGTGCTCAGGTTATCACTAATAATACTATGTGCTTTTTCATTAGCATGGATATATAAACACAATATGAAAAATGATCTTTTTTTCTACAGGACTGCCAAGAAAGAACTATACCATGTTAGGAGGTATCAGACAACTTAACTTACTTGCTAATTAAGGAGCAGACAGATTTTGACTAAACCCAGTGCTCTAACATGTCATGCTACCTAACCCCACTTCCAATCCCCCAGCTCTACCCCCCTAGGGTTGTGTCCCTAAAATTCCTCTTACCCTAACATGATGGAGTTTAATAAGGTATCTACAGAATTAGGTAATGGCTTCCAGGAAAAGAGGTTTACATTATATACAACACCTCCTAGGTCTCACTCAGAGATAAAAAATTTTAAAACCTCAAACCTCCACAAAATTCAAGTCATCCGTAACCTAAAATTCTTTAAAAGCTTATCAGTTTCATGGAATATAGAAATACTAATTTCCAAAGTCTATAAAGATATGAATGCTAAGACACTGACAACACAAAGTTGCTTAAAATTCAAAGTACCCTTTTCTGTGAACAGAGCTCATAAACAATGCATTTTCTCAGTGCCTACAATTATACTAATTTAGTCAATAATCTTAGACAAGAAGCTGATTTACAATTTTGAAATAATCCCTCAGGTTGGCAGAAATGCCATTAACCAATGGGCAAAGGCAAACAAGATCCCAAATTAAGATCAAGACAAAACAATACAAATCTCTGAAGCTGGGAGACTTGTGTAGGGAACTCAAGTCTCCTAATTCAATTAACAGAGATTAGCAGAAAAGCATTTAAATTCTTCACTGTAATTCAGTTAATATTGTGGAATACTAGAAGCAAAACTATCTTGTGCTTTATTTGCTAGTAAATATGCAAGCAAATGCTAGGCAGTATTTACTTGAAAACCAAACTGCATTTAAACAATAGCCTTAAATCCATGCTCACCTCCTTCATTCTACAGAAAACCTTTTTACAGGGTAAGTATGATTATAGTGAATAAGAATCAAACTGTCTATCCCAAAATTTTATTTAGTGGGCTTGCATTCACTTATACAATGCCACTCCAAACAATACTCAGTTACCCAATTATTGACTGTTTTAAAAGAAACTCTAATAGAAATTATAGGTACCTTAGGAAATTGTTTTAAAGTGACTTTTCAAACTATAAAAGATAAATACATACAATAAATGACTTCTATCAATTAAAAAAGGAGAGCACTAGGAACCTAGCCCTAGGAAAGGAACCTAAAAAAAGAAAAATGTATTTAGGTGTCACCATAGGCTTACTTAATAATTAACACCCCATAAAAGGATTTTTCACCTGAGTTGACACTTGTTCTGTAAATTCAGATGTCCTTGGCCATATGCTTATATATACTAGTTTGGCCCACAGCACTTTCAGACATCATTCAAGTATTTTCTTAAGAGTCAATTCCTGGATTTTACTATTTCCTTTTTAAAAGTATATGAAAGACTGTTATTGTGATGCTAATACTAGGCAAAGCCATTTAACTCTGAAAGTTGGATAGCCTTAATCTAAGATTCTTTATTAAGGGAAATGATCTGTTAGGCCTACTTACAACACATAAAAAAATCTGTTTCCTATCACAGGTTAAAAAAAAAAAAAAACCTTTAAATCCTTCCCAACTCCTCCTAAACCTACTCAAATTATGCTGGCAAAACTATACTTCCTAGTTCCTCTTTCTCATCACACACAAAAAAGGGACCTGAAATTCTAATTTTAGAAAACAACTAAAGGAATTACCTTGGATTCACATATCGATTTTGTTTTTATACCTTTAACAAGTCTTTGTTCAAACTAAATTTTACCATCATATTTTAAAGTACTTCATAAAGAAAGGCTAAACCAAAAGAGCCAGTCTTAGATTTGTGGATGTTCCAGGAACCCAGCAACATTGGCTGGTTAAGGGGATGGTTTACGGCAGTCCAAAACTATTTTAAGAGCTCCTTCAGGAATTAGTTCCAGACATTTTCTTTTCCTTTACTTCTATCGAGAGCTCTAGAACTTACCCATGGCTAGCACCAAGTAACAGCTATAGAATGGAGGAGGGCCAGGAGCACCTTTCCATCGGCATATTAAGACGGAGTTACTATGCATATTGAGACTTGAGATGGACCAATAATATTCCATAGGCTCTCCAGCATACACAATTAGCTGTATGTCGATACATTCTGCACAGCAGCAGAAGCTTTAAGCAACTGTGCCTCACTGAAGAGTGGATCTTTAATTTAGGTTCGCTTTACTAAAACACTTTAGAACATGATAAGTTAACTTTGAACAAAGACCTAACTGTTTTGTCACTCTACAATCTAAAATTTCTGCAAACAAATAAATGTTGGGTAAAAAGTTTGCTTAGTAATATGAACACTCAGCTTGTTTGTACCAGAGTCATGTGCAATAATAATAACAGCTGTAATTAAAAAAAAAAGTAACTTCCATTTGGGCTTCACAGCTGTAAGGAACAGTTTATAACCTTCCCTTCTCAGTACTTCCTGGTGCCTTCATATTGGTGATTGTGGATATCAGGTTTTACTGAGTAGGATTTCCATCAGTAGCTGCCGAAGAAACATAAGGCTCCAAAGAACCAAGCACTGCTCCGTGGAACCATCCATGAGGCTGATCCTCATGTAATCAAGAAGGCAGCTCCAAGAGTAGCGACTGCAGCAGCTGAGCACTTGCCTTGTTACACACCTGCTACAAAGGCTTCTACAGTTGATTGTACTTCAGAAGAAACTGATACATCTCTCAAATAATCACAAGATAATTCTGGCAGCAACAGCCCACTTGACACCAAGCTGGATGAATATGGGTCTTGGATTTCTGAAGTGGAGACCTCCCTGGAAGTAGAACAGGGAGAGCTGAAAGGTTGGGAGTACTGTTCCAGAGATACCTAAGCAGGAAACCGAACCTTAACATGATCAACCACAGTGTTACCTTGTTAATTGTCAAAGGGCAAGTCTACCCTTGACAGGTTTGACTTCTTTCAATATGCATTTTATAACTTACCACTCTATCCAGAGCTCACTAAATTCGAATCAGAAACATTTCCTCTATGACACCAGCCTGTGAATGTCACACCTATATTACAACTTCCTCGCTTACAAAATGGATAACATTACTTACCATTCAGGTTATGTTAATAACTGAAAAAACTACTGCACAGTTCCATACAAATGGGGTGGGGCAAGTTAAATCCCTATAAAAACTGCATCGATACAAATGATATAAGTGATCTAGGAAGTGATAGCAGAAAATTTAATCTCCACTACGCCTATAGCACATAAGGCTTGTCTATTCGACATCAAGGAAAATCTTTTTACTTAATCTTCTCATCCTGTAGCATTTTTTGAGGGGGGTGGTAGAGGGAATTATGAGGACAGGAAGCAGAAATTGTGACAGTAAACAAAAACTCTTCCCTAATCAAGGAGGGAAGGCAGAGTTAATCCTATAGAACATGATATTTCCTGATTTATTCAGTTCCGGAAGAGGGGGCAAAAATTGGACCCACTATTTTTGAAGCTAAAGGAAGGCCACCAGCATGGTGTAAATGTAGGTCAAAGAAAATTTAAAAAAGGAAGAATAGATGAAACTGGATATAACTGGCATGATATGATAAATAGGAGGAGGTAAGTCAGGTCTTCACTGGCAAATGTGTCTAGTTAAATATATCTGATATCTACCTAACAAGTAGAAATTCAAGTCCTTGGAGTTAATTGATAAAGACACGTATTAAGGCTGAAAGATAATTATACTTCCATCGACATCGAAGTCTTTAAGTAAAGATACTATCTTAAGTTTAATAAATTACAGCAAAGTCTTCCCAATTAGTGCAAATAAGAATTGCCTGAAGTGGTCAAATGTATTTAGATTTGTACTATTCGAAGTTATAATTATGTAAAATGTGGTAAATATTTTAAGCCATGTTTTAACAATACTAATAAAGATTCCAATGGATGCAAATTTGAAATAAAGGTCAAAGCTTTACTAGTCCTTTAAGGTAGTTGTATGGAAATGTACTTTACTCAGTTTCTCTCCTCTCCATCAATCTATGATTACTAGGGTAGTTCTCCTTTAATCAGAAAAATAGCTAATTTTTTTGTTTAAATATTTAGTCTCAAAGAAGTATGAGTTCCACAAGCTCAAAAAATTATGTTGCTACTTGTTTTTAGCATTGGGTCTATTATATGTCATGCATACTAAGAGGAAAGCAAGTTCCTATGTACATTAGTATTAATACTAATAATTTGGTATTATTGAATTTCAAATTGAAGCTGAACAACTTTTGAGACTGATGAAAACTATGGTTCATAATATAAACCATTCTGTTAACTCATTTTCTAATACAGGGCTGTCCAAAACATGGCCTGTGGGCCCACTTGCAGCCTGCAGCATGATTTTATGTGGCCCGCCTGTGGGTTTTAATTTTTACGAGCAAAAAAATAAAATAATAATTTGCATGGAATGTGTATTAGATTTTTTAATTCCATCACTAATAAGTAATCTCATTGATGTTAATTTTCTTTGGTGTTTTTAAGCAGTATTACAGAGGGAACATATCGTACGGAATTTTTAATCCATCTGTGGGATGAGTCTTGTCTGTACGGTGCAGACTAATCAGTATGCACCTAACTTTATACTGTTGTGTTGTTGCTTTGTTGTTTTGTGTTTACCTTCACCTGTCGCATTGATGATGTGCATTCCTCCACTTTCTACTAGCATACTGTATTTTTTTATTCTGAGTGTGGACATTGAATAATTATTTTATTTTAATGTGACCTTAAGATAACCTAAGCTTGGACACAGCCTTGTCCTAATACCTATTTGGGGGTATATAATACCCTTCCCCCCCCTCCCAAGTGGCGCATATGAACTGAAGGACAAAGAATTGGTGATGGTTTGCACCTCTTTTGCAAAACAGATACCTAGGCAAAACAAGGACTTGGATAGCCTCACTATTTTTTTTTTTACACAAGCAAGACTGACTGGCCTACTCTTCAATTGAAATCTTGACCATAGCACATGTGAAGTATTGAGGCTCATAATTACAAGATAGAATAGACTAAACAAGAAATACCAATACAAAATATGGAAACAATTACCTCTTTGCACCCACTCCATTCCCAAGACAGGGAACAATCTCACAGATAAATCTATAAACCATCTGGTTTTTGGATACATAATTGTCAACTCATTTTTCTAACTGTTGAGGTGGTTTTAGGGATGACTGAGAAGGCAGAATGTAGCAACATTCTAGAAAAAGAAAAGTACTAGAGAAGTTAAGTTTGAAAGAGTAAATAGATATTACAGGTATGTTAATTTGTTTCTAGAGAATAATTACTGTGCTTAGAGTACAAAGAGCAAATATAGCATTTTTTACATATTATGCATGCACAGAGGATCCAATTTGTGCAGGAAAAAAAAGGAGATAACTAAATGTACAAATTCCAGGAGCCACAGGGTTAAAAGCACTAATTCACAAGACCTAACAGATTTTATACACACTTTGAACATATTCTTGTTGTTTTCTCCAAAGAAATGTATGTTTCAAGGACAAGGTTAGTTTCATTTTTGTCTTTGTATCCTCTGCAACCAGAAGAGTACCCTGCACAATGTTTGCTGACTGATTTCACTGAATCCTGTACCAGGCCTGCAGTTTCAAGTACAGTCCTTCTCCTTTGTATATGCAAATGCCCATTTTTTTCATTTACTGTTTAAAACTGGTTTCGTCATACCATGTTATCAGTTCCATTAAATATTAAACACTAGTTTCGCATTCTCTGGCCATACACACAACAGTACGGAAGGCATCCCCCAAAATAATTTACATGAAAGGAAGAAGCCAGATTGAGATTTAAGAGTTACCGACATATAGAAAACATAGTCAATCCTCAAACAGATAATGATGTATTTTTTAACTGGGCCTGTGATTTCATTGCTATAAAGAACTCACAGGATAAGAAATTTGAAGTTGGAAGAGACCTTAACTGTAATCTTGGGTTTATGCCCCCTTTTCCCTCAATCTTACTAGTGAGGAAACTTGAGGCCTAGAGGATAAAGTGATTTGCCTAAGGTTATACGGGTAATTGTCAAAATTGGGATATACATCCACTTCTTCCAGCTCCAATCCAGCACCCCTTCCACTGTAACCATGCCTCACATCCCTCAACAAGAAGAAACTACTACCTCTACCACCGCAGAACAGCAACTATTCTGCCAAGCAATTTCCGGAGGTACTAAAAAGTGAAATAACTTGACTAGGGTCACACAGCCACTATGTATCAAATATGGGACTTGAACTTCAGTCATCCGAATTTCAAGGCCGGGCCTTCTACACAATAGTGCCTATACTGAAATAATTAACTACTTGAAATTCAATTCAGCTTCTGTGACTATTAGGGGAGGTATTTATATTCCCAGATATGTGACTTAATGTTACTCATGGTCACAAAAGGGAAGAATAATTCATAGGATGGTCTCAAAGAATTTTGGATCTGGAAGAACTAGCCCAATTCTGCCTCCACACCCCATTTCACAGCTAATGAAATCGAAATCTTAAAAGTTAAATAACGTGTCCAAACTCACACAAGCCAATTGTTCATATGGCATAAATGCAAATCAAATAATCAAATACTTATGTCATGATAGAATTAGATGGTGGCTAAGATAACAGAGAAGAAAAAAAGGAGAGTAAAAAAGAAAACGCAGAGCCAGATTAAAAATAAGAATAGGCAAACTTCTGCTCTCCTTCACTTTATAAATAGTTTGTGACAATTGGTCTCTGAATACACTTGTTGCCTCAAGGTTCGAACTGATTGACAAGGGTGTCTGGAACCCCTAAGAATCAGTTTCTGGGATGGTCGCAGAGATGGAGGAGAAAGGTCAATATGTTAAGCACTCTCTCAGAGTGGCCTGCCTAGACTCAACTAAAGGGTGTTCCTTCTAGAGTTTAGCTCAAAAACATCTTGGAAAAACTTGGAAGCCAGGAAAAATACACTTTTTAAAAAGTGTTATTATGGAGGAAAGGGAGGGAGAAGTGCTAACAAGTGTTAAAATTACGCAAAGTCAGAGAATTTGTACTTTGAACTGTTCCCAAAAGTGTTCTCTTACCCTTTTAACTGTGAGCAAATTTAGTGTCACACGAAAGCTCCACAAAGATTTCATTTTTTTCAAGCATTTGACAATCTTAAGGACCAGAGAGATAAAGCAACTTTCCCAAGTAAGAAAACCTGGCAGAGAACACAATTCCTGATCTAGGCCCCTGAGACATTTCCACTACCCAAAATGATAAAAGTTAAATCATCTTGTCAAAGTAAGGTAGTAAAAATGTACCACCAAGATTAAAGGCAATTTAATTTTGCACTATTTCTGTTCCTACAAAGGTCTTGAGGACTACAACAGACTAAGAAATGTGAAACTGTGAGCAGTTATTTGGTTTTGGGGGTATAGTGGAAAGAGTTCTGGACTTGAGAATCAGGATGACACAGAGACAAATTACCCTTAGACCAATTACTCGACGTGACCCTACCACTTAACCTTTCTGGGCCCAAATTTTCTCCTGTCAGTGGGGAGGTTTTTTTCAGCTCTAAATCTATGGTCCTAAGGAACACAGCTGGAAAAAAAAACAACAACAAATAAATTGGCAGCACCACCATCATTCATTAAATAGCTCAAACCGCCTTTAAAAAGCAGAAGAGGACTGTTTGCACAGTGGAAACATGAAACCTATCTTCTTAGACTAAGTACGTTCCTTTATTTTAGTTTCCTCTACCCAAGATAATTTTCCCACAATTTTCTTCTATTCAAAAACTAATTTATTCCACATAAAAACTGGTAACTTAACGAGGCAAATTAACACACCCGTCAGTGTACATTTTAAATAATCCTTTGCTTTTTAAGAGACACTCAGAAACACTAACAATTTGCGTGTGCTGACTACTTAATGTTTTTACTAAAAAAGTTGGAAAAAACCATGCAAACCATGCACATGCCATCAGAACTGTGAAAGACTTTTCTAGCGAAAACAACCATTTATTAATTTAAGACCTTGAAGCCTCCATCATTGATATCATATGAAAACACTTTTCTTGGTTTGCAAAGGATGTATAAAAACTGAAGTTAACATGAAATTCACTTTATTGAAAATTGCCTTAGAAAGGCAATTACACAGAGCCTACTGTAGACTTTAAACTGGATTTTTCTATCATTAACCTACTATCAGGTCCTAAATGTATATTTTCATTGAACACTATGTACAAATATGTCATCTACTTGTCCACTTGGAATCTCTCAAAAAGGTACAAAAAAAAATAATGATTTAGTTACGGTGACTTTCCCCCACTTCAAGAACCTTTTGATATATTTTCTATATTGCATGTAATGACACAGTGTGTGTTCAAAGGAAACATTTTGACAAAAATGTTATTATGCGAACAATTCCAAACTTTTATGAATCTACTATTATTTGACAGCTGAACAGAGATAGCCATTGTCTCAGGTATCACCACCACCCCAAATTTCATGAGAGGAAACCAATCTATTCCTGAAACCATTTACATATGTCACACCTAACGCTCTGCAAACTGTAATACTCTTGCATTCGGTTATTACTTTAAAGAGGCAAACTGGCATAGTGGAGAGTATTAGACCCAAAATCTGCAAGGACTTGGCTTCAAACATTTAAAAGCCTTGAGGCCATGACCAAGTCAGTGAAAGATCACTGAACTTCAGTGTCCTATATGTAAATGAGGATAACACCTGTAGTATAAATCTCATAGGATCATAAATTTAGAGCTCTAAAGTATCTTAGAAGGCACCTACTTCAACTCTTCCTTTTATAGATGAGGGGAGACGAATAGAAGTTATATGACTTATTCAAAGTTAAATACGGAGTGAGACAGAAATAGAATTTGAATCTAAGTTCTCTGACTTCAAAGTCAGTGAGCGTTCCACCATAACACAACGTTTCATATAAGGCCCAATAACTGTTATTTAAATGTTACATGCCATTTACTACAACCTCTGTAATCAAAGATAAATGTTTTATGCTAATCAAGTTCAGATTTAAAGTCTTTATATTCCCAATGGTAGTCATAGAAAATTATTTTCAGAATATCCCTATAAATTACTTCATCAAAACTATACTGATATCACTATGCCGTGATAACATTTCTGTAATTTGTACTGCCATTTGGTGTGGTAGCTTACAAAAAAACCCCAAAAACAAAAAACCACCAGTCAAGTTTTTCAGTATGTTTTTATCAAGCCCACTTCTCATAGCTATTTAGCAAAAGAGCAATGAAGCTTAATTTTAAAGGGAGTAGTCTTCTCTTAAAAATGACTTCAAAAAATTTTGTTTTGTTTAAACTTCTATATACAGGCTAGGCAAGTAAACTAATAGCACTCACTAGCCTTCACTTCAAGAGTGTCTCTTTGGAGGATTGCAAAGTAAACTAAAAAGAAAAAGGGAAATGCAGGATTTGATACAGATACTCCCTGGGACATAATGAGTGCTTTATTTCCTACCTGAAGTCACTGTAAACTTACTTGCTTGTTACATAAACAAAAAGTATAATAGAAAATCATACAAAAATCACAGAAAAAGAAAACCATAAAATTTTAGAAGGGAGGGTACCCTATCATTTTTAGAGCTACTCAGCTAATGGCAAAACTAGCAATGAAATTCAAGTCTAAGAGCTATACACTAGGAGACCTTTCTTGTTATGCTAACAATATATTTTAATACTAATATTCTTTTAGCAACGGGGTTTCAAAAAAGCCAAAATGTTCACAATAAAGTTATCTGAAGATACTAGTTTCCCGTCTTTCAAAATCCTGCTTAGAATGGATGTTAAAAAGATAGTATTTAAAATGATATTATGATAAAAACAAAATTTGAAAATACACATATTATGTTAATAAAAACTTAAAACTCCCTGCAAATGTGCCCATTTTGTTTGAAGTTATTTAGGGCCATCAATTTAGAGTTGTTAAGGGATCTAGGACAGTCTAGTTTATAAATCACTCACTTTATAAAATCAAAAAAAAAATTGAGGCTCATAAGTTAAGTGACTTGTTTAAGTTCACACAGCTACCCTGATATTCTTTCCTTCTGCTATATCATGGTACAAAGGAAATCTGATAGCCTATACTATTTCCAAATCACAACACAACTGTTCAATACTACTTTTCTTCCTATTGATCTTAACAGATCCTATCAAATAAAGACAAAACTAGAATGTCTAGCCAAAATGCCAAGACAATTTGAAAAATCCAAGCTAATCTTTTTTAAATTCACAGATACAAAGGGATCAAATCCTCTTGCCCAAACTACAATATTAAAGGCTAGAATATGAAGTAATTTCTCATATATACATATATGTTATATATAAAATATTAAACCTCACACCTAACATTTACTGAACTACAGTAATATATCAACTTTCAAACATGATTTTATGGAGACAAACTTCTAAACCTTCTCAAATAATCTGTCTGAAAATAGAACATAAACTTTAATTCAGTGATGCACCTAAGATTTTACATAGACTATAGAAGGGAGCTGGTAACTATCAAATAACAGAGACATTTTTTTTAAGGGCAATGTGCCTAAGACATTTACAAATAACAATATTATAACGAGAGAACATTAACCTACAGACTACACACCTAAATACTAATAATTTTACCTTAATATTTTCATATTTAGAATAACATTATTTCAATAGAGTTCAAATCTTTAAGCAAACCAAGTTAACTATAAATGACTTCTTAGCAACACAGCAATTCTACCTATCAAAAAATATATATAAAAAAAATAACACAAAAAACCCCTACTTTATGACAGTGAGCTTCTACATGAGGTTTAGGAACACTTACATGGACAAGTTAGGAGATGGAACCCTCCTATCATCAGCTAGGTTCCCAAGGTGGCTCAGCGTTGAAGTCGAACTGCTCTCTATAAAGCACTTCTCCTAGGCCCTCTGGATAGTTGTATACCTGGTCAGAAAGCTCGCCCTAAGAAGGAAAATAAAAGTATTCAGAAATGACCCAAACATAAAAATCCTAAGTCATTCTGAAACAAGAAATTTTAACTACATACATCAAGAAATGAAGTCTAAACTAGTACAAGATTTTGATAGTGGTATTGCACATGATTTCCATAAACGATTTAACAATTCAGAACTGGAAGGAACCCTGCATGACAAACTAATTAAAAAAGAAAAACCTACTATTTATATTCAGGAAAACTTCAATGTGTTTATTACTGAAAAATGAATTACTCAATAAGTGTTCCAACTCCCCTTGTACTATGTTTTTCTTTTTCAGATAAAAAGATACCCACTTGCAAAGGAAAAAAAAAAGTCCATTAGTCTACAACTGGTAATACTACGATCCTTCTCCTTAGGTTTCCAAGATACCATTTTGACCTTGTTCTCCTACCTTCTGACCACTCCTTCTTAGCCTTCTTTGCTAGATTCTTCCTAGAGGTTGTGTCCTCTCAGGGCTCTGTTCTCTTCTCTTCTCCCTCTAAACTATTTCACTTGGTGATGTCATCATCTCCCAAGGATTCAATTATCTCTATGCCGATGATTCTCAAATCTACTTATTTAGTCCTAACCTCTCTGGAGAATCTCCAATATACTGTTACTGTACATCTCAATATGAAGTCCTGTAGACATCCGAAACTCAGCATGTCCCAAACTAAACTCATTATCTCCTCTCCCCCCACAACCCCCTCCCCTTTCTTCCTAACTTCCCTATTACTTTGAGGTACCACCATCCTCCCAGTCCCCTATATCTGATTCCTCATTCTCACTCCCCCCTCCCCCATATCTATTATGTTGCAAAGGCCTGTTAATTTACCTTACCATGTTTCATATGTGCCCTCTTCTCTCCTTTGACACTGCCACCTCCACTCTCATCCCCTTTACACCTGTACTATGTAATAGACTGCTAGTTGGTCTGCCTGCTTTGTGTGTCTCTCTACTCCAGTCCACCCTGCACTCAGATGTCAAAGTAATTTTCCTTAAAGCACAAGTCTGAACAAATAACCTTCCTACTTCAACTCTAGTGGTTCCCCACCAGCTCCAGGATAAAATAAAATAAAAAAACCTCACCCCACCCCCACCCCCACTTCCTGCATTTCGTCTTGTCACACCTTACTTGAAACTCTTTCCCCCATGTACTCTGATCCGGTGATGCTGGTCTCCTTGCTGTTCCTGGAACAAGACATGCTATCTCTCAGCTGCAGGCATTTTCACTGGCTTTTCCTCATGCCTAGAATGCTCTCCATTCTCATCTGAGCTTCCTTGACTTCCTTCAAATCCCAGTTAAAATCGCACCTTCTACAAGCAGCTTTTCCTATTCCCTCTTAATTCTATATAGCTTGTTTGTACACAGTTGTTTGTTTGCATGATGTTTTCCTTAGACTGTGAGATCCCTGAGCACAAGAACTGTCTTTCTTTGCCTTTCTTTGCATGTCCAGTGTTTAGTATAGTGCCTGGCACACAGCAGGTACTTAGTGTTTACTGACTTACTAAAATCCTTGTGAGCCTTTGGTAAAGTTCAAATTTTTAGCAAGTTTACACGTTGAACCATCTTTCTGTAGTATGATTACTGCTTAAATTCAACAGCATTATCAAATGTCAAGCATTGTGGTGGAGCTATGGACACAAAAACTTCCCTTTTTAGGAAAATAGTTTCTGCCCCCAAGAAACTTAACTTCCATTAAAGCAAACTCCTAGGGCCTAGTACACATTAGATGCTAATAAATGCTTGATTTAGGTCCCTGTGTTTTTATATTACATCCACATCCATTTTAAATCTTTCCCTTAATCTTCACAATCCTTTGATTTTATTATTTAATCCGTTTGGAAACTGGGTGGTTTACAATTTCCTTCTCCAGCTCATTTTACAGATGGTAAAATTGAGAAACAGCATTAAGTGATTTGCCCAGGGTCATACAGCTACTGTCTGAGGCCAGATTGGAGCTCAAGAAGAGTCTTCCTGATTCCAAGCCCATTGCTCTATCCACACTTCACCACCTAGCTGCCCAACCCAGTGCTAAGGTTCAATAATCAAGGAAGGCCTCGTCCTACATAGTGCAGGAAGTCTATGCCATAAGTCCTAAGATAAAGAGGTCAGTAGAAGTTATTGTCCATATTTTTAAAATAAAGAAATTGAAACTTGACCATGGTTACACAGCTTAGATAAGAGCCTTAAAACAATCTCTTCGTTGATGAAGGTTCTAAGCAATTACTGATATAAATTAGTTATTACTTTACCTGATCAAAGTGCATCTTTGTTAAGAAAAAAGAGACTGATGTCAAATTATAATAGTTAAAAGGTATGGCATATTTCATGATTGACAGTTTCATTCATTTATAAAAGAACCCAAATAACAGATGGGAAATTTTCAGGACTGTTGGATAAATAACTATTACTCTAAAATGGTTTAAATTTACTAGAAGAACTTCACCCCAATCTTTGAATATTCTCTGGAGGTCAGTGACTCCAATTTAAGTCGAAAGTAATGACAATCTCCCACTTACCTACAATAATCATCTCAGGCTAAACTTTAAGACTTCTAAGAGTCAGAACCATTGTTCTTTGTTAATCATAAATCAAATTCCAGACAATCAAAAAGCATCGACTACCACCAGCAATGCAACCCAGAGGTCACAAACTGAGTTAGGCATCAATCCTCTAAAACCTGTGTCCCAGCCCAGCATACCTCAGAGTGCAGCTCAAACCAGATTAAGATGTAAATGGGAAATATTTAACAAGATAAATAATGCACATAATGTCACATTTTAAAATTAAGTCAATATGTAGTCCACCAGGATCCTTATGTACAAATTAGTCTCTTTTCTTTCTATTTGAGTCTGACACTAATGCTCTTAAGATAAAAGAAGGGGGAAAAGAAAAAGGAAATTATCAGCACTATTCAAATTTATACTTTCACAGATCTCTTCCCCTCACATCTACTTCTAAATTATTTTCCAAGATCAAGGAATGCCACAAAGGGCAAGAAAGAGGAAAAGGCCCTAGAGGGCTTCCCCAGAAAGGGAGGCAACATTGATCTGATGATTATGAGATCTAGGTTCTCCAGCTATTGAGATCTTGAGCAATCACTTAACCTCTCTGAGCTTCAATATTCTAGTTTTTTACAATTAGATTTAATAAGCCAAGTAAGGTAAGAAAAGGAGAAATGGAAACGTAGCAACAAATGACACTCCACCTAACTGGGATACATTAAAGGTGGATTAAAAAAGGTTCACTTCATTAAAGTATTGTTCATATTCTCAAACGTTAATGTGATGGTAGAAAGACAGTACTCTCACAAACCCTTTATTTTGAAACCATATTCCCTTCTATTTTTCTTAAGAGCAATAATATTAAGCATCCACACCACAGAACATAAGAATTTTCGGAAAACCCTGGCTTCCTTATTCAGCTGTTGTTTTCTCCTTAACCTATCTTTATAATATATTGTTTTTGAGAATATATTACAGCTTTGAGAGGGCACTGCTTAAATTTATCACACTTCCTTACAATGTTCTTTTACTATGGATTTCTTGAGAAGACCTAACAAACATCTATTAAAAAAAAAACCTCAGAAGTTACCACACACATGTTGCTAGATGGGAGTATAATCCTGTTCACTGTTACACAGTAGCATTACTTTACAAAATAAGTAGCCTGTTTGTTTACTTCAGAATTTCTTTAGACAATAAAAGAAAAAGGCATTCAACCTCTTGATAGTAATAAGTTCATGGGGAACATTTTAATTAAGGGGGCATGCACAAAGTACAAATATTCAAATCAATAATTAAATATTTGTAACTTGAACTTACATTTCTTTTCCCTAACAGAACAGGGTTAGGGTAATGAAACACTTTGTTAACTACATTTTAACGTTTTATCGATACATTTTTGTTTAAAGCAAGATGCCAAAAACTTCAAAAGCATTATTTCAGCAGGAGCAATTTCCAATCCCACATATGACTTAAATTACCCATGTCTCTATCCATTAGCTGGGGAAAAACGAACTGCATAAGACTAACTCATTTTACTGCATTTGAATGAAAATAAAACCAATCAATTATCACGTTAAGCCTAGGAAAGAATCTGAGGTGCTTTGATCTACCCAAGTCACTGCTACACCTTTACTTGTCTATGTAGCCTCCTCCTTTCCACCTCCAACATACTTGCCCTGTCAGCATCCCTAAATACAAAGCTTTTGCTACATAAGCAGTCAGATTTACTACCCCTGAGAAAAGGGCTGCATAATATACCCAAGTAGTATTCTCCATACTAGCAACAATGCTGTCTACATCCTGAGCTTTGTTTGCTTCCAGTAACCACTGGTGCTATTTGTTCCCCATCACCTAAAAACAGGTTTCCAGAAAATTAGGCTTTTCATACTAAGCTTTTACGGGAAGAGTCACTATTCTTATGTGAAAAAGAATGTTACAAGCAACATTTTACCAGCATTTTTATCTCCTTTAAATAAGACACAAAATCAGCTACAGGCTTGGTCTTCTCTTGCTTATGCCTATTTAGGAGAGTTCAGTTTGTCAGGGAAATGACTTTAAGGTCCTGGGGGTTAGATGCCATTTATATTGCAAAAGGATAGTGTAGAGGCCACCACAACACAGGCAGCACCAAGCTCTCCAAGACAGCAGCATTGTTCACATAGTGACAGGAAGAAGAGAACTAGATTGGAGCGGTCCAGACCGGAACAAACCCCTCCTCCTTCCCCCCATTACCACCCACAGTCGATTCAAACAAACAAAAAAAAAACCGCTAAAATGCTGCAGCAATGCTGTATTGAGTGGAAATTCCTCTCGGGTTCTTCCCCAAAGGTCGAACTGGAAAAATAAATTTTGGACACTTTTTTTTTTCTAGTTGGGGAGCGACAGAAGCGGAGCAAGCTGATAAACATAAGGGGCGCCCACAATTTTAACCCTTGCACGTAAACACAAGACATACGGGGGAACAGTCTGCAGAAAAGGTGCATTAAGAGCTCCGTATTTGTTCAAAGTCCTTAACTCCCCCAACAAACAGGTTACCATGTCTCTCAAGTAAGTACGAGCTGCTTGGGTGGTCATCAGATGCTGGTGCCCAGAGCAGTAGTAACCAGGTATCTAAGCAAACCACCACCGAACTTGGTGCTCACTGCCACTCTCTTACTCATCCTTCCTTAAAGTTCTCAATTCTCCCGTCTAACTGGAAGAGCTCACTAGTGGCAATTCTGATTTAAATACCTTCATTTGTACACCTGAAGCAGATTCAGTTGAATCCAACTGTCCTTGGGTCATGACCAGTGTGCAACAGACACAGCCAGTTTCCTTGACCAACATAGCTTTATGTTTGCTTAAGTATTTTTGAAGAAAAAAAAATTATTTGCAGAGTATTTGCTACTTTCCTGAGTGGATAGGATTAATCAAGCCAAATCTACACTCTTCATCTCTATTGTGCTCCCTCCACCAAAAAAGAAAAGGAGCAGAGAAGTGACTAATCCTTACTTTCCAAGAGGTAACTGGGTGAGTGACGGCGCCTCCGCCCAATCTGAGCGCCGCAGGGGGCGGGGCGGCAGCCCTCGAGTCTTCCAGAAGGGGTACCTGCCACTCGGTCTTCCCCGGGGCCCGGACCCGCTGCTGGCCCAAATTCCGTCAACCTTCTCCCAACTAAAGGGCACATCTACTCCGCTGCTGGGATCCACCCCGGGCAGTATGGGAAGCTGTCACCGGAGACCTGGCCTGAGGACCCGCCCCCGCTCCATTCATAACCGAAACCCCCGGCGGAGGCAGCCACGCCAACCGCCGCGGAGGCCGGCTCCACTCCAGCGGGCTCCGAGAGGTCCGGCAGGGCAGGGCAGTCCATCTCTCGCCTCTCCCCCACCTCTGCCTTTCCTCCCCGGGGTGGGGGCTGCCTCCCTAGTCGCCCAGCGCCCGGAGGGAGATAAGCCTAGACCCCTTTCGCTTGTAGCATCCAGGAAGCCCCCTCCCCGGAAATAGCAATGCACCACGGGAGAGGGACGGGAGGAGGGTCGGCAGAAAGAGGAGAGACGACGACCCCCGGCGGCGAGACAGCTACCCCCCCTCCCACTACTCCCTGCGGCCGGCGGGGCAGAGCCGGGCCCGGCGCAGCGGAGAGATGGCGCCACGCCGCTTCCTGAAGGAGGTCCGGGGCAGAGACTCGCGCTCCGGCCTCACCCGCGTCCCCCTCCACACTGGCCGCGGCCAGCGCGGGGCTGCCGGGTGGCCCAGAGACCCACCACCGCGCACCCGCGGCCGCCATGTTAGAGGCGACGAGCCCGGCGGGGTGCTCTGGGGACAGCGGGGCAGGCCGCCGGGAATAAGGAGAGCGCACTACCCCCTCCCCCCCGCCTAGACACCCGGGGCAGAGCCGCCCGCAGCCGGCCTCCCATTCCCCCCGCCCCCAGCTCCGCTCCGGCACCGCCCGCCGCCCCCGCCGGCCACCTCGCGCCGCCCTGCATGCCGCGCTGCGCCGCCGCCACGCGCCCCCTCAGGGGTCGGTACTCACGTGAGATAACGGCCCAAAGAGTCGGGTAAAGCGTCTTCTCTTTTTAGGCGGAATTTTTAAAGAGGGATGTGGTTACCTAAAGCAGAAATACCCGAGGCGGCCTGGGCCATAGGCTGCGGGGAGGACGTGGGGGGGAAAAGCGCGGCACCGACACCAGCTATGCAGCAGTGGCGACGGCGGCCGAGGAGAAAAAAATAAACGCTAATTTAAAAAACTCCCAAAACGAGGTGGGGGCGGGTGGGGATTGAGGATGATAGGCAGGTTCTTTAAGGAGAAGAGCAATAGAGCGAGAAAGGGAGAGACTGAGGGAAGGAAGAAAAAAAGGCGACGACGCAAAAAGATGGGAGAAACCTTGTCAGGACGAAGAGCAAGCGAGTGTGGGAAGGCAGCGCCCGAAGCGCCCGTATTTATAGTGGGGGGCGGGAGGAGGTGGGGCTTCACAACGTCACAGCCGGCCGGGCCACTGTTCGAGTGGGGCGGGGAGAAGCCTCTGGGGAAAGGAAAGGGGAGGGGTACTGGAGTAGGAGCGAGGGGAGAAGGCTTGGGGTGAGGGAAAGGGCTGGGAAAGGGGAGGGGGGCGACGTGACCAGGCGGTGCAGGTGTCTATGGTCTCGCAGCCTCCGGCGGGCTAGCCGCCTGCCAGCCTCCCTCCCCTTCCCCACCACCAAGAAGCCAGGGATCAGCTCCCCTGCTGGCGAAGGGACTGCAGTGAGGACATGGGAGGGAGGGAGGGAGGCAGGCGGTGGTGGAAGAGGAAAGAGGGGAGGGGGCCGAGGAGGAGGAACAGATAGACAGGGCCGGCTCTGCGCGCGCAGGCGCCCGTCGGAGGGGCCGCGGCCGCATTGTGAGATGGGCGCCTAGGTCTCCCGGCGGGCTACGTAGCGTTTGTGAGGTCTTCCTCAAATTTGTCCTGGACCTCGCCGGGGGGCCGGAACCCCGGCGCTCTGACGTATACGTCGTGTTAGGGACGCGCTGTGAAATAAGGACCGTCGCAAAGAGCTTGTGTAGTGCAACACTGTTTCTTTTGTGGGGAAGCAACTAGGCTACGCCTAAACTTGATTACGAGTCTTTCCTGTTTCTCACCACTCCTTAACTAGTGCAGACTTTCTGTTGGCTGAGGTATCCTCGCCAAAGAGTTCTGCTGCTCGTAATAAAGCTCTGTTACTGGACATAAAGGCTTCATGGATTTGTCGGGTAATTCAATGTGAATTAAAACACCAGCTAACGTTTATGTATTCAAACCTTCCTCATTTGCATGATCTCGCCATTCATTGTGCCAGCTATCTATGGAGCAAACAAATAAGGTAAGGTCCCTGACCTCAAGAAACATAATATTAGGGACGATAGGACATAGAGACAGTATTTATTATACAGGATAAAATGTAGTAATGGTTAAAGCATTCGGAGGAGAAAGAAATTACTTCTACAGGGGAGGGGTGGGGAGGGTTGATCATAAAGAATCTTCATCGGAATTGGGCTTTGAGGGATGGGAAAGATGTCAGTAGTAGGAAGGAGGATAGATTTAGAGCTGGAAGGGAACTTAGAGGTTAACTGGTACAACTCCCTTATTTTACAGATGGAGACACTGAATATAGACAGGTTGTGACTGCCTCAATCTCACTCTGAGAGTAATCAACAATTGAAATCCCTAGTCCTCCGATTTTAAATTCAAATACCTTTTATTGTACCGTAATGAGGGAAGGAATGATAGAAGTAAAATGGCAAAATTGGGAGGGGGAGTGTATCAGAGGAGAAAGTGAGGTGGCCTTGAAATCAGATTTTGTGCTGCTGTATAACTAGCCACATGATCAGTCACTTCCTTTTTCTTGGTCCCAGTTTTAATGAATGAAAAAAAAATTTTTTTATCAAGACTTACCATGTGCCGTGGTGCTAATATAAGCAAGTAAAACAATATTTGTTCTCAAAGAGCTTACATTTTGATGGGAGAAGACCACACCTGATGGACAGCTGGAAGAGGGGAAGAGTATGAGCTCAGATGTATGGTTTGGAAATAGCTGGCAAATGTCTTGCCAGCCTGGTTCTGGGCAAGATAAAGTAAAAGTTAATCTTCTGTAAAATGAGGAGATTGGAACGATCTCTGAGGTCACGTCCAGCTCAAACACTGTGTAGTTTAGTGAAGTCTGATTAGGGCATTAGGTACAAGATGGTGAATAGGAAACAATAAAGCTGGAAAGGTAATTTAGAGGCCATACTTTGAAGGGACTTAAATGACAGGAGAGAAATTCTGACGTATTCAATAAGTAATTGGGAACCACTGACTGTTGTGAAGCAGAACATACTATGTTTAGAGCTAAGCATTATTTTTGTCTGGACCTGTGATTTCACTGCTGATGAGAGTTCCCTAGTGAGGGAACTCCCTCTACCAAGACTGATCAGCAATCTTTCTGCATAGTACTGAAAAGGTAAGAGATTTGCCCAGAAGCAGAGTCACTATATGGAAGAGGTAAGATTTGAACCCAATTCATCCTTACTCCAGGCTGGCTTTCTATCCATTTGCACCGTGTTGTACATTAGAAAGATTAATTTGGCAGCAGTGTATATTGGGATGGTTTGCAAGGATTCGGGGAGATTAGTGATGAACTTATGACAATAGTAATAAAATCTGGCCTCAATTGGTAACTCTGGAGATAAATAAGGGACAATTTAAAACAAGTTTCTGAAGTAGATTCAGGGGTGAAAAACAGTCGTTAAGTTTTCAGTGTAAACATACCTCAGAAATAAGCAAATGCTGCAAATCAGCACTTGGTTTATTGTTTTGTTGATTTTCTAAACTTAAGAAAATGTTAGAGAAAATGTTAATAACTCAGGTTAAACTTAAAACTGTGTTATGTGTACTTTTTTTTCTCCAGAGAGCCAGTTGTTAAACATTTACCAGGAAACCACTGGATAGACCCATTAGGACCTACTTACATATGGGCATTAATAAAGCAGGAAGATCAAAGATGATTCTGAATCCTTAGTTTCTGGAAAAGAATGGCGATGCTTTCATTTATCTATTTATTTTTAAACTTTGGATAATATTTTTTTCCAATTACATGTAATGACAATTTTTAACATTTTTTTTAAATTTTGGCTTCCAAATTCCCTTCTCTACTCTTTAAAACATTAAGCAATTTGATAAGTTATATATGTGCAATCATGTAAAACATATTTCCATATTAATTTTGTTGTGAAAGAAGAAACAGACCAAAAGGAAAAGAAAACCCACAAAACAGTAAAGAAAATTAAAATGGTATGCTTCCATCTGCATTCAGACTCCATTGGTTTTTTCTTTAGCTGTGAATAGCATTTTCCATCGTGAATCCTTTGGCATTGTCTTGGATCATCGCATTGTTGAGAAGAGCTAGGTCAGTCATAGTTGATCATTATACAATGTTGCTATTATTGTGTATAATGTTCTCCTGATTCTGCTCACTTCACATCAGTGCATGTAAGTCTTTCCAGGTTTTTCTGAAATCCACCAGCTCAACATTTCTTATAGCACAATAGTATTCAATTACATTCATATACCATATGAATCTGTTGTTTTACCTAACAAATTCTCAAGCTCCCACACGCTACTGAATCCTCTCTTCTCCCTGTACTTGCTGTATTTCATTTAGCCTAGTCTTTAGCATAATGAGGACAACACTCCACAGAAATACACAAATAAACTTAAGTATTATAGGCAGTTTATGTTAATTCCTTGTAGAGGAGATATAAAGGCAATGGGCAGTGCACAGTAACAAAAACAATTCATTGTAATAAGGTATTTACCACGTGCTTGCAAGCCTGTGCTCTCTCAGACTCTAGAAGTTCCTAGCCAGAGGATTAATCCAGTCTAGGAGTTCTAAGAAAAGCAGTTTGAATTTCTTTATTTCCCTATTTCTACTTTCCTAAAAGCAAGCAAAGGAGTGACATGTGATGCTCAATACATGCTTCCAGTAAAGGAGGTCATGAGAATCTGAGGTAGAAACTTTCAACCCATGACCAACAGCATGTGAGATGGCATTAGGATCTAGGTGGATTCAACATTCTCATCTCAGCTGTGTGTATGGAACTCAGTCCTGGCTATCTTGTTGCTAGCAGGGCCCTTGACCCTCTTCTGGCTGCAGCTAGCCCATCTTGGAGTTCAGTGACTAGGTTAAAGAGCAAATCTCGTCAAAGACAAGCCTGACACCAATATTGTAAATGCCCTGGTGTTCCTATTTCTCTAGCCTTGACTTATGCCCCTTGTAGCAGATGTATCCCCTCTCACATCCTATCACTACTCCCTAGCCCTAAATTCCTTCCCACCCCCAAGCAGGAAGATTAGAGCAGACACATGAAGGGGTATTTCGTGCCTCTAAGTCTCAGTTCTGGAAAGACCCAATGAGGTTTTGAGAAAGAACTGTGGCTCACCAGAATAGAATTGACACTTTTTGAGAGGATTGGTGACACAGTCTAAGAGAGAAAAGAAAAGAGGACCGAGGAGAACTTTGAGCAATATCTTGAAATAAGAGAAAGAGAAGCTAAGTCAGAAAAGAAACAGAGAGATGAGAGAAGAACCAGGAAAGTACAGGGTCGTGGAAACCAAGGGAGGAGTGAGTATTAAAGAGGTGGTGATCAGCACTGTTAAATGCTTTTGACAGAGGTCAAAAGATTTATAGGACTAAGGGGGGAAATGTATCAGTTCATTATTTTTAATTAATGTTTTATTAGAAACAAGATTGAACATAAAAAAAATCATACTTGAATAATAATGATTTATATTTAAATGAATTTTGATAGATAAAGTATCATAACACATTTTCAGTTTTCACTTTGCATTATTTTAAATGAAAGAAGCATGATCATGTTTGTAGGCAAAGGAGAAAATGTTCAATTCATATATGTGGTATGAGACCAAAGCTGAGCAACAACTTTTCCTTGTTGATGGTATATATACCGTACAGGGGGGCACTGGGACCCAGATTCTAGTCCCTTAGTATTCACTGCCTCAACTCCCTCCCTCTCCCTTGTTCTCCAGCACACAGACACTCTTTCTACTCTACACCTACTCATGAACTTCTAAACATGTAAGACAAACTCTCTTTCAGACACTCAAACTCTTAAATTTTATTATATAATCCCCCCTTCTTCCTCTTTTCCTTCTTCCTCTTTTCCTTCTTCCTCTTTCTTTTCTTCTTTCCCTTCCCTTTCTTCCAGTTCCAGCCCTCACACTATTTACCAGCTCCTTTAAATATTAATCATAGCCACATCCCAGCAGCCTTCTTGTTCTGGAAGATGCCTCCACCCCAGTAGCTTTCTCATCCCAGAAGATTTTCAACCCTGCACGCCCCCCTCCAACTTCATTTAGAGGAAGTACCTGGGCTCACCAGATCCTTCACTCCTCTCCTGGCTCCTCCCCAATCCACCCCTCCCTTTCAGCTCCCTTTTATGTGTTGTCTTCCCCCATTAAAATGTATGCTCTTTGAGAGCAGGAACTTTTTTTTTTTTGGTGCTCATATTTGTATTCCTAGTGCTTAGCACAGTTCCTGGCACATAATAAACTAAATAAATTCTGGCTGACTTGACTTGACTTGGAAGGGAACTCAGCAGCCATCTAGTTCCACCTGCACCTGAAAAGGAATCCTCACCACAACAAGTGATTATCTTTGCATGAAGACCTCCAGTGAGTGTGAAAGAAAAACTTGGTGTCTTTCGTTTTAGCCAAAGTCAAAAAGCCAAAGAGACAATTTGTTAATATGTAAACATTCCATCTTACAGAAGTCAAAATAGGCGGTGTGCTTCCTACTAATTAGAACTCTCTATGACCCAAGCAATTTCTATTTACATTCTATAGTAATTAGGAAACAAAAGACAAAATTCCACAACAATATTTATTAAAAGGTACATGATTTAAATTTGGGGTTTACTGAAATAGTAATAATACAAATATCTTCTAGAAACCAATTCTTCCATTTTTCTGGACAAAGGCAGACAAAGAGGTATATCTCTAGTTCCTTCCCTCTGTTGAATATTTCCTATTTATCCTGTATAAGCCTTGTTTGTACATAATTGTTCGCATGTTTTTTCCCTCATTAATCTGTGTGCTCCTTGAGAAACAAGGATTATCCTCTGCTTTTCTTTGTATCCCTGCTGCTAAGCACAGTGTCTGGCAATCAGTCAGTAAACATTTTTTAAGCACTTACTCTGTGCTATGTATTGGGAATACAAAGAAAGACAAAAAACCAGTTCCTGCCCACAAGGAGTTCACAATCAATGAATGGGGAAAGACAACACATAACAAGAAGCTGAAAAGGGGTTGGGAAATGGACATGACCAAAACCTGCAGCTCAGTGAGAGACGATAAGGTGGCAGTACTGTTTTAAATCCTTAAATGGAGGATCTGGGAGTAGCTCTCCAATATCCATTCTCCTTCCTCTATAGTCAGAGAGAGGAAGAGGCCCCAAGGCCAGGGGGGAATAAGGAGAAGAGAGTTTCAGAGTTGATCCAATCTTGCTAGAAAATGAGTTACTGGAGACAATGATGAGGTCCAGGAGATCAGCCATATGGGAGATGATATCACTTACTAGGCACTTAATAAATGTTTATTGACTGACTGACTGACTGATTTATAGTACACCAGAGGCCTTACTGCTTGTTATATGCTTAACATGTCAGGGAGAACCCACCACATCTCTAGGTTTGCCATGCCGATTAGCTCTGATTAGGAAGTTTTTTTTATCATTAAGTCTAAATCTTGTTTTTTATAACTTCTGCCCAATTGCTGCTGTTTCTGCCCTCTCAGGTCAAACAATCCAAGTCTAACATTCTTTCCATATGAAAGCCCTTCAAAAACTAAAGACAGATATATTATCTCTCTTTTTCCTTTCTCCAGTATAAATACTCCTAGTTCCTTCAACCATCCTCATATGATATAGGCTCAAAATCATTCACCATCCTGGCTGCTTTCCTATGACCTTAAACAACAGTTCCTAGATCCCAATACAATATTCCCCTTGTGATTTTATGAGAACAGAGTATAGAGAGATGATCACTTCCTTCTTCCTGGAAGTTTTATCTCTCTTAATGTAGCATAAGATTAAATTAGGTTTTTTTTTTTTGATTGCCACATCACACTCCTGACTCATCTTGGCCACTAGAATCCTACCTCTTTTTTAATACAAAAACCATTCCTCCCCCACCCTTTACTTGTGAAGTTAACTGTTTGAACCCAACTGAAAGAATTTATAATTATTCTTACTGAATTTGATCATATTGGATTCAGTCCAGCATTCTAACCTGTCAATATCTTTTTGGATTCTGACTCTGTTATCCAGTGTGTAATCTAAAAATCTAATGAACATGCCCTCTATCCCTTTATCCAATTCACTGATAAAAATATTCAGCAATATAAGGCAAAATATAGATCCCTGCGGCACTCTGCTAGATGTCTGCCAGGTTGACATCAATCCATTCACAGCTACTTTGAGTCTGGCTAATCAACCAGTTCTGAATCCATCAAACTATATTATCACGTATTGTGTTGTTCGTCCTGTTTGAAGAGGACCAATGACATCACAGGGTGATGTCTTGACTTGGGAGTGAATTGGATTTAAGTGAGACAGAGTTGTGCGAAGTTCTCAGCCTTACTCTCTCTTCCTGAGTCATCAAAGTCCAGTGGCAAGACAAAAGTCAAGATGCCTGGCAATGGCCCAGGATGCAGTGGATGACTATAGCATCTTTGATGCCTGCTTAGCCACCAACATGGCCACTGAAACAGATTGTTCTCATCTACAAATTCTGCCAGGGAAGGTCTTCACTTGCTTTGGGGAGATTCTCCCCTAACTCACCCAACAGGTTTGAAGCCTGTAGATTACCCTCAACCTGGTTTAGCCCATCTTCTGTGATGGTTTACTGCATTGTGGCTACTGTGCATGCTATAGTTTCTTGGAACCACAGATGAGAGTTGGGTGAAGGTGGATACCAAAGGTGGATGAGCAGCCCTGAAAAGGGCTTGGTAAGCCCTCACACTGGAAGTGCTAGTCCTCCTTGAATACCCCGTGTACCCCATATTATCACATAATATAGACATAAAGGGTGACATCATAAGCAAATTAGCGGAGCATAAGAGAAATTACCTGTCAGATCTATGAATAGTGGAAGGGTTCATGACTAAACAAGAAATAGATAGGGTTCAAAGGATGTAAAATGAGTGATTTTGATTACATAAAATTTAAAACTTTTTGCCCAAACAAAACTAAGGCAACTAAAATTAGAAGAGAAGCGGGAAATTGGGGAAAATATTTACAGCAAATTTGTCTGATAAAGGTCTCATTTCTAAGGTATATAAAGAATTGTGTCAAAATTATAAGAATAAGTGCCATTCCCCAACTGGTAATTGGTCAAAGGACATGAATAGGCAGTTTTCAGAGGAAGAATCCAAGCTATCAGTAGTCATGAAAAAAAAATGCTCTCAATCACCAATAATGATAGAAATACAAGTTAAAACTCTGAGGTATCACCTCACACATATTAAATTGGCAAAGTTGACAAAAAGGAAAATGATGAATGTTAGAGGTGCTGTGGAAAAAATAGGTACTTTAATCCATTGTTCATGGAGCTTTGAACTTGTTCCATCATTCTGGAAAGCAATTTTGAACCATGTCCAAGAAGCTACTAAATTGTATATAACTTTTAACCTCCTAATACTACCACTAAATCCTTACTAATATCCTAAAGAGATCAAAGAAAGAGAAAAAGGACCCATATGTACAAAAGTATTCATAGCAGCACCTTTCATAGTGACAAAGAATTGGAAACTAAGGAGATTCTTATCAATTGGGGCATGGCTGAACAAGTTATGGTATATGGATATGATGGAATACTATTATGCTGTTAGAAGTGATGAAAGGCATGGTTTCAGAATGAAACCTGAAAAGACATATAGGAACTGATACAAAGTGAAGTAAAGGGAGACAATTATATAATAACAATATTGTAAAGATAAACAACTTTGAAAGCCTTAGGAACTCTGATCAACACACAGCCAAACATAATTCAAAAAACTCATGAAGAAACATACTACTTACCTTCAGATGGAGAGCTTAGGGACTCATCACACTGAAGCATGTTCTTCCTTTCTTCCTTCCTTCTTTCTTTTTTTTCTTTTTGACATGACTGGTGTATGACTGGTAAATTTGCCCTTCTTCAGTATACATATTTGTAATGGGTTTTGTTTTTTCTTGCCTTCTCATGGGAAAGGGAGAGAAAGGAAGGAGATAATCCAGAACTGAAAATTAAATAAAATAGAATTATAAAAAACCCAAAATATAATCTAGTTTACATTCCTTCATCTTCTCCATAAGAATAATATAGGATTTTTTTTTAATCAAATGCTTAGCTAAAACCTGAGTAAACTATTTTTTCTAATATTACCCTCACCTGCCAATTTAGTAACTCTTTCAGGAAAGGAAGTAAGGTTAGTTTGGCATAACCAGGTCTTAATGAAGACATGAGCTCTTGATGATCACTGTTTTCTAGATGTTCACCAACCATCCCTTTAATGAGCCATTCTAGGATTTTCTTAGTAACTGAAGTCAAGCTCACTGGCCTATACCCTATTTTCTTCCTATTTTTAAAAAATTGAGACAAAACTTGATCTTCTCTAGCCCTGTAGTACTTCTTCTGTTGTCCAGAATCTTTCGAATATCACTGACAGTGGCACAGTAATGATACCTGCCAATTCTTTCAGAACCAGAGAATATCGTTAATCTAGTCAGGTGATTTGAATTTATCAAAGATAGCTAAGTGCTCTTTTCTCTTTACTTATTTGGGGTACTGACTCTCTATTAGCCATTTTTGTTTTGCCATTCCCAGTATAATGGTCATTCATCTTGGTAGCAAAAACAGAAGTTAGAGCATTAGTAGCCAGTATTTACATAATAATTTAAGATTTACAAAGTGCCTTGCAAATATAGCATTTTATGCTCACAACAACCCTGGGAGGTAGGTGCCATCATCACCCCCATTTTACAGATAAGAAAACTGAGGCAGAGATTAAGAGACTTGCCCAGGGTGACAGCTGACAAGTGTCTGAGGCTGAATTTGAACTCAATCTTCCTGATTCTAGGTCCAGAGCTCTATTGTGCTGCCTGTCTAGATCTTAAGCTAAGAATCAAGCAGCTCTGGTTTTTCTTTGTTAATCATCATCTCATCTACTCCAAGCAATAATCCTGTGGTTCTTTGATCCTTCTTTTTCCTCCAGAATTGCCCAGCACCAGCTACTAGGCCACTCTCCCATACCAATTTATCAACCTTAGTTTCTTAGATTTTTCTTACTAATTCTGAGCCTTGGCATTTCTGACTTTGTCAACTCTTATGCTTGTCCTCCATTACCTGCCCTTGCTTTTATCTACTGAAAATATCTTTTTAAAATTTGAATTAAGTGATTTCATGTGTATTCCCATTTGTCTCTTTAAGCAACTACCATGTTTCCCTCTCTGTCTTTGGAATTTCATTTTTGAGAGTTTTCCCTCCCTCCTGGGCTGAGTTCTCCTAAAGAATATTGGGTTATGGGATCATACCTATTCTTCTTTTTGTAGACAACTTCACTTTGAAATCAACTTTCCCCAAACCTAGAGTGCATTCTAACCATGATTTTCTTTCCTAAAAAAGCCATTTTAACCCACTATATCTATGTGGGTCCAGACCATGATTTATATCTTCACATCCGATACATCAGTTGACCCAGGCCATTTTGCCTTCTGCACGCTGTCATATATCACCTTCCCACCTCACGTTCTATCTCTTTGTCAGGCACAGTAATCAAATCAATGGTACTATTACTTCTAGAAAGGACCTGCTAATTGATTGCCCTGAGTCTCCACTCACCATTTATCTGACTACACAGGCCAAGACTTCCTTCCCTGACTACTACTCTTTTTAATGTGTTATCTTTCCCTATTAAAAGTTTATTAAGTTACTTGAAGGTAGGAACTACATCTTTTTTGCATTTGTATCCCCAGTATGTAACACAGTATCAGACACATAGTAGGGGCTTAATAAATGCTCATTCATTCATTCTCTATCACAAACTCTAAGATGAAGCTGTTCCCCTGCACCAAGGTTCCAGTCATTTCTACCCTAGAAGGTGGTATCTTCTTCTTATTGATAATCATATACAGAATAAAATGTCCCCTTCTTGATTCTTATACTTTTTGAAGGATGAAATTCATTAGGGCAAGTCGAGAAGTTAATGGCTATTCTATTTTTTGAAGACAGAGCTCCTACTGATATATGGATAACTGAAGCTTCTACTCACTACTTTATCACATCTTTATGCCAGGCTTGAGATCTCTGTCCCAAATTCCTCTCCTGTATCCTCTCTGTCCAGAACTGCTTTAATTTTCTCTTTTATTAATCTTTATCTGAATGCTTTCCACTATGTTTCTCTCTCCCCTCTTCCCACATATATTTGCCTTAATCTTTGATGCTACCCATCCCCTTTTCAGTACGCTGTTTCTTTTTAAAAAGGATTAATCATTCAATGCCATATTCCAGTCCTAAGTTTTATCCTACCAAATCTGAATCATAGCTATAAAGACAAATTTACCTCTTGATTGTTATCTAAACTTTGGACATTTATGAGTTGATATTTGAGGTCATCAGTTTTGCTACTAGCTTTTTTCTTGGAATTTGATGACTGTTAACTTCTGGGTATCTCATTGCTATTCTCTCTACACTGAAACTATTTGTTATGGTATTTATCTTGGTAAGTATACATAAGGAACCTTTTTCCCTTGCCAGTCCTTTTACTTTTAAATCTCTTGTGATTAGATTTGCAAGAAAGAAGGCAAATATATTCTTCCTAGCCTTTGTAGGGTATTCTCCTTCCTTGACCAAGAGTCTGTACTGCTTACATTTTAAACTCTGGGGAGGACATACAAATCACATTTCCTGAAGTCCAGCCAGCTGTTTAATTTTCAAATCAATTGTTCTTTTCTGTATCCCTTGCTTTCAATGGGACATAGTGAGGAAAGCACAACCTTATCTCCTATGGCCTTCAGTTTTTTGCCCAAGATTCACCATAGTTTTTGGTAGCATTTTCTAGGTATCTTCTGTCACTATCATGTGTGCTCATGTGAATCACCACAAGCTAGTAGTAGTCACCTGTTTTGACAAGTCTTGGGAGGCTCTCTGTTATACCTTGGATAAATGCCCTGGGAAGACTACAGACCTCTCTATTGTCATTATCAAGTCTATAGATAGCTACTTCTATACCCCTATGCAGGGAATCATCAATTACCACTTCTCTTTGTTCTCTGACCCTCACTGGATGATCTCTCACCTGATAAAGCTCTACTTTACCATTCCTTAGAGGACAAACAACTGCTTCCCCTCAGAGCATCCAGAACCCTCTTCTTTAGGAGTCTATTCAAGTGAGTGTGTATGTGTTCGTGTGTGTGTGTGTGTGTGTGTGTGTTTTAGTTCCAAGAAATAGTCATTGTTTTCCTTACCTTTTTCTGAGTGAAATTTCTCCCATCTTTAACCTCTTAACAAGGATCATATTTCTTCTTTGCCACTTCAGTTTATTTCCTCCCCTCCCCATTTTAGCCCTTCTCCACTGATACAAATCAGCAATTTCTCTGTAATTTATATTTAATACATGCATAATTCGAATGTATATTTATTTCCCTGGGACATTGAGCAATTAAGCAATTTGCTCAGGGTCACAGAGTCAATACATGTCAGAGGCAGAATTAAGCCCAGGTCTTCCTGACTTCAAGGCCAGCCTTCTACCCCTTTCCTCAGGGGATGTAACACATATTAATGCAATCCCTTTACTTTAGCCAACAGTTTCATATTCTTCCCAATGTAGTTTTTTTGGAGGCAGTCAGGATTAAATGACTTGCCTAGAGTCACACAGCTAGTGTGTGAGGTCGCATTTGAACGCAGGTCCTCCTGACTCCAGGACCAGTACTCTGTCCACTGTGCCACCTAGGTGCCCTATCTATATAGTGTTTCTATTAGAGCAGTTAGGATAGACCTTATTAACCTTTCTTCTCTATTTATTAAGTGACTTGTTAGGAAGCTAATGACAAGAAGGCTTTAATTTCTCCAGATACAAACTTGTATTAATGCATCAATTATATGGCAGAACTCAGCAATACCAATGAAAAATGTTTTAAGTTGCACAACACTGAGTTATTTTCTTGAAAGCAAAGATCTTGTCTTATGTTTCTACAGTGCTTATCTCTCAATAGATAAACAATAAATGTCAAAAGAGAGAAGAGATAGAAAGAGGAGCGATCTCATTAGAGGACAGGTAGTAGATTGTTATGGAGAGGTAGGGTGGTTTCGTGCAGTATTTCCCAACCACAGGTGTTTGATTCAGAATTTAAAGAAGTGAGCTAAACCTGAACAGTATGGTATTATGTTATCTTAGTTCTCTCCTATTGAAACACTGCCTTTTTGGCATTCACTATGTGTATCTGGGTATGAGTAACCTGACTTGGCAAAATTACAAATATAGTTGAGTCTATACTTATCAGCTAGCCTTTTCCTGTGAGATAGTTGCATATAGCATCATAAAGAATCATGGAGTTGAGAGGGGGCTCCTAGAGGATCTAGTTCCTTAAACAATAAAACAATCAACAGCCATGTATTAAGTGCCTATGATGTATTGGTCTAGAGCACTGTTCTAAGTGCTAGATGATACAAAGACAAGAATGAAACAATTCTTACCTTGTTTTAACAATCTGGCTTGCAGCTTCTGTGGGGGTGCAAGATCCACCAACAACCAGCACCCAGAAAGCTGCCAGCACCCGCCAAAGCACAGGTTCTTTTGATCTGCCTGAATAAGGGAAGCAAGGTGAAGGGGTTGGCAAGCTTACTTTAATTCAGCACACAAATATCATTCACTTAGGTCAGGGAGAAAAGCCAGCACCCTGAACTTCAGAGCAAATTACAAACAACGTACAAACTTCAACAGACAGACCCAATACAGATTCATAGTTACCAACATCTAAGTTCAGCCCAGGAGCTCAGAACAAGGGCTGGCCCAGAGTCACATGTGCCACCACTGCGGCAGCAAAGAGCTCCAAGGAAGCTGAGGCCAACCCCTGGTTTTTATATCTTTTTCAGCATCAGGGGTGAGTCACACATGCGACTCACCCACGTGACCTAAAATCGTCACAAAGAGGCAACTTAAACCCATGTGGTCTAAGAGCCTCTGCTGTCCCAGACGGGTAAACTAGGCCCTCCCTGGAGTTAGCCCCACCTTGGGCTATATAATTGCCAATCCACACCCACATAGGTTTTACACCTAATAGGGGTTTGGGCCTGGGGCTTAGCACTTAGTAAGACTCAATGAAATACACTGAATTACCCAACAAAAACAAAGGCCAAACTCTTCAAGGGCACTTGTTGAACTAAATGCTAAGGAGTCCATTTTGCTTACCAACACATACCTTCAGGGAGAATTATATTCTATTGTCTTTCCCAATGTGCTCCTTCTCTTAGAACCATTATATAAATCACAAGCCAGCAAACAGTGTCTACATATTGCTTGATTTAAAATGTCTTGCTTAGACAAAAAAGCTTTTATAAACATAGATTTTTCGGTAAGGGAAATATCGAAACTATAAATTACTGAAGTGCTGCTGATTTGTATCGGTGGAGCAAGTTTACACATGGGGTACTCTTAAATGACTTGAAATCATATGACTGAATTAGGAAAAAAAACCAATTCTTGACATAAAAATAGCCAACAGCAAGCTCTCACTCTTTGAAGATTAGGTAGGCATACACTGTTATGCTTGAAATATCCTACGTGGAGAGGTGTAAAATGGAACATCACATCTAGAAAAAATAAATCAATGAACATTTCACTGTAGTGGGAATAACACTGGACTGGACTGGGAGCCAGGAGACCTGGATTCAAGACACAGTTCTGTCACTGAGTGACTGATCTTGGACAAATTTCTCTGGACCTAAGTTTTCACACCTATAAAATGAGGGATTTGGATCAGATGATCTCTAAGGTTCCTTCTAGTTCTAATGTTATGTAGATCTATAAATAGTTATTTAAAATAAAGAGCTCAGTACTTTTCCTCTTTTTTTTCTGCTGAACTTTTGATTTTATTGGTACTAGGAATTCTAGTTCTGCAACTTAATTTTAAAGAGTTGCCAGGGGCATTGAGAAGGCAAGTGACTGACCTAGGATCCCATAGACTGTATGAGTTAGAGGCTATACTTGAACTCAGGTTTTTCTAACTTCAAGGCCAGAGCTCCCTCTATTATCCTACACTGCTTTTCATCTATGAGGATCAAAAATGATATTTGATATGGTGCTTTGTCAAGTGTTCTTACATTGGTTATCTCCTCAGAACTCTGAAGTAAATAGTGAAAATAATTTATAATCCCACTTTATGGTTACATAAGTTCTACAGTGTACAAGTACATTTTATAAACATTATCTAATTTGATTCTCAAAACAGTTCTGTGAGATAGAAGCATCTTGGCCGTGGGGGCTAGAGAGGAGTATATGGAGTCAGGAAGAACTGGGTTCAAATCCTGCCTCTAAGTCATTTCTTGCTGTTCAATACTACTCCATTACATTTACATGCTATAGTTTTGTTTTTTTTTCAGCTGTTCCTCAATCCATGGACAACTCTTTTGTTTCTAGCTCTTTGCTACCACAAACCATAATGCTACAAATATTTTGGCGTTTACTGGGTCTTTGGTTCCATCTTTGCCTTCCTTGGGGTATTTGCCTAGTGGTGGAATTGTTGTATCAAAGGGTACTACCAGTTTATTAATTTTCTTGCATAGTTCTAAGTTGAACTCGAGAATGATTGGATCACTTTATATAGTGTTACCAACATGTAGCATATCAGTGTGCTTATTTTCCCATGGTCCCTCCAACACTGACTTTCTGTCTTTTGTCATCTTTGCCAATTTGCATAGGATGATGTTCGTGTGTGGTCACTTATTATTTACAATTCTTCTTTTGAAAACCATCTACATCCTTTGACTAGTTGTCTTTATTGATTTTACTTATGTAAAAGCTTTTAAATTTTATGGAGTCAAAATTATCTATTTTATCTTTTCTTATATTCCTCATCCCTTGTTTGATTGAGAATTCTTCACCCAGCCATAACTGTAAAAGGTACAGCACATTTTTAGAATATAAAATAAGAACTAGAATAGGGATTAGACTGGTGATTTCTTTGGCATCAGGAACTTCCAGATGAGGAAATGCCCTCTACCAATGCAGGTAGACTCCTTTTCTGCAGCTAAAGTCTTAGAGAGTTGCCTGGGACATTGAAAGGTTAAGTGTTTGCCTGGGGTCACATGGCCAGTGTGCATCAGAGGCCACAACCGATCTCATATCTTCCTGGTTCCAAGGCCAGCTCTCTATCTACCACCGTACTTTCTCTCATAACTATAAAATAAAGTCATAAAATCATTAATATTTTTATCTAATGCTAACAAACACCAGGAAGAAATGTTAATTAAAGAAGCTCCATTCAAAATAACTAAAAAATGTATCAACCATCTGGGAATAAGCCTATCAAGACACTCATCAGATTTCTATGACTGTGTAATAGGGACCTGTTCAAGAAGGGGCCTTGTCCTTAGAGTACACATTAATACACTTCTCCTGGTAGATGATATAGAACATTCATCAAATTCACTGCTAGTTTCAATCTAATCCAAGGAGGTCTGATGAGCCTAGCTCCAGCCATGAATGACTGAGTCATCAGTGCTGTGTGATGACAAGGAGTTTCCTAATTGGTTTCAGAGCCAGAAGCCTAATGACAGAGACAGAACTGTATTTTCATACCGAATAATTGATATGCCCTTTTCTTGCCCAGTTTTTGAGCTTTTCCTTCCCAGCAGCAAGGAAAGCAATATTGTTGTGAGCCTTTGTTGTGGTAAGAGCAGTGTCAGTAGCAGCAGCTGTGGTTGTCCTCTCTTTGCATTGGGCCACCATGTGCCTGTGAACCCATGGCTCCTCTGTTTCTTTTGTGATCGTAGTGAGTGAATGAGTATGTAGAGATGGAGTGGATAACTTTGTGAGCTTCAAAAAGATCAGGCGAACCATCAGAGTTGGTAGTAGAGTCTGTTGGTAGCCACAGCTGCTGAGTACAGGGAAGAGTCAGCCTGCTCTAATTATATACATGACTTTGTATGGCCATGGGCCATGGGTCACTTAATCTCTCTAAGCCTCACAGAATTTTTATAAGAAAAGTTCTCTCTGCACTCTGCTCTAATTAACCAAGCAGCCAAGACACTTCGACAGGTAGATAGAAAAATAGATGGATAGATAGATGGATGGATGATAGATCTCTATATATTTGTATATATAAAGCATTTTGCAAACCTTAAAGTACTATGTAAATCTTAACTATTATTGTGTACATATAAATTTTGGCAATCACAACCCACTATTGGTTCATATTGACATTTTAGTAAGTGAAATCTTCAATTCTTTTTCACACTGTATGCTATTATACCAGGAGTCCCATGGGTGAGCCAGAGCTAGCAAATTGTAACATTTTCAGCTTGAGCATTTATACCTTGGAAATTGGCAAATGCTCAAATTAAAACTTGATTTATTGTTTTGTGGATTGTCTACCAGAGGTTCCCAAACTTATTTGGCCTACTGACACCTTTAAAAAAATTACTCAGCACTCTCCTGGGCTTAGGTTAGGTTAACCCCTATTTTTGTTCAACACCTCCCAATTGCACCCAAGGCAACTACTACCCCCCTGGATCAGTTTAGCTCCCCTCAGGGGTGGTATCACCCACTCTGTGAAACTATGTTAGGAAAATGATAGAAAAAATGTTCATAATGCAGATAAAACTTTAAAATGTGTCCTAAACATTTTTTGGAGAACCAGTTATTAAAAATTTACCAGCACACCACTATTCTGTATATATACAATTAGCCTTTTTAACCTAAGTAAAAGATTTCACATTTATCTTATTAAATTTCATGTCATTAGTTTCAGTCCTTTGGCCTTGATAAGATTTATTTGTATCCTGATTCTGTTATTTGGCTTATCAGATATCCCTTCCAGCTTTGTGTCACCTTCAGATTTGATAAAACATGCCTTCAGTGTCTGTATCAACATTATTGACAAAAATGTTGACCAGAACAAGGCCGAGACCTGAGTTTTGTGGTATGCTACTAGAGACTTCTCTCAGATTGGCATTGATCCACAAATCAATGGTAGTGCAATCAGCTGTGAATCTACCTAGTCAGACTATTAATAATAAGCCAATTTCTATTTTCTCTATCTTGTCTGCAAGGTTATGATGAGAAACTTTTTAAAATACCTTGCTGAAATCTAAATCATCTCACAAATAATAGGTGCTTAATAAATGTTCAATTGAATTTTGCTGAGCTATATCTACAGCATTTTTCTCTGGTCTGCTAGTCTCGTACAATTTTTAGTTAGTAAAGGAAATGAGGTTAGTATGATGTAAATTGTTCTTTCCATCTGTCCTGTAGCAGAACATTCTTCTATGAGTTCTCCTCCATTAGAGTGTAAGTTCCTTGAGAGCAAAGACTATCTCACTTTTCTATCTGTATCCCCAGCCCTTAGTGGTGTGCTTTGCACAAATAAAGACTTTATAAATGTTTTTAAATTATTTAGGTCATTTACATGAGCTGGCTCCTGATAATTACTACTTTCCCTTTTTAAGTATTTACAAACAAAACTATAATAATAACTCACATTATACATATTCCACTTTACAGTTAAGAAGCACTTTTCTGTGAGGTTCAGAGAGATTAAGTAACCCATGGCCATGACCATACAAAGTCACATATCTAAGTGTCAGAATCTCTATCCCCTTCTATCTGCTCAACTGTCTATATTAAACTCCCATACTAAAGTCTTTCCTGTTTATCTGATCATTTACACTCAACAAAATGCTTTTCAATACACCTCTCCCATCATATTTATGGATTCCCACCCATTTAAATATCTTTTTGGACAAACAGTGTTACTCTACTATGATTCCTATTAGATGTTTCTTTTGAAGAAGTTATACCCTTCTACTGATGGGGTTTTGGGGTGCTTGTGCTTAGACCCTAACTCTTAATAGCCTCTGCTTGGGTGCCTGTGCCTGGACCCAGTTCTAAAATCACATCTCTCCCTAGCTTCAAAGCATTGGCCCTAGCAGTCTCTCTCCAGTTCAAGGGCAGCATGCCTTGGCAAAACACTTATCTCTCCTCCTGGTACTATGGCCAGCTGCACCTATAGAATTTATTAGTTTGGACTCTCTGTGTGTTGCTAATTGGCTGTGCACTGGAACATAACAATATTTACTACTTACTGACCTTCCTGATATGTATCCTAGACATAGTCAAATGTATACTCCCTTACATTCATCTTGTCTAACAAGACATTTGATGGAAGCAACCTGGATATCTTCAGGCAGCCCTGACCTTTGGTTGACTTAGTGATGTTTCACAGTCAAAACCACACCCTCAGGTAGC
>CM053622.1:126243277-126258156 GCA_028646595.1 Phalanger gymnotis | reverse complement strand
CCTCACAAGAGTAGCCAGGAGGCCACAGAAAAATAAGATGGCATAAATCATATTCACTGGCCTCAAGTTCTCGCTCGAACTCCTGGGTCCACACAGGTTGGCTCTGCTTCGGCTTTTTTCAGCTGTAGTTTCTCGCCTCCCCTCGCAGCCAAGCCTCTGGCGTTCTCAAGCCCCACCTCAACCACCAGAGACCAGAGTCCAGAGACCATTGGTTCCCAAGTTGGCCCCTCTTAAGTCATTAATCTACACCCACACAGGTTTCACACCTCATAGGGCTTTGGGCCTGGGGCTTAGCATTTAACAGGTGAAAGTACTTTCATGGTAAACAAAAGCCAAACTCCTCAAGGGCACCCCTTAAACTAAGCCCATTTTGCCTTACTGGGACACCGTGTAAGGTTGCAGGTTCCTTAAGAACTCTTGCCCACTGTAAAGCTTAATAAATATTTGCCACCTTGACTTAAAGAATGTTTGAGATCATGAATTCATTCCAGACAGCCCTGACCCTCTCTAGTACTCAGGTCTTTGAGGGGCACTCCCTCTCAATGACCCCATCTGGGAACTCCAGTCTTGGGGTTCCTGGACCTTGCCTCACCCATCCCTCAATACTACTGCCACATTCTAGCTGTGTATCTTATCCTGCTGAGTCTTGGTGATGCCTATAAAGAGAGTTATCTCCTTGAATTAAAATATCAAGCTTACATTATTCATTAGCCATACTCTGTATATCATCATAGAGATAGATCTGAAACTATAGATTTTACTTTTTACTCTTTCCTCTGTAAATTACTAGCTACTACCTTTACTGATATCATTTGCCACACCTGTTGACATTCCATAGTATCTAATTTAATAGTTTTATTTAGTCAGTTTTCTCCCAGCATGGCATGGCGCAAAGAGTACCGGATCTGGAACTAGGAGACTCGGGTTTAAATTCCAGTTTTGCTGTTTACCATGTGTGTGACTTTAAGCAAGTCATTTAAACATCATAGACCTTAATTTTCTCATGTGCAAAATGAAAGAGTTAGACCAGATGGTCTCTAAAGTAATTTTCAGCTTTAAAGTCTATGATCCCATGTTCCTATGATTTTCCCATCTCCATTTCCCCCATCTCTTTGGATTAGATCTGCAATTTAGGGAAAACTTAGTTTTGTCAGTTCTTGTGAAATGTACTCTGTCCTTGGCTAAGAGCCCACAGTATCTTAAGCCATGATCCTAAGTGAATCCTATTCTTTGATACCATCAGAATTCTTAGCCAGCTGTTCAACAGTTAAAAGAGAGTAAAAATATATGTTCTACTTGCAATTATGATTCACAAAGATATATTTGAAGTAAAGAAGATTAAAATCCTATGATTCTCCTGTTTCTTCACATTTACCATGCTTCAGGGTTTGACATTTTAAAAAACATTTTATTTTTTCCCAATTACATGTAAAAACAATTTAACATTTTTAAAAATTTTGAGTTTCTAATTCTCTCCCTCCCTCCTTTCCCTCCCCACTCCCTGAGGTAGTAAGCAATTTGATATAGGTTGTTCAGTCATTTTCAGTCATATTATATTCTTTGTGACCCCATTTAGTTGTTGGTTGTTTTTTTGGGCAAAGATAGTGGAGTGGTTTGCCATTTCCTTCTCCAGCTCATTTGTAGATGAAGAAACTGAGATAAACAGGGTTTAAATGATTTGCCCAGGGTCATACAACTAGTAAGTGACATAGGGTACATTTGTGCAATCATGCAAAACATATTTCTATATTACTTGTGTTGTGAAAGAAAACACAGACAAAAGGGGAAAAAACAAAAAAAAAATAAGAAAGTGAAAAATAGTATGCTTTGATCTGCATTTAGATTCCATCAGTTATTTCCCTAGAGGTGGATAGCATTTTTCATCATGAGTCCTTTGGAATTGTCTTGGATTATTGTATGGCTGAGAATAGATAAGTCATTCCCAATTGATCATCATACAATATTGTTACTGTGTACGATGTTATCCTGCTTCTGCTCACTTCTCTCTGCATCAGGACATGTAATTCTCTCCAGCTTTTTCTGAAAATATCCTGCTCTCCATTTCTTATAGCACAATAGGGTTGTTCAGTAGCTTTTTCAGTGTTGTTTGACTCTTCATGACCCCATTTGGGGTTTTCTTGGCAAAGATACTAGAGTGGTTTGCCATTTCCTTCTCCAACTCATTTTACAGATGAGGAAATTGAAGTAAACAGGCTAAAGTGACTTCCCCTGGGTCACGCAGCTAGTAAGTGTCAGAGGCCAGATTTGAAGTCAAGAAGATGAATCTTCTTGACTCCAGGCCTGGCACTCTATCCACTTTACCATCTAGCTGTCCAATAGTAATAGTATTCCATCACAATCATGTACCACAACTTGTTCAGCCATTCCCCAATTGATGGACATCCCCTCAATTTCCAATTCTTTGCCACCACAGAAAGAGCTGCTATAAATATTTTCTACGTATAGGTCCTTTCCCCTTTTCTTTGATCTCTTTAGGACTTAGTAGTGGTATTACTGGATCAAAGAGTATGCACAGTTTTATAGATAGTCCTTTGGACACAGTTCCAAATTGTTATCTAGAATGGTTGAATCAGTATACACTCCACCAACAGTGCATTAGTGTCTCAATTTCTCGATATCCCCTCCAATATTGATCATTTTCCTGTTCTGTTATATTAGCCAATCTGAAATGTGTGAGGTGGTACCCAAGGTTGTTTTAATTTACATTTCTCTAATCAATAATGATTTAGTGGATTTTTTCATATTACTATAGATAGCTTTGATTTTTTCATCTGAAAACTGCCTATTCATATTCTTTGAGCATTTATCAGCTGGAGAGGGTTGGCATTATTTATGGAGATGGGTAATGTCTTTTCTATATGTCGAAATATTTCATCTACAAAATATTTCAAATCAACCTTAAGTAATCAAGTTAGATATACAGAAAAAGTCTGCAAATCAACTTGGAATCTTGCTCATTTCCTTTTGGATTATGATACTTTTTTTCCCGTAAAAAAGTGGCTGAACAAATATATATGTGGCTATTGGGATAGTGATTTGGTATTTACAGTATCAACTTTTTTGTAACATTAAGAAAGTTAGACATGTTAGATGTTAATACATTAAAAATGATCCAAGAAGTTCAGTGAAATATCATTTCTTTTAGTGTGGCTTGCAGAATCCCAGTCTCTTTCCTTTCTCATTCAGCTTTGACACCACCGCCAAAGTAATCTTCCTAATTTAATCATAGGTTTTATCTATCACTCCCTGGCTCAAGAACCTTCTGTGGCCTCCCTTTTGCTTTAAAATAAAATACAAACTTCTTAGGTGGGCAATTATGGTACTTTTCACACACTGCCTGTTTTGGGGAACCTCTGATTCAAAAGTCAAGCAGCTGTGAACATGGAAGGGAAAGGACTCAGCAGTTGCCAATAATTAATAGCTACCCCTTCAGGCTATAATAAGGGCAGGGTGTTAGCCTCTTAGGCCTTTCTTTTGGCCGTTACAGCCATGGAGGATAAGGCGTCTGGCAACCAGAGCCCTCAGGCCACTAGCCACGAAGGGTCGGGAACTCGGAATGGCTGCCAAGAAGCCTTTACTGCCGCCCCGACCTCCATTTGTGTCCCATCGCCCGGCGGGTACCTCAGCTGTGAGCCTGCCCGAGAAGTGGTGGCCAAATTGGAGGTATCTGATTCCGCAGTCGGTAGCGCAGCCGAGGCCCCCAACTCCGCAGCCCTGTCTTGCTCGGAGCCCTCTACAAGAACTTGGGACCAGAGCAGAATGGAGATCCAGCCGAGGGCAAGCCTGCACAACTCCTCGGTGGAGCAGGAGGTCGAAAGAGCAATTGGGAGGCCGGAGACGAAGATGCAGTTGTTGGATACCCTCACCAAATTAACTCTGCAACAGAGTAGGGCCCTCGAGGCATTCTTCCAACAGGAAAACAACCCTGATTACAACCAAATAAAAATTATGGCTTCACAGCTGACACTCACCAAGGGCCGGATTGTGTCCTGGTTCAGGATTAGAAGGGAGAAGTTCAAGAGGCCGGAGCAGGGACAACCATGACCAGCCAGTCCAGCAAACTCCCTTCACTCTCTTCTACTCCAAGGCTGGATGCCAGTGGCATCATGCCCAGCTTGCCTCAGCTGCTAAGGTAACAGCCCTTGTCATTCCCTCCTACTCTGCTCTCCAAATCGATGCCCTTGTCTTCCTTTGCCCAGTTCCTCCAAGGGATGGGCTTCTGGCTGCCTTATTACCCTGAACCTTTGCTACCAGTTTCTTTGCCTCACCCTTTCCAAGAGGAATGGTACTTCCAAGAGGAAGTGTATGAATTGTGTGCAAGAACTCTGGATGAAGCCTACACGGAAAGAGATTCCAAGGATTTGTGTTAGCTTCCCAGATATGTGATTGTAGACAAGCGATGGTTTTAATAATATTTTAATAAAACAAACATTTTAATAAAAATGTCAACATGGCCAATTAAACTTGCTCAGTAACCATTTAAATTGTTAATTTCAACTCAAACCATTCATACTGTTTCAGCACCTCCCTCTTAAGTCCCCATCAGGATTTTTTTTTTCCAATTCCTTTTGACTTTTTTGTCTTATCTACTCATATTTAGTTTTTGTTCAGTTCTGGTTTTGTTGTCTTTACCTTACATCATTCACAAAGACCTTTCTAGTTTTTAAAAAAATATTTCTCATATTCATTGCCCTTGATGACATTGAATATTTGAGTATCCTACTATTGGATAATTGGGTTGCTTTCAGTTTTTTGTTTTTTAATGTAATTACTTGTAATGCTCCTATGAAAATTTTTGAACAGATACCCCTTTTGTGTTGTTTTTTGATAACATATGGGTTTATGCCCAGCAATAACATTACTAGGTCAAAGACTGGTTTTTGTCACTTAACTATTGCCAGACTGATCTCCAAAAAGATTCTATAAGTTTGTAATTTAATCCATCATGCCCAAGTGTACCTACTTCCCTACAACTTCTCTAAGTATTGTTTTGTTGTTTAATTGTTTTTGCACATCTTATGGGTTCAAGCTAACTTGAAATTGTTTTAATGTGCATCTTTTAAATTATTTAACTCCAAACATTAGCCATATGGTATGTGAAAGGCACTGTGCTAAACATTGGACCTACAAAAACACAAAACCATACCTCCCAGGAATTTCAGTTTTATTGAACAAGTGGAAATATATTTAGGATGATAAGTAAATACAGTAGGATCTGAGAAGCAGAGGATGCCCTAACAATTGCAGGGATTGGGAAAAGCTTGCTGTTGGAGGTAGGGCCTGAGATGATCCCTGAAGGAAAAGGAGTCTTTTGTTGTTGTTAATTTGTGTCTTTGTGGCCCTATTTTAGTCTTTCTTGGCAAAGATACTGGAGGGGTTTGCCATTTCCTTTTCTAGCTGATTTAACAGATGAGGAAACTGAGGCAAATGAGGTAAAGTAATTTGCCAAGGGTCACACAGCTAGTAAGTGTTTAAAGCTGGATTTAAACTCAGGCCCACCACTCTATCCACTGTACCACCTAGCTGCCCTTGCTAGAGGAGGAAGTGGAGGTCTATTTTCAGCCTGGAGATAGCTTAGGAATGAGCTTAGGAATGGAAAGAAGGTCAGTTTGTCTGCCTGGAATGGAGAGTAGTACCTGAAGTGGAGTGATAGGAACTATATCCTGAAAAGTAGGCTAGAACTAGACTCTAAGGGGCTTTAAATGTCAAGCTAAGAAGTTTGAGGGTTTTTTTTCCCCCCCTGGCTCCAATGGGAAACCATGAAAATTCTTGACTAGGGGAGTTTTTGGTTGAATGGCTGGGCAGTCATTAGTGATTTTTTAAAAATGAAGTGGTTATATAATATAATATGTTAATAATAGTATTATATGTACTATATTTTATATAACATATAACATGTTAATAACATAATGATATATACTATATAACATAGTCATATTATATATGACAATATAACAATAATTTTTTCTGAAAAACATCTGGGGGTTTTAATGGTCTATGAATTTACAATGTGACATGGCAGCTAAGAGAGTTAATGTGATCTTAGCATGCAACATTCAATATTATAAGGTTCACTAGGTCATGTGGAAAGTGTCCATTGTAGAGGGCTACAGGGAAATTTGAATCCTCTTCCTCTCACCACTAGTGAAACTTGGAAGATTCACAGAGCGTTTCTTTCTGACTGAAGGTTTTACACTTTTAGTAGATTTGTAGATATTCTGTTTTTATAGCCTGAAGCAAATTTGCCTTCCATGCATAGTTGTCCACCTTTCTAGGCTGGCATCTTCAGAGTTCAATGTGACCTTTTTAGCCTTATGACACACATTACTCTTCTTGCTGCATTCTGCATTCCTGACTACTAGTTATTTCCCAGTCTCACATTGTGCTTGACATCCTCCATACTTTTCCACAGGCCATCACTCATGACATGAACTCAATATATAAATTGTTTTAAGGCTTTAAAATGCCATTTCAAAGTTATTTATCATTCCTATCTGCCCCCTTCCCACCTGTAGGCAAACCAAGTCTCCTCCCTGTCCCATAAACAAGTAAAATTTATTCCCACCTCCGTGCTGTCAACTGGACCAGAACCAGCCTCTGGGTGGCTGGAGCCAAACAAACAGAGTAGGCTAGACTCAGGAGATGAAGTTTAATTAATTTCAGAGTGAGGAAAATAATGAATGCATGAGGAAGCAATTCCGCCCCCCCCCCCAAGAAGGAAGGCTTAACATGCTAGACTAAAGGAAGGTCTTATATACATCCTGCGCTGGACCATGACAATCATTTGTCCCACAGGGTCTGTGAGAACAGTATTGTCTCAAGTCTTGGGGGTCATCTACCTTGCGGGGCACAGAACCAGAGTTTTGTGATGAGAACAGGGGTACAGTACCTCTCAGTGACAAGGAACAGGGATTGTGAATGTGTGATGGATGGGCCTGGGAAACAGGGGGAGCCAAATCCCTCAATGACCACCTGGTGCTGGTCCAAGCAATACATTTTGCTAGAGGGCTATGTCATACAAATGATTACTGTTATGCCAAGCTCAGGACACAATCTGCTTGCTGGGCCTTAGCCCTGGGAAACAGGGTATCTCCAGAATATTTTGACCCTCAAAAATTTTCTGAATTTTTCCTTCCGCCTAGCTGTATTAAACCCATCAATGAAAGCCTATTTCAAGTATCATTATGTAGCTGTGAACTATTACTGTGTTCTTCCCTTCTTTCTCTCCCCTCCCCCCAAATCCAACCTGTGTCTTGACCAGAACTGAGTGGTAATACCTTAATATAGTCTGGTCAATTCACTGGCTGTCGATTGATTCACTAAGATCTGATCGATTTTATATCTCATCCTAGAACAAGACTTTGGATTTGGAGTAGCACAGAATTGTAGAATTTTAAGGGACTTCAGAAGCCATCCAGAATAATCCATACCTGACCAAGAATCTCCTCTAATATATCCCCAAACAAGTAGTCATGTAGTCTCTGGTTAAAAACAATTTCCAATGAAAGGAAAGCTGCTATCTCCTAAGGTAGTTCATTTACTTTTGGAGTGGTCCAATTTCTTAGGAAGTTTTTCCTCATACCTAGAAGTAATGTCTTTCACTAACTTCCTGTCATTGTTCCTGGTTCTGCCCAGTGAAACTGATCGGAACAAGTGAGAACTCCTTAGATTTGTAGGTCAGCTCATTGTTACTGATCCCAAGTCTTCTGTTACACCAAGTCCTCTACTAGGTAGAATTACACAATGTAAAGAAAGTATAGACTTTGTAGTTAGAGGACTACGGAGGACTTCAAATTCTACCTCTGATACTAATGGATTTGGTCAAATCACTTTACCTCCCATTTCTAAATCTCTGCTCCTGTCTTGGATTCATCAAAGATGTAATAAGCTGAGCTTAAGTCTGAGAATTCTGGCCCACATTTTGCCAGATTTGCTCTCCTTTATACTTTGGGTAAAACAAATAAAATTTGGCATAACCCATAGAGATTGGGTAAAAATGGCCAAGTGCTTGCCAATAAAATGAAATAATACTAAAATCCTGAACAGAACTATTGTCTGTCTTACCCAATAATAGTATTGTCTCTCCACTGATAGGACAGTCTCCTCAATTGAATTGAAAATGGAATGAACTAATACCTTAGAAGAAGGTGGCGTCAAAACATAGAGAACAACTAGATTGTTCCTGCATCCTTGAATCAGCAGCTTGGCCATTGGAGACTTACAGCCAGGCTCTCCTCTTAAGAATAAAAACAAAAAGGAAAAAGGAACAATTTCCTTCTAAAAGGCTTTTGTTTTGTGAAATGTAAGAGAAGGTTTTGAGGCTTCCTTCCCATTTCCCAGTCCCCCAAACTGTTTCTACAGTTATGTTTTCCTTTCTTGGGATATGTATAAAATAGTTGAAAAATCAGAATTAGTAGCTTTCAATCCAATTGGAGAAGGCAAAGTAGAAGAAAATATCTTGACTCTGTTTTGGCTAGCACAAAGTTAGAAGTCCATAGGAAATATTTCTTTCCAACCTCAGTGATGATTTGATCTAAACCAGCTTTTCCTGCTCATCTATTTAATGTTTCTGGTATGTTTGTTTTAAAGCTCCAGCTAAATTACCCTAACATCTTTAACCTTTCTTGTCTCTGGTTTCCTAACTCTTTCATCACCTTCATTGTATTCCCCTGAACTCTCTCCAAGTTTTGCACATCTTCCACATAATATGAAGCCTCAGATTGTACTTTGCTCCAGCAAAGACCTGACCATTGCAGAGTACAGAGTATCCCAAAAGCTTTTAAAGACTTTTGGCATACCTTGGATAGTGGGAGACAGTTGAAATACTTCTTAGACTTTCTCTCATAGAGAATAATTCAGTATATGTCATAAGAAGGGTGACTTTAGCTACATAGGATCATCTAACCCAAACTCTTTATCTTACATATAAGAGAACTGAGACTCAGAGCTGCTAAGTGACTTGTCTGTGGTCATGCTGTTAATTGGCATCAGAGTTGGGATTTGGACCCAGGTCTTCCTGACACTGATAATCTATAAACTACACTATACTGTCTCTCTTTTAAACAAAAGTACATAGCAGTCAAAAGCACCACCATGATCTGGGCCTGCATTGAAAGGCATAGCGTTCAAAAGACAGAGTTGCTGTACTCTGCCTGGTCAGAATACTTTTGATGTGCTGTATCCAGAGCTGGGGACCATATTTTAGGAAGAATATTGGTAAGCTAAGGGCAGCTTGGTGGCACAGTCGATGGAACACTGGGCTTGGAATGAAGAAGACTGATCTTCATGAGTTCAAATCCAGCCTCAAAGACTTAGTAGCTGTGACCCTGGGCAAGTCACTTAACCCTGTTTGCCTCAGTTTCCTTATCTCTAAAATGAGCTGGAGAAGGAAATGGTAACTCATTCTAGTTTCTTTGCCAAGAAAACCCCAAAATGGGGTCACAAAGGATTGGACTCAACCGAAGCAACTCAATAGCAACAAAAATTAATAAGCTAGAGAAGTTCGTAGGAGCTGAAGGACTTTGAGATCATGCCTATGAATTGGTTGAAGGAATTGAAGGTAGTTAGCCTGGAGAAAAAAGATTTAGGTAGTAGATAGTAGCTGTCCTCAAGTATTTGGGGACACTATTTGTCATGTGGAAGAGGGGTTGGTTCTACAGGGCAGTAATCCTGATTATGCCTGAAGTTGAAGAGAAATAGTTTTAGGTTGGCTCTACGGAGAAACTCCGTAACACTAAAAATTGGCCAGAAGTGCAATGGGCTCTTTTGGAAGGTGAAAGGTTCCCCTGTCTTTGGAAGTCTTTAGATAGGAGCTGAATGAACACTTGTTGAATATGCCATAGACAAGATTCTTGTTAAGGTCCCAATTGGGCTGCATGAACTCTGAGGTTCCTTCTACCTCTTACTGTATGTGATTCTGGACATTGTAGATTCTGCTGAGCATGCACTGTGAATTCCCACCTTCATACCTTTATTTAGACTGTTTCCAGCATGTGTGATGCCTTTTTTTCTCTTTGCTTAACATCCCTTAATGCTTAACTGAAATGCCACCTCCTAAAGTAAGCTTTCCTGATCCCTATGTGGATAATGACTTTTTCCCTCAGGCTTTACCTAACAATTTGTTTTGCAATATTTTAATATACTTTGATAATATTGTGTATTGTACATTATAGTTATCTGTATTTGGATCTTGTAGCTCTACTAAACTGTGACTTGTGGGCAGGGGGACAGTATTCTGGCTGAGCTTTGTGCATCTCCAGGTGCTTAACAAATATATGTTGTATTATGTATTACATGTTTAATAGTAATGTCTTATAAAATCTTAATCAGTAATTCTTTTTTGTTTTTAAATGAGGAGGAGGACAAAGTATAACAAGTATTTGAGAATGTTTGAAGAGGAAGATTGGGTCCTAAATTCTTAACAGGAAACACACTATAGGTAGCATTCTTTCTCCAAATAATTCCTTTCTTATAGAGTAACACACCAAGTCATTGGCTATTCTAGACTCTCAGAATCAAAAGAATCCAGAAGCCCAGGCTGATGGTCAAAGAGATCCTATGCTCAGACAACTAGACCTACATTCAAAAGATGTTCATCATAGCCAGAAAAAAGAGCTCCATATAATTTTGAAACATGGTGCTTAATGTTAATATAGGATCATAAACCAAGGTTATCATGGCAGAAAAATGATTTTCTGAAGCCCTGAATAATACATTAAAAACCTTCAGGTCAGGTTTTCTGTTATATATAACCCATTTATCTGCCATTACCAATAACTTTTCAAGTATTCTACTTTCTACCCACAGATTTTGGGCACGGATGTCCAAAGAGCAAGTACCATAAGGCCATTGTATAGATGAATAAACAGGCCTAGAGAGAGACATTACGTGTCTTGCCCAAAGTCACATGGGTAGTAAGAAGCAGAACTAGAATTTGAACCCAGACCCTCTGCCTCCAAATCCAGGGCTCCATAGACTATATTGCTTTGCCATAATGATTCAGCCTAGATCTGATCTAACTTATTTTACTAGTCAAGAGAGTCATAAGTAACTCAAGATTTACATTGTTATCAGTGATTATTTTAACAAATACTTTGCAGTTGTTTTTTGGGACCTCTTTTGGAACTTCAACTGGGTTTTAGTCTAGGCTATGCTCTTAATGCACCATGTTACCTGGGCTCACCTGTGACTCCAAGAAGCTGCAGCCTACTTTGCAGCCACACCTCAGTAAACCATCTTGGCAGATGGGCTAAACCAGGTTGAGGATAACCAACAGACCTCAAACCTGTCAGTGAGTTGGGGGGATGTCTACCCCAAGCTCATGAAGACTTCCCTTGGCCAAATAGGCAGGTGAGAACAGTTTGTTCCAATGGCCACCCACGAAGGCAGCTGAAGCAGGAGCTGTGGTACATTTGGGGTTTGGTCAGGTATGGAAGATGCCAAGGTCATCCACTGCACCCTGGGCCATCTCCAGTCATCCTGACTTTTGACTCGCCGTTGGACTTGGATTTCTCTGGAAGAGAGAGTGAAGCTGACAACTTTGTGCAACTCTGCCTCACTTAAATCCATTTCACATGCAAGTCAAGACATCAACCCTATGATGTCATTGGTCCTCTTTAAAAACAAAGGCCAGACAATAACAGCAACAGCAACATAACCTGAGAGGCAGCGAAGTGTGATTTAGAGAGAGCTGGCTCTGGAGTTAGAGGATCTGGCTTCAAGTCCTAGCTGTACCACTTAGAACCTCTGTGACCTTGTACTCGTTGCTTAATTTCTCTGGATCTGAGTTTTTTAACCCAATGAAAGGGTCAGACTGAATAGCTTCTAAGGTCCCTTCCACCTCTAAGACTTTTCTAATGTGGGTTTGTACAGAGCATGCTCAGAAATTGTCTGCCTAATTCCTGTCAATCATTTGGGAAGTCTGGGGGTCAGATTCTGACCATTTATGACTCACTGCTGAGCTGGAAAATTTGATGACTCAAGGGATCATGTTAATAAGGAGAGAGTTTATTCCTGGGGCCACTTGGTTGCTGGTCTCCAGGTGCCAAGATATTATTCCAGGGATGGGTAGAAGATAGTCCTCTCCCATGATCTCATAGCAATCTTTTGCCTCCCCTTTCCAAATGGAGTATAGATTCAACTATGTGGGTGTGTGCTAGGGGCCAGAACCTCCTATTAGAGATGCCATTGGTGTTTAGAGGGGACCACTGGAGGCAGTGGTATGCACTGGAATGAGAGTAGCTGATACCAAGGGAAGGGTCTGCATTAGGGAGCAAGGCTGCCAAAAAGAAAATGAAGCTTGGTTGTTTGGATCGTGCCTGGTGCCAAAGAGAAACATGTAATGTCTGATTAACAGTATTGCACAACTGCTCTGAGTTTTAAAATCTTAGCTTTCTAAACTACTGTAACTGTAGTTATAAATTAAATTACCAAATGCTGCTCTAACCATTCTGTTAATGTACCTTGTAATTCTCTTATGCTTTGCATTACTTTGGTAGGAAAAAAAGACCTGTCCCATACCTGATTTATGTTTGTATCTTGAGTACCTTTGCTGCTTCTCCCATTTTGGGGGAAGCCCGAACAGGACCATGACTCAAATTATAATGTCCAAAGAATACTGTGAATAGAAGAATGGGGAGCCTAATTTCCCTAATGAGAAGAATTACCTAACAATGTATCAAGTACAGGACATTGCTTTGGATACAGAACAAAGAAGGGAAGTATCCAGGTTCTGTATTTCTAGCAGTGGTCCCTCTATGCTAATCTATACTTCTATGACCTTGGTGACTAGCCCTACTCTCCCTATCTATAAAACGAAGGACAAAATTTAATTTATTTTGTCCCTCTATACTAGGGTTCTTAACCTTTGGGATATCATACACTCCTTTGGTGGTCTGGTGAAACCTATGGATCTTTTCTCAGAATAATTTTTAATGCATAGAATTACATAGTATTAAAGGAAACTATATTATAATTCATTTATCAGCATATATTGTAAAGTTCACGAATCTTAGGTTAAGAACTATATAGTCTATACTCTATATGCTAACCACATTAGAGAACTGAAATATTACTGTACAAATAAAACATTGTTATGGGACAAATGCATTGGCTTTAAAACTCTTCAGGTGCTTCACAAGGTTATATAGGTATGGGTTCATCAGATTTAAAATTTGAAAAAATCTTGGAGATTTAGCCTAACCTTGAAATTTTATATGTGGGAAAGTTGAAAACCAGAAAGGTAACAGAATCATAGTACTTAGAACTAAAAGTGACATTAGAGATCATGTCATCTAAGTCTCTTATTTTACCGATGGGGAAATTGAGGCCCAGAGAAGATAAGTGACTTCCTTAAGGTCACAAAGGGAATAATTAGTAGAGGTGAAATGACCTAATCACTACAACTCCAAATCCAATGTTTTTGCCACTTTATCATCCTTGCCCCCGGTGATTCAACCAAAATTGGTTTACTTCCTTTATAAATTTATTTTTGTTTGTGATGGAAAAGTGTAGATTAAAAACAGTAACATAAAAAAGCCCTCAACAATTCTTTAGAGGCAAAATTTTCCATACTTGGTCCCTATCCAAAGGTGAATTTTTCGGAAAGTTTAAGCAAAACTACTTAGTTTCTGTTACACAAAGGTGAAACTTTCCCTCAAATTTTCCATCCTTTATATCTTAGTCCACAAAACTGGTTAAGGTTAAATACTTCAGATCTGCAAGATTTGCACCTCCAAATGAGTTAGATAGGGAAGTTAATTATTTTGAAAGTGATAAAGGCTAAAAGTCATGACCATTGTGATCCCTTTTTACTCTACAAAGATTTTTTTTTTTGGTTTTGATTAAGAGGGCTAACGATTGTGTTCTTTGAGCTTTTTGTTTTTGTTTTTCTTTTGAGAGGAGTGCTGCTCCATTTGGGGGTATCTATTTTCTGAGTTTTACTCACAGGAATATTTTACTCAAAGTAAGATAACCAAAGAGGCAAGTGAAAATAGCCCTGAGGATTAAGATGACTTGGAATCTAGTTCTAGTTTGGCCACTAACTTGCTCTTTGACCTCGTGCAAGTTGTTTAACCTCTGTGAGCCTCAGTTCCTTCATTTAAACGTAACGAGGGCATGTGTGAGCCTGATTACAACAGTATGTGATGACAGGGAATGGAGGGAATCAGCTCTCCCCTTCAGAGCATGCACAGATATTTTATGACTGTTTCCTATCTTTTTTGGTTGGCTACTTAGTTGGAACTGGGTGTACATAAAAAAGGCATCAACTAGCCAATTGCTCTTTATTTCATGGTGGTGACTGTGACAAAGATTGCTGCTGCATGGGGAGAGATAGCAATATTAGAAATAGTCTCTTGATGCCAGCTGCCTATGAATAAGTAGCACATGAGTATGCCATCTTGTTTCTTTTATTCTTTGCATTTGTTCTTTCCTACTCTGGGGTGAATGTATGTTGGAGATGGAATGAATTAGGCCATGGCCTTGTGAGATCTCAAAAGATCCAGGAGCTCAAGTTCACACCACAGCTTGCCAATAACCAAGCCCAGTGAGGTGTGCCTTGTGGAATCCAATCTAGCAATGAATTGACCAAGCAGCCAAGACACTATTTTCTTTTTATTTAAATATTTTTATTGATATCTTCTATTTTAACATTGTCTAAGTTTCTCTTGTATCACTGTTGCCTTTCCCCTTATAGTGAATGATATAACTCCCTTATAACAAAAGAATTTTTTTTTAATTTATTTTTAATATGTTTAGTTTTCATCATTGATTTTCACATGCGTTTGTATTACAGATTTTCTCCCCATTTCCACCCCCCTACTCCAAGATGGCGTACACTCTGGTTGCCCTGTTCCCCA
>CM053622.1:126190775-126242777 GCA_028646595.1 Phalanger gymnotis | reverse complement strand
CTCTTGGAGGTTTTTGTTGTAGGCTCTATGACTTTAACTTCTTCTGACTGTATGTTTTGGTCTTCTTTGTCACCAAAGAAGGACTCCAGAGTCTGAGACTGAATCTGGGTGTGTTTTCGCCGTCTGGCCATGTTCCCAGACAAGAATTTTTTTAAAGAAGAAAAGAAGATTCAAAAATTAGCAAAACCTGCCAACACATCAAACAAATGTGACATTATAGGCAAAGTTACGCACCCTTGAACCTTTGGAAAGGAGGAAAGGGTGGTATGAGACGCCATCCTCTGCAAGCAACATGGTGACTCCATCCATTAGCCAAGCTACTTTCTGAAGTGAACTTAATAGGGTGAATACTTGGAGCAATTGCCTTGAGCCTACAACCCTCAGGGCCTAAGGTATTACAGGGGGATAGTATGTCTCTTCCCGCCCCCTCCCAGTTTAGAGGAATGTATTGATACTTCTGTTCTTGCTATATTTTCCCAGTAAAATATCCTTTTTGTAAAAGCTAACTGATGTCACTTGGTGAAATGTTTATGGGGGCATTAGTCACTGGGTCAATCAGTGATATAAGGGAAATACTAATTGTAAAGGTGATTAATGTTGGGGAGAACACATCAGAATGGGGGCTCTAGCCAATAGCAATCAAAGAGCCCCAACCACTCTGTAGCCTTATAACCTTGAGGGAAAAATATAAAGGTTTGGACTAGAGAATATCTAAAGCTCTTTTAGACTTCAAAATTTAATCATTACAAATTAAAATACAGGGTAAAATCTTATTAGAAATTTTTTTAAAAAGAGGTGGTAGAATATAAATTTTCTCTATTCAGGCCAACTCTACTTTAAGAGAATACCCAAGTTCTCTTCTTAAGAAGTTCTGGAACTATGTAACTCTGTGGCCAAGAACTCCATGTTGTTTTTTTTTTCTTTCTCTTGCTTTAAAATAAATAAAACACAAAATAATGACCTCTAAGGGGCTTCATAGTTCTAAAATTCTATGATTTTGTGAAAACAAAATATTTTATTAGGCCATTTAGGTAGATCCTCAGAATGTTCTGGTTATGCAGAAGGGTCTTTAAATCCATTTAGAAAACTTAAAACCATCAGTTTTAAAATTTATTTTATTAAACTCAAAGTTCTAAAATTTCTACCTGAGTTACTGGATAAAGGTCACTGAAGACAACTTCAGACCTGGAGCTTCTAAAACTGATGGACATTTTGTGAGCACAGCTTCAGTGTTAGATCACCACCTGCCTTAGCTGTAGAGCCACAGGCTCATAGGATGTAGAATTACAGAGCTAAAAGGGACTAGGAGGTCATCTCATTCCACTCTTTCTTTTCCTTCTTTTTTACATCTACCCCATTCCAACTCTCCACTTCCAAATTCTTGTGGTGTTACCTTGGAGACATCAGATGTAGGAAAAGTCTGTTTTTTGAGTAAACATACCCTTCCCAGATTTCCCAAGGAGCCATGATGCTGAACTTGACATGGGAAGAGATGCTGGGAGAGAGACAAAGCTCTGGAATTTATCTTCTTATCTAGCCACACAGAGCAGGATTGACAGAGGTTAGGGCTATGTGCTCCAATCCCTTAGACTGGAACTCTTTGTGGGCAGCTTGGATGGACCCAGTAGGACTATAAACTGAAAGGATTATTAGCCAGACTGCCAAAAATTTGTGGGCAGAAACAGAAGGCATATTGAGTGAGACTTCATAGGGCAGTTGGTACTTTTTGTTCTTCCTTTTGCACTAGCTTAGCCAGAAAATGCCTATGTTCTTATTTATCTGCCTCACCATTTACTTTCTAGTTTCCTTCTGCCCCCTGTGGCTGCTAGTCAAAAAGTGGCTGCATCTCAGCATTTGTTTCCTTGAGAATGTTTCCATTTCTACTCTATCTCAGAATAGATAAAGTAATAAGATAATAGGTAAGAAAAACTGGTGGCCACTAGTACTAGTCAGAGTAGTTATTTGTAGCAAGGAGCAAGACTAGGAGAGGGTGAGGGAGAGGCTTTTTCTGTTAAAGAGACAGAAGACTTTACCCCATCTCAGTGGAAGACAGGTTGGAGGAGAGGTCCAGAGCCAATGAGAGAGAGAAAGAGAGAGAGAAAAAATATGTGAATCATGACCATTGCTAGACATACGCATAAATACCCATAAAGAAAATGAGCTGAGGAAAAGTCCCTACACTACAGGGGTGGAAGGAATTGATGCCGACCCCACTTGGCTTTGGCGATACAACTGGACTACCAGCTTTCCTCACCTGTAGAGTGGGAGGGACAAGATAAGTGAAGAAGTGTGTCCAGGTCACAACCAGAGTAGAGAGAAAACTGAAATTTGTTATATAGAAACAGCTAAAAAAGACTTAGGGTGAGGGTGGGAGACAAGAGATTCATCTTCAAATGTGTGAAGGGTATCTATGTGGCCTGAGAGGGCAGGACCAGGGCCAATGGATAAAAATTACAAGGAGGCAGATTTTGAGTCACCATAAGGAAGAATATTCTAAGAATTTAAGAGGAGCCAAAGTAGAATGGGGAAAAATGTGGAGTAGGTAAAGTTTGTTTTGAGGACCCTTCTATCATCCCTTTTGGCTCCATTTTGTGAAATGATGAGTTTCCTATCCCTGGAAATTTTCAAATAAACTAGAGGATGGCCTTTTAAGGAATGCCATGGAGGGGATTGTTGTATGCTGTAGCTGATTGGACTGGGACTGCTGGTGGTGATCTCTTTAACTCTAAGGGCCTGTGCAATCATGATGATTAAGGTAGACTTACCCTTTAAGGCAATGACTCAGGGAGAAAGAAGTAGCTCAAGGCCAGCTTAAAAAAAAAAAAAGACCTGAGGTCTATAAAGTCATCTCTCTGAAGGGCAAAGCAGAGCAGTGGGCTGGGATACCCCCCAAATTAGAATTGAAAATTTCAGCATTAGAGTGTGGTTTACTCTGGGAATACCAAGATATTAATGCACCTCAGAGGTTCAAGTATTGATCTTTGTCTTGGAGGTTTGGCTATTCTGAATCATAGGGCTGGAAAGCACTTATTGCAGTGCCTGGTACACAGTAGGCACTTAATACATGCTTATTGATTGGTTGTTTGGAAAGGTCCTCACAGGGCATCTAATCCATCCTCTTCCTTTTGCAACAGAGGAAAGTAAGGCTAAGAGAGGTGAAAGAATTTGGCCAAGTCATAGATGTAGCATCAGGGGCAGGGTTTGAAACCAGACCCATCAGCTCCAGAGTTGGTTCTCTTTCCACTGTACCTAGTTTCATTGTACCTGACTTGATAAGTAAAATATTCCTTGTTTCTCTGTTCAACCCCGCCCAAGAACTCCTCTAATTAGTGAGTTTAAATTCTGAGCCCCAAATAAGAATTCAATTCAGCAGGCATTTATTAAGTGCCTATTGTGTGCTAGGCCCTAACCTGGGTGCTAGGGATGCAAAGACGTAAACAAAACTATCCCTGACCTCCAAGAACATATATTTTATTGGAGGGAAATAGCACATACACCAAATATATATGTGTGTGTGTGTGTGCGTGTGTGCACACACACACACACATATACCTACACACAAATATATACACATACACACATATATGTACTTATATAATAGATGCAAGATAAGTATAAAATTGAATGGGACTCTTTTTGAGGGGAGGGAATCATTAACAGCTGGGGGTATCAAGAAAGATCTTATGTAGAAATTCAGAAAGGACCTCCTCCCCCTTTATTAACTGTGAAATAAACATTCCATTGTGCTCCTCCCCTACAATGCAGAAACTGCAAAAGCAGTTTTTATCCTAGACCTCCAAATTTGGGAAGACTACAACTCTCATTTGAAGAGGAAGGCAAACTTCTGCTTTTGGGGCCCAGAAGGTCTAAAGGAATCTCAGCTCTCCCACCCAGGTGGGGATTTCCCCATAGAAATAACTGGGCTGCCCCACAATGAAGAAATTTCCACTCATATACTTCATAAATTCAAAAAGGGAAATTGGATTGATGTGAGAATGAGCTTGCTGAATTCTTTTTTTTTCTTTTTCCTTCTCAGCTTCTAAAGGCATTATTTCTGTTTCCTTCTAACTTCTAGCTACTTGCTCACAAAGGAATGTCAAAATGGGCTTGAGGATAGTCTCAGTTATTTCATCTTCTCCCGGGCTTTTACTCCGACTTTGATACTGGCTCAAACTTTATTTCTCCAGTGGCTTGAACTTTTTTTTACTTTTATGTGGAATTCTATGTTTGCATTTTCGAGTTTCTTTTCACATTTTGCTCAATGTTTTAATTTCATTTTTCTTGTTCCTTCTAGAGGTTTTGTTTCTTTTGGGGTTTCTAAGGAATCACTAACAGTTTTGAGGTTTATTTTGTTTGGGGTTTGGTTTGAATGGACTGCTGATTTTATTGTTTCTACTTAGTCCATGACAGCTGACTTTTTAAAATAAACATAGGAAGGGCAGACAGGGAGGGCACCATTTCTAGAAGAAGGCTGATTCTGAAGACAATTTTAGGGCTTTGTGGCTAACTGTCTGCATTGTGGGCATGTCCTGATAGAGCATTAAACTCTAGGACTCAAGGTTTTCTCTTTGGTAAGAGAAAATTCTCTTGGTGAAAATTTATCTATGGTCTCTTAAGTGTATTGGAATCCTGGAGTTGGAGTAAGAAGTCCTAGATTTAAGTCCTCACTCTATTTTTGTTTCTATAAGTAAGTCACCTAACCTCTCAAGAGTCTGTTTCTTCATCTATAAAATGGGAATAATACTTGGACTCCCTACCTTGCAGGGGTATGTGAAAGAAGAGTCATGAATGATGAAATATTATATAAATGTGAGCTTATTGCTTTTATTATTATCTTCTTATTCTTATATTTTTTTTTGCCAGAGGTCAGATAGAAATGATTCTAGGACAAGTCACCATCTTATTATTATGCTTTAATATTTAATAGTCTCCTCAGAGTCCTGCTCGGGATACCTCATTTGTATCATGTAAGTGGCCATAGGTTTTTAAAGATAATTTTGGCTGTCAGTAAGCTCTGATAGGTTCTACTATGCTGGAAAGACTCCAAATATGGAAAAAGGCTGAATCTGATTTAAGTGAACCAGCCCAGCTGAGCTGAGAGGTTCACCACCAGGAGGTTAGCCATTTGGTCATAAATCCGATGGTACATGAAACAAGGAAAACATGCACAGAAAGTCTGCAGTCCTATGAGGCCTCCTTCCTTTTCTTCATTGATGATGGCAGTGGTGAGAATGGGACAGAGTAGTTTTTAGACGGTATGTACAAGACACTGGCCTCTTTCGACTTATGCATGCACTAGCAGTTTGGGCCTCCAAAATGTCTAGATCTTCTTCTCAGGGTTTGAGGGAAATGTCAACTGCCGGACTTCTGGTGGCTCTTCCAAACTTTCCAAGATCTCAAGGTCTTAGTCCAATCTATTCTGTCTCTTACACTCATTCAAATGAGAGCTAGAAAAAAATGAAATACAACAGACAGAAAACAACCACACCATGCACAATCATAACTTCACAGATGCTAGGCAATCCTTCTATACCTGTTTATCAACTCGCTATCCCACTTTCCACAAGGTCTCTTCCAGACCTTTTGGTCCCCCCTCAAGCTTTCCATCACTTCCTTCCCCCCACTTTCTCTCAGCTGAGAACCTTGCTACATATTTTACAGAAAAAATTGAGGCCATTTGCCGTGAGCGCCCTCTTCCCCCCTCTTCCTCATCTCCTGTCACTCAGATGTCTTCTGCCGCAGGTATCTCCTTCCCCCCCAGTTCATATGATGAAGTGGTCTTACTACTTCCATCTTGTCTCCTCCAACACACTCTGCAATCCCCACTCTTTCAGTTATTTTCAATCTGTCCCTCTCTACTTGCTCATTTCCTACTGCCTACAAACATGCTCACGCCTCTCCCATCTTGAAAAAACCCTCATTTGCTCCTTCCTTCCTGCTAACTATTGCCCTATATCTCTTCTGCCATTTACAGCTAACTTTTCAAAAAGTTTGTCTACAATAGGTGCCTCCACTTTCTCTCCTCCCACTCCCTTCTTAACTCCTTCTAATTTGGCATTCCACTAAAACTGCTCTCTCCAAAGTTCTCAGTGATCTCTTATGTGCCATGCAATGTCTTTTTCTCACTCCTCATTCTCCTTGACCTCCCTGCAGCCTTCAGCACTGCAGTTCACTCTTTCTCCTCCTTGAAACTCTTTTCCCTAGGTTTTTAGGACACCATTTTCTCCTGCTTCTCCTCCTACCTTTCTGACTGTTCCTTCTCTATCTCCTTTGCTGGATCCCCCTCCTGATTATACCCTGTAGCCATAAGTGTCCTTCAGAGTTCTGTCCTGGGCCCTTTTCTCTTCTCCCTCTGTATTATTTCACTTGGTGATCTCATCAGCTTCCATGGATTTAATTACCATCTCTGTGCTGATGATTCTGAAATCTGTCTGTTCTGCCCCAATGTGTCTGCATTTTCTCATCCCCAACTGCCTTTCAGACATCTCAAACTGGTTGTCCAGTAGACATCTTAAACTCTATGTGTTCAAAATGCAACTCATTATCTTTCTCCCTTAAACCTTTTCTTTGTCCTACCTTCCTTATTACTATTGAGGGCAGCACCTTCCTCCCAGTTCCTCAGGTTTGCAACCTAGTAATCATCCTGGATTCCTTCCTATCTATCACCCCGCCCCCATATCCAATCTGTTTCCAAGGCCTGTTAATTTGTAACATCTTCCCAATATACCCCCTTCTCCTCTAACACTGCCACCACTCTGGTATAGGCTCTCATCACCCCATGCCTTGATTACTCCAGTAGCCTGCTGGTGGCTCTCACAGTCTCTCTTCACTCCAATCCATCCCCCATTCAACTGCTAAAGTGACTTTCTTAAAATCCAGGTCTGATCACATCACCATGACACCCAACTCAGTAAACTCCAGTGGGTCCCTATTGCCTCCAGCAACAAATACAAAATACTCTGGCATCAAAGCCCTTCGTAACCTAACCCCCTCCTACCTTTCTAGTATTCTTACATCTTAACTCCCTACCATGTACTCTTTGATCTAGTTTCATTGCTCTTCTGGCTGTTCAAGCAAAATACTCCATTTCTCTCTGCTCTGGCATTTTCTTTGGCCATCCCCTATGCCTAAAATGCTCTCCCTGCTCTGCAATGACTGCTGACCTCCCTGACTTCCTTTAAGTCCCAGCTAAAATCTCACCATCTACAGGAAGCCTTCCCCAACCCTTCTTAATTCCACTCTGTTAAATATTTCCGATTTATCCTATATGTAGCTTTCTTTGTATATGTTTACTTTACTCCCCTATTTGATTGTAAGCTCCTTAAGGGCAGGGACTGTCTTTTGCTACGTTAGCATGGTGTTTGGCACATCATAGACACATAATACATGTTTATTGATTGATTGATAAATATGAGATCCTTGTCCAACGACTCTTGTACACATTGCTGGAGGAACTTTTCAGTGGTGACATTTTTGCCATAAAATGGAACCAGAAGGAAACTAGAACCCAGAGGAAACTGTAACTAAATAGAAGTATTGATATCAGACTTTCATTGGAGAGGTAAAGAAAGGAAATGGTAGAGTTGGTTTGTTGTATATCCAGATATTTGATCTTTTCATATTGCAATAATAATGATAATAATAAACATTTACAAAAAAAGACCACCATGAAAATAATTACAGCTTCTGCACTAGCATCAGTGGTTAAGGATGATGAGTTAGAGAAATTCTACAAAGAATCTGCCAAATTAAATCAAAATACACTCTGAAAATGACTTTAATAGAAAGGTGGGAAAAAGTGAAGATGGTGAGAGATGTATGAGAAAGGAAAAAAGAAATGATAAAGGCCATAGACTTTGAGATTACACGGAAGCTTCACTTACCAGGAATCTTCCTTCTGAATTCATCATATCATGAATACTTTTTTTGGGGGGAAGGGGAGAAGGCAGGGCAATTGGGGTTAAGTGACTTGCCCAAGGTCACACAGCTATTAAGTTTGTCAGGTGTCTGAGGCCGGATTTGAACTCAAGTCTTCCTGACTCCAGGACCGGTGCTCTACTCACTTCACCATCCAGCTGCCCCATGAATACCATATTTCCCCATGTATAAGACACACCTTAATTTTGGGGCCTGAAATTTGAAAAAAAAAAGTATTACATAAAGTTATTGAACTCAAGTTTTATTCATCTGCTCATAGCTTTCAGGCATCTTTTAGGCAAGTCTGGTGCGTGTATGCATGCTTAGTCCATTCTGTTTCATGAACCTGAAGCACCAATTGTATCCTCCTTTGAAATCAGTTAACTTCTTTTTCATCAGCAATTCTTCTTGCCTCATGCTGAACCATCTTTGTGGACACACGAATTCCAATTGCCCTTTGCTCTTCAAAAAATATCTTCAATCTCCTCTCTAAATCAGGCCATTTTACTGACTTGCCTCTCATGGCCTTCTTCTGCCATCACATTTTCAGTCGGGTTTCTCCTTCCAGTAGCCAGTCTCGGATTGTTTTCTCAGTTGGAGGAGGACCAAACTTACATTCAGCAGCATGATTTCTATTCACTTTTGCAAACTGGATCACTTTTAACTTGAATTCAGCACCGTACAAAAATCTTTTCTGAGCCATTCCTGCAAAATGCAACCTAATATGCCAGTAACAAATGAGAAACAATGAGTGCAAAGACAAGAAGTGCAGAAAAAGCAGGAAATGCAAGTAAAAAAACTACAACCACTGTATAAGACACACCCAGTTTTTAGACCCCAAATTTTTTGGAAAAGGGTGCATCTTATACATGGGGAAATATGGTACTTTCTTAAAGAAGGAAATGGTAGACACTGCACATAACAATCAAGAAGTAACATTACAAAACTGAAATAAATTATACTTTGACTAACAAAAAAAGACATTATAACTGGGGAAGTTATCCTTAAATCAAATACACTTGTATAGGTAGGCCATTGACTTTTCAGAGCAATATCAGAATTAGTAATGAAGAGAAAATAAAATAAAGAGAAAAAAAGATAAGTATAATTGAAATAACTGAATTCTTAAAGTATTTAAACCAGCAATTAGCCATAAAAATGGGAAATGGACAACAGAAATGACATTGACGCAGGCTAATAATTTTATACAGGAATGCAAATTATGTAAATCTATTGCCACAACCACTATATCACAAGAATTTAGAAAGTATTTAGTCAGTAAACATTTGACTTATTTGCCAAGTTCAGAGAGATGGCAGCTAAAAGGAGCACCTGTTTAGAATGTGAACTCATTGTACGAAGAAGGATGATATACAATTTTAAGAAGCATTGAACCTCTGATTAAAAATGCTAAGGGAAGCATAAAACAGGGAGAAGGTGTTCACCACTGTTGTTGATCTAGTTCAAAATCCAAGGTGAAAAGAATTCCCTCTAACTAGTGAGGTTGTTCAGCTGTTATTGTTGGTGGATGATATTGTGCTGGTTGTATCAAGCCCAAAACATTCCAGAGTCTTCTGGAAGAGATCTGTAATCACTTTTAAAAGTTTAGTCTGACCATGCAAATAGGAAAGGCCAAGTGAATGAATGTCTCTTGACCAGATTATGACACGCATTTGGATAGGCACCTTTTAGACCTTGTCTATAGTACCTGGCATACATGCAGATGGAGGAGGGAAAGAAATAGACTTTGATCCTCACGACAGCCCTGAGGAAACTGAGACAAACAGGTTAAGTGACTTGTCTGGTTTCACACACAGGACTAAAGTATCTGAGGTCACATTTGAATTCAGGTCTTCCTGAGTCCAGGCCAAGTGATCTAACCGCTGCACCCATCTAGCGGCTTTCCTTTCCTCTCTCCCCTCATTAGTTTGCTAAGATGGAGTCATCCAAATGAAGGATTTGAGAGAGATGCTTCCAAAAGAAGCATGAGAACTGGAACATGTATAAACATTCTATAATAGATTCTGGTTAACCTACAAAAATGTGGTTGAGAGGAGTTCCACACTGCCCCCGCCCAAAAAAACCCCAAAACAACTGGCCGCGTAGTTGGAACTATTGGTGTCTTTAAAAGGACATGACTCACCAGCCATTTCTCTTATTGAATGTGCACCTGAGGCAGTAAGGTGACTCCTTCTGGTGAGAGAACCATACTACAAAAGGGCCCTTCTATTTTCTCTTTCCACATGGCCCTGGTCTTCTTGGCCATTTTTGTTCATTATTCTTCATTCTAGATGCAGGGAGTAAAGTCTTTGACACTGAGAGTTTTAAGGGCAAGAGATGAAAGGCAAAGGAATCCAGAAATCCAGACTGGATTTTGCAGCCAGCCCATTAAGGACTGATCATAGGCTGTGACCTTTGGGAGTCCAGCTCTGCAGAAGCCAGAGGCAATGCTGCTGCCTTTGGACTTGAATTTGGTACCAATGCTCTGAAGGAAATGAGCTACATTTTAACGCTAATCCTCCCCTGAGACTAAGGTGGTTGAGGATAAAGGTAGGGATAGTAACGATGGAGAAAGTGAGTTAGGTCATTAGATGCTGGGAGAGATGTTGAACATTTATTTTTATTATTATCTGTGAAGTAAATATTCCTTTGTAAAAGCTACTTGGTGTTAAGTGGTAAATAGTCTCTGGCTAGCTAAAAAGGGAGGAACCTTGCTACTGGGAACTCCTGTTGAAGCAGTAGATAAAGACTCTTAAACCCCTCAGGGGTACCCTGAGAACCTGAAAGGGTACAGATGTAACCAACCTGGTCCAGAAAAGGCCATTTTAGATCTGGGACTGTCAGGACAGACAGATAACAAGTTGGACCCAAAATTGAACAGGAGGAGAAAAGAAGGCTGGGGGCTGCCTTCAGGAAATTGCAAAGCTTTTTGAACAACCCATGAAAACATTGACCCATCTTTTATTTATTTTTCTCCATAAAAAATTTTATTTTTTATTCTGAGCTTAAGCACCCCCTAAAAAGAACATTTCCATACACACAGCCAAGCACGAAAAGAGGTTCAGCAGAGGGGATCCTGGCCCTGTCACACAGCCCTGTTCAAAAACAAACATCAGAGAGAAGACTTCTAAGCCACAGGTCCTGTCTCTGGGCACTTGGCTTTCCTATTGCTCTGGGATCTCTGGCTGATTTTTTTGTGCAATTCTGGAGCTGTAGTTTTTCATTGAATTTCTTGAGCATTGTTTGGTCTGGTGCAAACTTCAGGGCTTTGCTAGAGGTTAGTATTGGGGAGCTGAGCAGCCTGCCTTCTATTTATCTTGGCAGGAAGTCATGGCCCATCTTTTTAACACCAGTGTTTTGTTCAGCATTGTGATTTGACATCAAAACACAGTACATCAGTACTCAAAGAATTTTTTGAAAATATCATACAGACAGCAGCAATAGACAGGTGCATAGCAGGTGTGAACAGCACATCAACAAATAACCAATCAGGAACTTTGAAGAATAATAGTTAAAGATGCCATTTGGGAAATGTGTGATAGGAAGAGAAGATGATTTGGTCAGAAAGAGACTGTATTTTTAATTAGATGGTACGGGTTTGTAAGAAATCATGTTTAGTTTTCATAATGCTTAAAGACTGTATAATATCATTTGGGCCCCAAAATGTCCCCCCAATTTTCCTTTTTTTCCTTCCTTCCAACTATGCCAAGGATTCTTAACCTGGGATCCATGAACTTAAAAAATGTTTTGGTAATTGTATTCTAACATAATTCATCCTGTTCATTTTATTTTACACATTTATTTAAAAACATTCTGGGAAGAGTTCCCATAGGCTTCACCAGACTGCCAAAGGGTCCATAATACCCCCCCCCAAAAAAAGCGATTAGAAACCCCTGATCTATACTGACAAAAAATCTTACTTTTTAACACAGATGAAATAGTCTTAATTCCAAAAAACGGAGTACTATACAGGATAGTAGGTGTGTCCTGATTGAAACTACTCTGAACAAAACTTGGTACAGAAGAGATAACTCTAAGGAGAAGTGGGGTGGGGAAGGAAAAAGGGAGAGATAAAGCAGAGGAGGGAGACACAAGAAGCTTTGGTTGCCAGGTTTGGGGGCAGGTGTCAAATGTAATGCTCCCCAAAATCTTGCCTGGGGGAGGCAGGAAGATAAAGTTACATGGAGCCAGCAAAAGTCGTGCTCACTTCTCAAACCCTGACTGCGAAGGGATCTGTCAGGATGACAGAGAAAAAGAGGCAGTGTGTGGAGGGGGCAATGGTTCTCTGCAACGTAGGGCAGGTGATATCTCCATTTTCCACTTCTCTCAGAGCCAATTTTCAACTTGAGGCATAAAGGCCAACAGAAGAGGAAATTCTCCGCTGGTGATTTGCTGATTGAGGATCCTTACCCTCTTATGCCAAGACATGCTTATTGTGTCATGAATGCAAGCATGACATCTGCTCAGGGTCCCAGAAACAGGGGAATTTTGCTTACTCCAAGGAGCTTGGAAATTCCTGTCCTATATTTATATATCTCTCTGTGTGAATTTTGTCTTCCTGGGTTGTAGGACAGATTTTCCTGACTCTTTGTTGAGGAACAGGAGTCATCTGATAGGCTTAATTGGTTTGTATTTGTCTGTGGGCAATGGATTAAGAATCAGAGGACTAGCCAGAGCTGGTTGGATCACAGTGGATATGAAGTAGTGATAAAGACTGCTGTTTGAGCTTGTTTTTGAAGCTCCCGCTGTCCCCATCATTGAGAAGCCTCAGCAGGAGAGAAAAAATGAATAGTGATGACAGAGTAGGCAGTGACAAAGAACCCTTAAGGAGGATATTTGACAAGCATGGAATTTGGTTGAAAATAATTCAAAGACCTGCTTTGAAAAAAAAGAGTTGGGGATATCTGACTAAAAATCAGGATACTTTCTGTAGACATGAGCTATCCTTTTGGTCCATCCACCTAGATACAATGTGAACAATTTGTTGAATACAACCTGCATGAAAGAATTTTCTGGTCCATTAATTCATTTGATCTTCAAAACAAATCTTCAAGGAGAATAATACAATTATTGTTCACATTTGACAGAAGAGGCAACAAAGGCTCAGAGAAGTTAAGTGACTCATTCAGTGTCAAAGAGCAGATCTGGAACTTACACTATACACAGGTCTTCTGACACCAGAGCCAATGTTCTTTCCACTAGACACACAAGAGAAAAGAATGATTTTATTTTTCCTTTGACTAGGGAGCCAGTGGAACTCCTGGGATTTATTTCCTTCTTTTTCTTTCTCCTTTCTCTCTTTCTTCCTTCTCTCCCTTCCTTTTTCCTCCTTTCCTTTCCCTTCCTCCCTCCCTCCCTTCTTTCCTCTCTCCTTTCTCTCTTTCTTCCCCTCTTTCTTTTTTTCTTCCTCTTACTTTCCTTTTTTCTCCTCTCTTCTTTCTTCCTCTTCCCTTCTTTCTTCCTTCCTTCACTTCATTCTTTCTCTTTCTTCCTTTCTTTCTCTCCTTCCTCTTTCTTTTCCTTCCTCTCTTCCTTCCTTCTTCCTTCTGGAAGAACAAATAGAATCAGTACTTATCTTTAAAAGGTCATTTGATGCCTTTCACTGACTGTTGTAGTTACTGTTTCTGTAAAGCAAACATCGTAAAGAATGCTGGCCAAAAGCACCTTGCTTTCTCTCCCACCCGCCCCACCATTGGCAGTTATTATCATTATTATTTAAAATTCTAGTTTATATAGAACCAAGAGCAAATCCAGTATCTCCTTTCTCTAGCTCCAATTACCCAGGGCCCCCATAAATAATCTCATATGGGGGTAGGGAGAGGGGAGAGTATTAGGTTTGCCAAACAAAGTAAGGTTGGCAGGCTCGCTTCCTGTGTTTTCTGTTTTTTGCTTCATGTTGCAGATCTGTTGGAAGCAAACAACTCTAGCTTTTTGGGTTTTTTTTGGAACAAATTTGAACCCATCCCAAGAACAATGAAGGGTGGCTTGTCCCCCTGACCTCATCATCAGGCTCATTCTTGCTGAACCTTTAAAGATTCCTTCTTCCCAACTCTATCACCTTGAAAGAGAAAATTGCTTAGTTTCCTCTTGCAAGCTTGTGTCCCACAACATGCAAGGCTGAAATAGCAGACATTTATATAGCACTTAAAGATTGCAGGGCATTTAATATATATCATCTCATAGAGACGGCTGGTGGTGCCAGAAAGACCTAAATTCAGATCCAGCTTCATATACTTAATAGCTGTGTGACCCTGGACAAATCACTTAACCTCTGTTTGCCTCAGTTTCCTCAACTATAAGATGGGAATAATGATAGCACCTACCTTGTAGGGTTGTCGTGAAAATCAAATGAGAATTTAAACAATGTATTTAACAGAGTAACTGGCACGTAGGCAAATATATAAATGCTTATTTCCTTCCCTTTCCTTCATGGTAGCCTTATAACAATCAACGAGTATTTGTTAAGCTCTTACCAAGTGCCAGACCCTGTTCTAGACGCTGGAGGCACAAATACAAAAAATGAAGCTCCTTCCTCTCAGAGAGATTACATTTTCTCACCTTGTGAGAATGAAACTGGAGGGATTATAGCGCCTTCTTAACTGAAACTTGAAGAGACCAACTGGCTTACCAAATGGTCGTGCAGCTAACCAATATCAGAGGTGTGCTTTTAATCTAGGTCTCTTCTGGCTCCACATTCAGGACTATCCACTCCATCAAAGTGATGTCTAGTTTGTCACATTCCTGGTTTATAATAATAATGGCTGAGAGGTAGGGGCTATTATAATGTCCCATTTTACAGAGGAAGAAACAGGCCGAGAAAGGTTAATTGACTTGCTCAGGATCACACAGGTAGTGAGTATCTCAGGCAGGATTTGAGCTCAGGTTTTCCTTACTCCAAGTCTAGCATGATATTCACTGGGCTACCTAGCTGCCAAAAGTGTTAAGGAATTACAGAAGCCTTAATGGTTTTACACCATCTTCCAAATAAGATCATTATAGGCATTTAGCACAGTGCTTAGTACCTAGTAGATGCTATATAAAGATTTTTCTCTTCCCTTCCCTGACGAGAAAGAGATACTTTAATTTTCAGGTTACAAAATATGCACCAAAGCTACATATGTATATACACTGATGTCTCCCTTCAAAGTTCTTCTGATTGACACAAGTAATTCCTTATGTTTTTATAATGTTTTATAGCTTTCAAAATGTCTGCACATATACTGTTTCATTAAATGTCCTTCAGGTTGGTAATCTTCCAGTTCCTAATCCCACAAGAACCCGGCTGTGGCTTTCCAATTATAACCTGTCCTTCCTAGTTTGCAACTTTATCTAGGAATGAAAGATGCATGATCCATTCTGATGGGCATGTTTGTAAGTGATAAAGGAAGTACCATATCTACCAGCCACCCAGCCCTCCTACTGTGACCCTGAGATAACTGCTCCCTGGGCCTCCATCCACCTATTTTAATTACACAACTGTAACAACTCATGACAACCTTCCTTGCCCAGGGGTCCGTCTGGTAGCAGCCTTCCTTTAACTTTGCTTGTTACATGCTCTTCTGTTAGTTCATCAACAAAGAAAGTGCATACAGCCAGATGGAGCCTAGAAATCTTATGGAATCATAAGCATTATAGGTGATTTCCCCCATTGTGAGATGAAAGAATTTCCTCTACAGTAGGGATTCTTAAATTTTTTTTTGGTGTCATGGACCCCTTTCATTGACAGTCTGGTGAAACCTTTGAACTCCTCAGAATAATATATCTAAATGCTTAAACTAAAATACATAGGATTATGAAGCAAACCAGTTACATTGGAATAAGGGTGTAATTTTTTTTCCCATCCAAATTTACTGACCCCTTAGAATCTATCCACAAATTCTTGGGGATCCCAAAACCTCAGGTTAAGAATTCCTCCTCTATAGAATCTCTGACAAGGGATTCCTCTTTATCCAGCCTTTATTTATTTGAATACTTCTACTTGCCCCTTCCATGAATAATGGAATAACCCAATTTTCCATTGCTGGAGAACTCTAATTGTCAGGAAGGTTTTCTTTTTTTTTGGGGTGGGGGGAGGCAATTGGGGTTAAGTGACTTGCTCAGGGTCACACAGCTAGTAGGTGTCTGAGGCTGCATTTGAACTCAGGTCCTCCTAACTCTAGGACTGGTGCTCCATCCACTGCATCACCTAGCTGTCCCAGGTCTTCCTTATATGAAGTCCAAATATGCTGCTCCGTAATTCCTACCTTACAAAGGTTTAAGTCTAATTGCTCTTCCATGTGGTAGTCCTTATGATATTTGAAAACAGCAACATCTTCGCTTAGTCTTTTCTTTTACTAAACTAAACCTCAATGGTTCCTTCAGTTACTCCTAACAAGATATTGTTTTGAATAACTTCATCATCTTGATTGCCTTCCTGGTCTGTCAATAATCCATTGTGAAAGGACTAACTCTGATAGACTCAGCTCTTCTCAGCAATGCAAGGATCTAAGACAACTCCTAAAGACTCATGGAAAATGCAATCCACATCCAGAAAAAGAACTATGGAGTCTGAATGCCAGTCAAGGCATACTATTTGCTCCTCTCTCTCTCTTTTTTCTTCTTTCTCATGGTTTCTCCCATTGGTTCTAAATCTTCTTTACAACATGACTAATGTGAAAATGTCTAATATGAATGTATATATGTAGAGCCTATATTAGATTGCAGTCTGTATTGGGGAGGAGGAAGGGGAAGGAGGGGAAGAAAATTTAGAACTGAAAATCTTATAGAAGTGAATGTTGAAAACTAAAAATAAATAGCTTTTTCTTTAAATGTGGTTCTCAGAGTTGAACATAAGCTAGGCATGATCTGATCAAAACAGAGGGGAACTATTGGTTCCTCTGTTGAACCTTGTAATTCTATAATGCAGCATAAGATTGCATCAGCTTTCTCAGAGTCCACTTCCTGTTCTTGATTCATACTAAGATTGCAAAAATCGCTTAGTCTTTTTCACGTAAGTTCCCTTAAGCAAGGTCACCCTGATGTTGTATTTGTGCTGTTGACCCCAGTTTAAAGGATGGATAATTAGACACTTTTCATTTCACCTTTGATCTGTGCTGTCTAGATAACTCCCAAGCACTTAGCACAGTGCCTGGAACATAGGTGCTTATGAAATGCTTGTTGACTAACTCCCTGTATGTGTCCGCTGGCCAAACAGCCAGGCCAATTTTCTTTTACAAGGAATGCCTCTCTAGAAAGGGGAACAATTCTGGAGGGAATCTCGCAAGGAAAAAGGGATGTTTGGAAGTTATGGTAATATAAAAACAAGAGATACCAAGAAAATTACTTAGCTAACATTTATATTTTGCAAAATTCGTTTTATAGAATTGCTTTATATACATTATCTCATTTGATTCTGACAACAACCTTAAGAGGTTAGCCCAGGGGTGGGGAGCCTGCAGCCTTGAGGCCACTTGTGACTCTCTAGGTCCTCAAGTGCAGCCCTTTGACTGAATCCCAACTTCCCTAAGGGGATTTGTACTGTGAAGTTTGGATTCAGTAAAAGGGCTGCACTTGAGAACATAGAGGGTCACATGTGGCCTCTTGGATACAGGTTCCCCACCCCTAGGTTAGCCCCTTCATGGCTAGCTTCTTCAGTAATACTGAAAGAGTTGCCAGAGATGACTCCCCTGCCACAATTCAGCCTCAAGCCAATAGGACCCAGGGTCTTCAGACCTCTCAAACTCACAAGGTCATCTCTAATCTTAGACACATTCATCTCAGCATAGATACTTATTTGCCTAAGATCAGGCAAGAATACATACAAAAGAGGTATGCCTGATTCAGGCTCAAGCTTGCCTAGCCAAGTTATATTCTTTAGATGTCATGTACTCATGACTGAGCGGCAGCTGGGATAGGGCTGAGAGTTTAGAGCAAACTGCCCTTCAGTGTTGGGAAACAGGTTGAAGCAGTCCTGACATAATTCCTATCGGGAAAGAAAGAGAGGCAGAGGGAGTGGTTGCTGCCTTGGCTATGTCACTGAGTCATCAGCTTTTTTCAGCTCTAGCAAAAAAGGGGACTCTTCATCATTTCAAAGTATGAGCCCTTTAGCCTTGAGTCATAACATGTCCAGAAGCAGAGCTCAAAGCTACCACCTAGTCAACGAGAATCAGTAATGGTAACTAAGCAGTTTCCATGGCATGATCCCAGTTCAACCTGGCTATAATCTATTTTTTATTTTTTAACAAGAGATGCCTCTATAGAAAAGGGAAGGTGGAAGGTTATGTTTAGAAATGAAAATATCAATGAAATTATCTTTTATATTTAAAAATAATAGCTAACCTTTTATATTTTGCAAATTTTGTTTTGCAAAATTGCTTAATACAAATTATTTCATTTAATCCTCTCAACAACCTTAAGAAGCAGGAGCTTTATTATATCCATCTTAAAGATGGGCAAACTGAGACTGAAAAAGTTGAAATGTCTTGCTCAGGGCAAGACAGCACATAAGTGCCTGAGTCACAATTCAAACCCATATCATCCCAACTCCTCCAAGTGTTCTGTCTATTATTCCACTGCTTCTAGTCATGTTAATAAAAACAACATTTAATGATAATGATCCCTCGCAGATGACTCCCTTAGATAGTTAGTGACTCATTCGTGTATTTGTCCATCTTCTCTTCATTAGATTTTGAGTATCTTTTTTGGGGGGGTGGGAGGGTTACTAAATGCCATAGTTCATAAGGAACACTCCTAGAGCATATCATATTCCTAGATCATTCAATCAGCTGTTCAATGGAGACATAAAACAAATACCTCTGTGCAACAATCAGTGATTAATTTTCATTACCCAGAGCAAAGCACTATAATGATTTTGATCATATAGTTTCAGAACCTAAAGGGGAATGTTGTAAGGAGTTACCTGATTTCCTTTCTTTGTTTCTAGGCAGATATTTTTTGTATTTGTTTATTGTTTAAGAAATGCTTATTGACTAACTGACTGATCTCAGGAATTTGGAAGTTACCTATAATGATAAAGATTGCAGCCCGTCTGTGCCTTCCAATCCTTTCATGCCTCTTGTCAATGTCCTCCCATACATTTGCCAAATGGAGTCCACCCAAGGTGCTAGGTAGCTTTCTTGATTTCTCTTGACTCTTGAACCATCCATCGGTTATCCCTCACTTTCACTGTATCACCAATTCATTTTCTTTTTAAATCACATGGGGAGGGAAGGTGATTGTTAATAAAGTCCAAGGTCGTATTTTTTTTTCTTACTGTACTTTAGCATCTTTTCCTTCTTTAGATACTTCTTCATTTCCTTTCCTGACTCCCCTCCCTGATTTTTCCTACAAACCTCTCTGTCCTGGAAGCCCACTCCAGCCTTCAGCTTTGCACACTTGAAGTACCCTCTCTGCTGCTACGCTTCCCTCTGGTTGGTTCCCCCCAGAACTTCCATTTTTAATGAGGATGTCCAGGCCAGTCATGTCTTAATTCCACTTTTAGGATTCCCTACTGAACTTCGGGCTTTCTCTACAATGACCTGCGCCAGGTACCTCTTCCCACTGTTCCTACGTTTCAGCTTGCTTCCATGTGTCATCTTTCCCCATTAGAACGTAAGCTCTTTGAGGACAAGGCCTGATTTTCTTTTCGCTTGTATTTGTATTCCCAGTACTTAGCATAGTTCCTGGCACATAATAAATGCTTAATAAATGCTTTTTGACTTCTTGTGAGTTAATCCTTCAATGTCCTCGTGGTTATGTTTCCTCCAGCTTGATCTCTTCTATGTATATTTCATCTAATCATTTGCTTCTCTCATCTTTGCTTTCTTTAGTGTCATTTCTACCTTCTTTATTGGCATATTTGGGACTGTTGTCCCAAACTCCAAGTATGATGGCTCCATTCTCTTTGTGGGTGAAATGAATTATAAAAATCATAGTAGATTTTTTTCTATCTTTCATTTGCATCATTGCCTTCCTTTCATTTTCGTCCTTAAATGCCTTCACTTAGTTGATATTTTCATCAACTTCGATGACTTTATTTAGTTGAATTTCTCTTGTTTCTCTTTTTTTTTGTAGTTTAAAAATAGATTTTAATCGATTCTTTGTTTTTATGTCACTTATATTTCCCTCTGGAGCTTTCCTTCCCCCACCTCCCCACCCCTGCCCCATCCTGGGCAGCCATCTCTCATAATAAAACATTTTTTAAAAAGAGAAAAAAATTCAGCAAAACAAGTTAATACATTTAAAAGCTTATTATATGCAATGTTTCATACCGTCCCCCCACCTTCCCTCAACCTCTATAAAGGATAGAGGGGATATCTTCTAATGTCTCTTCTTTGAGGCCAAGTTCTTGATAATTTTGCAACATTTCCTTTTGACCGTTTTGTGCTTACTATTCTTTCCACATATGTTATTATCATCATTATGTATATTGTTGTCTTGACTCTCCTTACTTCAGTTTGTATTAGTCCATGTTAGGCTTTTCATAAGTCTCTGTATTCATCATATTGGTTATTTCCAACAACAGAATAATATTTCTTTACATTCATGTAACACAATTTGGCCATTTCCAAATCAGTGTTCATCAGCTTTGTTTCCAGTTCTTTGCTACCACAAAAGGTACTGCTAGAAATATTTTATTATATATGGAGTCTTCCTTTTTAGTCCTGACCTCCTTGGAATGACCTCTTAGCAGTGAAATCTCTGGTTCAAAGGCTATGGAAATTTGAGCACTTTATTTTCATGAATCCAAATTTCTTTCCAGAATTGTAGTGCCAATTCAAAGCTCCACCAGCAATGCATTAGAGCTTCTGTCTTTCCACAAATTCCTCTAACATTGACTATTTCCATGTTTTGTCAACTTTGCCAACTTACTGGGTCTTAGGTGAAATTTGGGGTTGTTTTGATCTATATTTTTCAGATTAGTAGAGACTTGCTCCATTTTTTATTTGCAACATTCTTTATCAAACCTTCTTTAAATTAGTTTTGTCCTGTACTATTTTATGAAGTGAAACTATTCATAACCTTTTATCACTCCTCTCTATAAGATTCTACAAAGAAGTTGCCCTTAGCCGCCGCTAGGTAGCATTTAGGTTTTTTTGTCCTTCATCTTTTGCCACTTGACTAACAATCAGGTGGCCTGGAAGGCAGGAAGACCTGAGTTCAGATTTTGGCTTCAGATACTTGCTGTGTGACCCTGGGTAAGTCACTTAATTTCTGTCCGCCTCAGTTTCCTCACTTGTAAAACAGGGACAATAATAGCATCTACTTCCCAGGGTTGTTGTAAGGATAAAATGAGATATTTGTAAAGCACTTAGCACAGTGCCTGGCACACAGTAGGCATTTAATAAACTCTTGCTCCCTTCCCTTCCACTGCTTTCCTTTCCCACTATTTGAACTTCTGCGTGAAAAAAATGGTAATCGATGTGCATGTCATTTCTTTCTTTCATACAGATCACATTCTTCATCATCAATAATGCATTTAAGTAGGTCAGGTTGGAGTTATTTTAACTGCAGACCATGTATATATACATGCATATAATTTCTTCTAGCTTCCTACCAATTTTGATCTTTGTTCTAACAAGTCACTGATGTGATGAGTTAACTATAATTTCACAATTTTATTCAATGCTTGTAGTGTCCAACACCTACATCTTTTCTTGAAGAAAGAAGAGTGATAGAAAAATAATAATTGAAATTTATATAGCATTTTAAGGTATACAAAGCATTTTTTGCAAAACAGCTCTGCATTATAGATACTATCGGCCTTCCTTTCCCACAGTCATGTCGCTATTAAGAATAAGAGACAAGATTTGAACTCAGGCCCTTGCTAACTCAAATTCAGTCCCCCTTTCACTGTGCCATTAGAGAGTGCAATATTAGGGGGTAGCAAAGTAGATAGAGCACAGGCTCTGGAAGTCAGGAGGACCTGAGTTTAAATCCAACCTCAGACACTTGACACTAACTAGCTGTGTGACTGTGGGCAAATCACTTAACCTTGATTGCTGAGAGAGAGAGAGAGAGAGAGAGAATACAGTAAGAAAAAGTCATCATTTTGTATCCTTAATTATAGGGTCCATCTCAAACGTTGATATAAGAAGAAAGAAAACTTCATCATGAAATTTGACACAAGAATGGAGAAAAGAGAAAGCCTAGAGAATTGACCCTAGTGCAAAAGCTCAAGTTCGGTCAGCCGCTAAAAATTAGTCACATTTTCACACTTTCTGCTTTCTGTGGGAGGTTGAGAAAAAGCTAAATTGTATTGGGTCTTAGAGAATCTAAGGCCAGCTTTGACAAAAATACACTCATTCATTTGACCAAAAGAAACCACGTGCCATTCTATTTCCTGTGTTCTTCCTCAACTTCTGGAACTTGAGCCCTTCTGTTCCACTCTCTTGACTGACTGCAAATTAAGCCTTGTACCCAGTATGATCTCAAGAGATTTCATACTTAGTCCTTTTGTGATCTCAGACCATGAAAAGAAGAGCAAATATATCCCCCAGTTGGCAGTGGGATAAGGGATAAGGAACAAGGGGATTGTTGAGAGGAGTGAATGGAGCACAAAACAATATTTTCTTTCATGATTAAAATCTTTATTTTGTAATTCCAGCCCTAAGTGGTGCCCCCTTTCATCTCAGGCCTGACCTCTTTAACTATTGCCACTTATATGGATGCTGGTTATTTTGACCCCTGTATTAATAGGTTGGAAGGGAAAGTATAGCTTATAGCTTAGGCAAGGAGACTTTGTTTTAGTATCATTAACTTGAGCAACCTTAGCTGACTTTAACAAATAGAGAATAAAATGTTCTACTGCATCACTACAAAACATGAAACCAAACATTTTCAGCTTCTCCTGTGATCATTCTCCCCTCCCTCAATCCTTAGGCTTGTGGCTATGACTGATTTTTTTAATCACTTTGATTTTGATGGTCTAGAAAAATGGTACTCAACATTTGGTGTACCTTTGGTCAAAAGCAGTTTATGGCTCACTAAGCATTTGCTATAGACATCCTATACTAAAGGGCACACCAAAACCAAATCTGGGCTTGAATTCTTAAAAAAAATCCATGATTTCATTGATATGGGTGCTATCTCAAGCAAAACAAATGATACCTTTACTGATGGCATCTCATGAGCTGCTGTGCAAAAAAAAAAGTCATCCCTTTGTGACCAATATTCTATTAGTGAGTCTCTTTAGATTTGTCTAGGCGGGTGCTCAGATGATAGATGTACAGTCTGTTGCTGGGCTTACACTTTAAAACTCTATTCTTTATCAGGGTCTGAACAACTGAAGGTTATACATCATTGGAATAGTCTTTGAGGACCCAGAGTCACCTCCATACAACAACAATAATCCTATCCAAAAATGACAGTTATGTAGTGGTGTTTTTATTATGTATTATGTATTTTATTATGTATTATTTTTATTATGTAGTGGTGGTTTTTTTTTGCAAGGTGCTTTCCATATATTTTTCCTTTGAGCCTCAGGACCCTGGGAGTTAGGTGCTATGGGTGTAACAGTGATTATTCTGACCCCCTCTGCCTGAAGGTCACATCTGTTATGTTTCCCCCAGAGTTCTTACTGAGGATTGGAGGGTGTCTAGTCTCTTCCATTGGCTCAAGCCCCTACCAATTGTGCTCTTTCAATTTTAGGAGTACAAGCAACATAGTTCCATTTAACCACATACCAATCAGATTAACTTTTACAAACGACTATTTCCTTCAAAGGAATAGCAAGAACAAATATCCCTTCCTACCAATATGTGGGGGAGCATAGTTCTCCTTACATCCCTTTGGTCTGTGGAGAGGTTCATATGGTATTTTTTTTCGCTGTGTAGCATTAGATGCAAAAAAGTCCAAGTCTAAAGTCACTTTGGCAGACGTGTGCTAGTACCAGCTGTAACCAGCTTATAAAACCTGATCGTTAAATTTTCAATGTGAGCATTTACACCTCAGAAATCTACACATCAGGGCTTGATTTATTGTTTTGTTGATTGTCTAGCCTTAAGAAAGTGTTAATAATATAGATTAAACTTGAAGGTATGTGCATACTTTTTTTGTGGGGGTGGTGGCTAGAAGCCTGGTTGTTAAACATTTCACACCCCTGTATTGGCCTACAAACACTGCTTGAACTCAGCAGCAGTACAGTAGAAAGCTCAGGAAATGAAGTTGTCACTCAACTGGAAACCTGGTGACTGTAGGATGATGACGATGACGATGACAATGATAAAAAAGTACAAACCTTTGCATCCATTATTTCATTTGACCTGAAAACACCGTTGCTCCCTGGGTTTGTGTGTGGGCATCCTGGCTTATCAGAGGTTCCCTTCTGGGGTGGTAACAACATCCTAGGCTCCAAGGTCACCATAGCTTGAGTTTCCAGGTCTGGGACTTCACTCCCTGCACCTAGAGTGGAAGAGGAAAGATGAAACAAGACTAAAATTCCAAGCTCATTTCTCAGGGCCATAATGTCTAAAGAGAAAGGGAGGGTGGCCCTTCTCTCACCTGGATTGGTAATGATACCCTTGCTGTGGGTGAATAAGACCTTTATGCCTGAATGTCACTAGAAAGAAAGAAGCATATGACTATGCCTCAGTCAAGTAGATTTAAAGATGCATTCAGTTCTAGCTACATAACCAATGGGAATAGGCTGACACCATCCATGTTGTAGGCAAACACAGGATATCTTCTCCCAGAAGCCGGTCCCTGCATCTACAATGGGTGTTTACATCTTAGGTTATCTGGGTATGAGCCAAACCCCATTTCACAGATAGGATCATCCCTATTTCACAGATGAGGGAACAGGTTAAGAAAGATGAAGTGACTTACTCTTGGTCACATAGCTAGTAACTGTCTGAAGTAGGTTTAAACCCAGATCTTTCTGACTCTAATCCAAGGAGTCAGTCTTGCCACTATACCATGCATCATATTCAGTGTGGCTGAAAAAAAAGGGTCGCTTTTTCCAAGGTGATTCTGTCCTACAAATAACTCTCATGTATCCTACTCATTGCTATGGTATCTCTGGACTTTGTTGCAAAGGACTATAATACAACGTAGTTTTATTGGCATTCATGTAACCTCTTCTATCCTTTTGCCAAAGACCATGTTGACATTGGAACTCGAATACAGGAGAATAAATTAAAGATTTATGGTGGGGGGGGGAATTCATTTAAGGCATTAATTGCCTGTCTTTGTTGGCTTGAGTTTAAACTCCATCATTGTTTAAATAGGAATAGTGTCAAGTTTGCAGGATTTTGAAAAAGCAATAGCAGCCTCCAATATTACCTTGATCATCTCGTATGGCATTGAGGTGCAAGGTCTTGGGCCCTCAGCCCTAATGCTCACCTCTCTTAAGATATCTACCTTTAGTCTCTTTCATTTTTTGCTCTATCTTGAAGCACAGCTTGAGACTTTTGTGGGAGTTGGGTGAGGGATAGGGGAGAAGGACCTTTACCTGCCTGTATTCACTCCTTGCTATAGTCTTCTCTGTTCAAAAGTCCCTGTAAATTCCAGAGTTCTATGATTGGAATGTTTCCCCAATGACTCAACTTAATGTTTGTTCTAAATACATAATAGGCACTTGGTAAATATTTGTCCAATGGATAAATGAACTACTAAAAGGCCAGTTCATGAATGGATGAGTCTTTCCTTATAGTAGGTGTCCCCAAAGCTTTAGTGCAGTCTTAAGCTTTTAAAGCTTGAGTTATTAAAGCTTAAGGCTGCACTGAAACTTTTTGGGACACCACGTATAATTAAAGGTAAGGTCGGGGAAGAGTTAAGGTGAACCACTCCTATATGTTTCATATGGTCATCTCTGGTAATTGTTCTTGGGATAGCTCCCTGGAAGGGAGAATTAGCAGAGGAGAGTTGTGTATCTTTCACCCTTTCAGCTCTTTTGCTTGTTAGCTCCCATAGTCTCCACCTCCATTTGTTGGAAAAAGAAGAAAGAAATAGAGGATGAGTAGGATAGGGATCTTTCTCACCCTCCCTAACTCTTCCAACTTTTCTTTTGCACCTGCTTTTCTGGGCAGGTGTGAACATGGGCGTCTATTCTAGAGGTGCCTTTGGAGAAGACTCTCAATGTTTCAGTTGAGTCAAGTTTAGATTCAGTTGCCCAACAATGGTGAATCAGGGGACCCATGCCTTTCTCCACCCCTCCAAGTTCTCTTCCTTTCAGGCATTTACTTTCGAGGTTTTTGCTGGGTGAGGTGCCAGGAGCCAAACCCTTTGTAATACCACTAGGTATGTGAAGTCATTAGCCTCTTAATGGTTTTTCTTCCTGCCTGGCAGCAGGGTTGGGTTTGGAAAACTTGCCAAAAGTTTCCAAACTCCACCTAAATAAAAATTCCAAGTCTTGCCTCAACAGCTTGGGAAAGAGGGAGGAAAATATACAAAATGCTCAGAAAGAACAATGTAAAAGAAATAATAAATAATAGTACTTTAAATATTACTATACTTCAAGCTTATGTGTGTATATATTCACACATATGTAAATATATAGATAAACATATATAATTAGATTTCATTGATTTCCAAGTCATATGTCTTTGGCTAAGTAACTCAATTAAATGGAACAGTGTATAAATGACGCTAGGGCAGCTAAAAAGTGAAGTGGATAGAGAGCCAGACCTAAAGTCATCTTTCTTACTTAAATCTGGCCTTAGACACTTACTAGCTGTGTGACCCCAGGCAAGTCACTTAACTCTTTTTTACCTCAGTTTCCTCATCTGTAAAATGAGTTTTAGAAGGAAATGGCAAACCATTCCAGTATCTTTGCCAGGGAAACCCCATATGGAGTCATGAAGAATCAGACATGACTGAACAACAAGTAAGAAAAGAAATGAGGCCATATGTGGCCATTAATTATTATTAATTATTCCCCTTCAGTAGATTGTGAACACCTTAAGGTCAAGGACTGTTTCTATTTGTCTGTGTATCTCCAGCATCTAGCACAGGGCCTGGGACACAGTTTTTGTTGTTTAGACATATAGTAGGCACCTAATAAATGCTTGTTGAATTGAATTGAATTGTTTAAGCTAGTTAGTTTTACTGTGTTCTGTGGCCATAGACTGCCCCACTAATCTTGACCAGTCACCTTATATAAGTAAGCCCTTGGTTCCCTTGGTTACCAAGGTGTCAGGGGAGTTAGTCTTTCAATCCTCTTTCCCCACAAAGCCCAGAATGTAATCATAAGGTGTTAACTAAATGTTAAACTGAAAGGAGAGGATTCTGGGAAGATGGTGGAGTAGGTCAGAAAACTTTTGGCTCTCCATATATCCTCTACAAAAAAAAGACAGATCATCGCTGCAGATCCAAATATCCTCTCCAAAAAAAAAAAATAAAAAGACAGATCATTGCTGCACAGCAGCAGAAATAAAAAAAGGGGGGGGGCACGGTTTAAGTAGTTACTCACCTAAGACAACTTGAGAAAACCCCAGCAAAGACCTGACCTCGGGGCAGAGGTTCAGCCAGAGTGAAACACAAACACCCCCAGGCCAACTCTGAGAACTGAACAACAAGAAGTCCTTGGAGCAGCTGGGGTTGTGAGGCAGCCTCAGCCTTAGAAACTTTCATCTCATGGATTATGTGGGAGTCAGACCAATGAGTAGAAGATCGAAGGATCTTCCTCTGTCATAGGACACTGAGGAGAGTTGGGCTGACCTTATACTTCCTGGGCTGGGCTTCAGGGGAGGACCTAGCACACACCTGGTGAGTGCAGTAGCAGAGGGGCGGGGACCCTGCTGGCTGTGGTCACTTGCAGGAGAGTGGAGCCCCTGGTTTCAGTGGCAGGGCAGAGAGGACAGCTGTAGTTTGTAACCACCGCAGGGACCACAGGGAGAACAGTCATTTTCGGTACAGTGTGACTAAGAGCTCTAGCCATGGTTTAGGAGTGGAGAGGAGAGCCTAAAGTTCAACCCTGGGACAGAGCTCAGAAAATAACAGCAAGAAGGACCTGAGGCTTGGGACATCATTCTCCATACCTCAGGACTAGAACTTGATCACACTAATAGCTTGTAAATAATGATAATTAAAATAAATAAAAATGATCAAACAAAGAAGAAAGAACACAGCTACTGTGGGCATAGAGAAGATCTGGTTTCATTTTTCAAAGCAAGATAATAGAGCTTAAAAAGCTGCTCCTTTTCCAATGAGAAACATTAGATGGTCTAAGCACAAAAAGATTTCCTGGAAGAACTTAAAAAGGATTTTAAAAATCAAATAAGAGAGATTGAGGAAAAATTTAAAAAAAAATAAGAGGAAAACCAAGAAAAGTACGAAAAGAAAGTCAACCAACTCGAAACAGGTAATCAAGAACTTAAGGAAGAAAATAATTCCTTTGGGCAAAGGGAAGCTAATGACATTCTAAGACATAAAGAAATAATAAAATAAAATCAAAATAATGAAATAATAGAAGAGAAAGTGGAAATGTTTTGCATGACTGCACATGTATAATCTATATAAAATTGCATTCTCAGGGTGGGAGGGGGAGGGAATGAGAAAATCTAGAACTCAAAATTTAAAAAAAAGAATGTTAAAAATTTTTGTTTACATGTAATTGAGAAAAAAAATTAAATGAACAAATTAAAAAGGTACATATATTTAGGTAGCTGACCTCAGTTCTATGGAATTTACATTTCACCATATTAACCATCATTAGTTAGCCATTAATCAGATTGCAATGGGTATGATTAAATAATCATTTAACTTTCCCAGCTTCACTGCTTTCGAGGTCACTTCGCTCACTTCTAGGTCAAGCCTTTGGATTTCAAGTTAAGGTCTAGGAAACCCATCAACGGGAAATCTCATTATCCTGAAAGATTGAATCAGTTATTGTAGTACTATCTCATCACTATCTGTTGCCCATCTAATTGGACCATTTGACTGGAGGATAGAGTCATGAGTTCTAAAAGCCTCCATTTAAGAAGGGAGCCAGCAAAATATTCTCCCCATTTCTTACCAGTTTCACTGCTTTTGGATTTCTTTGGACTTCTTTATCATTTTCCTGAGCTAGTGTACCTTTTTTCTGCTTTCTTCTCCTTTTTCAGTTTCCTTATATGTATATATTAGATTGTAAGGTCTTTGAGGGCAGGAACTGCCTTTCTTTTTCAATTGTACCTGTATTCCCAGTGCCTAGCACATAGTAGGCACTAAATAAATGTTTATTGATTAAATTACTAATCATTTCTTACATCTGTAGATGTTTAACTTTTGTAACTCGCTTTCCTAGCTGTGATCTCATTTAGTCCTTGCCAGACTTTGGACAACAGTAACTGAATTCTGAGCTTTATGTTCAAAGATCAAAGTATTAATGAGTGTCCTTACTTCAAAACTCCAGGACAACCAGCTGAATTACAAGCACTATTAAATAAGGTTTGAGCAACACTATCAAAAAGTATTTCACTTCATTGGCAAAATGAAACATAAGGAGAGCTTCAGACTTTGGAGGAGATAAACACATACATACATAAAAGTCAGTCTGGCATAATGAGATAAGAACTGATCTTGGAGACCCAGGTTCAAGTCCTGCCTCTGACACAGGTGGGCTGTTCCACCTGGGATCAATCACTTAACTTCTTGGTGCCTCCAGGGCAACTTTCTAACATTCTTAAATTGCTGGTCTTCGTTAGTGGGAGTCTTCTCACCAGGAATTCACTACACCAATGCAATCACAAATCCAACCTCCTCCACCCTGCTTTCCTGCCCCCAATACATATACCCAAAAAGGGATCTCTATTAGTGTCGGTATGCTTCTGGTTTATGTCACTGCTCCCTGTTTTTTCCAGTCATAATTGTCTGGAGTAATCCTGTTCCAGTTTGTAAATGGTGAGTCATTCTGTACAGTGACTCAGGTCACAAGGTAAAAACAAAGATACCTGCTAAATTGAAATGCCTTGGATATTTGTCTTCAGAGCTCAAAACCCAGGTCGTAGTCATAATCTTGTACTTGTCTGTACTTAGTACAAAATGCCCTTAAACCAGGGCTTCTTAACCTTGTTTGGGTCACAGGCTCCTCTGGCAGGCTGGTGAAGTCTATGGACCTACCTCTTCTCAGAATAATGTTTTTAAATGCACAAGATAAATAAGATTTCAAAGGAAACTGATTATATTGAAATACAGTTATCAAAATATTTTTTACAAACAAGTTCATGGACTCCAGGTTAAGAACTCTTGTCTTAAACTGATTTTCTGATGAAACCTTGAAGAATCTGTTAAGCAGCTGTGGAAAACCCTAAATCCTTCAGAGCTTTTGCAAAAGATACAAGCACTCTCCAATGGTACTTAAAAGAGTATCTTCAAGCAATCCTACTTCAGCTCCACTTTTCAATAGGATTCAGCATTTCATTAAGCCTACCACTGGATGAGCTTTCAGTTTTCAAGAGTCAGCAGGACTTGTGAAACCCATCTGATGAATTTATGAAAGGAGGAGCAGTTTGCAGAGCTCACATAATCTTTCTCTCTTCTTACCTACATTTGGCATCCTCCCCATTTTCAGAACTGCCATCTATCTCTGCCTGGTACCCATTTCCCTTTGGTTTCTCCCTTTTCCTTCTCTCTTTCCCCCTCATTTGGGGGCTTTAACTAATTTGTACTAATCATGTTCCCAAAGTCTTTTTAACTCTTGATCCACATTAAACCTTACCTATCCAGTGTCCCCTTAGTTCAAGGTATCTGCTAAGGAACTGATAAACTAGTGAATATTAAAATATTAACAAGCAGTGAAGCAGTAAAGGTGAAAAAGGTGAAAAAATGTAGACAATGTCTTAACTCATGGAAATGACTTGAGCTGTGGGAATTTGGTAGGTTAGTGAGGCAGATATTTAGGGACAGACTGACTCCTATATCATTTAAATCATACCTTCAAGGTAGATACCTATCTCACTTATTGGGCTAGCCCCGATAGTCATAAAATTATAGAAATAGAGATGGAGGAGACCTTTTAAGTCATCTAGTCCAGTCCCCTCATTTTATAAGTGAGGAAGCTGAGATCCGGAGAAGTTAAGTGATTTGCTCAATCCCACACGAAGTAGGTGAGAGAGCCACAGATTTGAACTCAGGTACTGTGACTCCGAATTCATCACTCTTTCAACTATATTCCAGCAAATCGGGGTTTCAGCAGTCACTCTGTCCTCCTCTATAACCACCCTGACAAGTGGTAACCAACTCCTGCCTGAATGTTTTCAAGACTCACTTTGTCCCTCAAATCATACTGACTGACCCATTCCATTTATAGAAAACCTAAATTTGGGGGGCATTCTTCTGTGTGTGGAGATGCAATCTGTGTCCCTGTGGTTTCCAGTAATTGTCCTACTTCTGCCTCCTAGGCCCAAGCAGCATAAGTTAAATAACCCTTCAGATCTTTGAAAGAAACAAGTCACATCCCCAAGTACTTCCTGGATTAAAATCAATTCCTCCTACGATATGGTTGTAATTTCCCTCATCACATTGGTCACTCTCATCTGGATGCAGTCCAGTTTGTCAATCAACACGCGTCCTAAAATCTGTCTCCCAGGACTGGATAGATGTGGTCTGACCAGGGAAACAATCAGTGAGACTATCACTACCTTCTTGGAAAGACTATTTTTCTGCTAATGCAATGTCATCATACTGCTTGACTCGTATCGAATTTGTTGTCTATCAAAATCCCTAGGTCTTTTCCCCCACATCTTCCAAAGTCTGTACTTGTGCATTTAAAAAAAAAAAAACCTCAGATACAGGTCTAACATTTATCTCATTCAGCACCATTTTGTTAGATATGGTCTACAGTTGGACCCCAATTTTGTCATCTAGAATTGTAATTATTCCTACATGGTTCTTGACATACATAAATTTGATTAAGTTTACCGTTTGTTTTCATCAAAGTCACTGGTGAAAATTTTAAGTAGACAAAGACCAATGATAGACTCATCTATCGATCTAAGTACCTCCCTTTGGGTTTGATCAACACTCTTCAGTTTTGGTTGTTCAGCCAGTTCCAAATCGATTGAACTACTTCCATCCAGTGCAAACCCCTGCACCTTATCAGAAGGATAAATCCTCAAAGGTCAGGATTGTTTTCATCTTTGTCTTTATGATTAACTCCTAACTCAGTTCCTGGCACATAGTAAGTGTTCACTAAATGCTTCTTGAGTTTGATGTACCCCCAATAAGACCACCACTTTTCTGAACTTCCCATTTCCCCATTACCTGCAGGATCAAATATAAGATCGTTTATTTTTTTTAAAAGCTTTTTCATAATCTGGCCCCTTCTTCCCTTTCCAGTCTTCTTAACAATTTACTCTTCTTTACATACTTCTTGACCCAGTGATACTGGCCTCTTCTCTGTTTCTCACACTTGATCCTCCATCTCTAGATTCTGGGCATTTTCACTGGCTGTCCCCCATGCCTAGAATGCTCTTCCTCCTCATCTATACCTCCTGGCTTTTGTGGCTTCCTTTCAGTTTCAGCTAAAGCCCCATCTTTTGCAAGATGTCTGGCATCCTTAACCGTAGTCCTCCTTAACCTCAGGGTCTCAGAGATTATTTCCAATTTATCCTATGTCTTATTTGTGCGTAATTGTTTGTATGTTGGCTCCCCCTACTAGACTGTGGGTTCCTTGAGAGGAGGGACTGGGTCGTTTGTTTGTTTTTTTTTTTTGCCTTTCTTTGTATCCCTGGTACTTCTCACACTGTCTGGCACATGGTAAATGCTTAATAAATGCTGATCGTCGACTTTATTTCCCTATTTTTGTCAAGGATGCCATGACACTTGCAGTCATCCAGGCTTGCAACCTCTGTGCCATCTTCAAGTCTTCATTGTCATTCATCCGACATATCCAATCATTGACAAGTGTTCTTGTTTCACTCTCTACAGCATCTCTTCCACCTTGTCCCCTCCTCCCTATTCACACAGCCACCATTCAAATTCAGGTTCATCATTTCTTGCTTGGACAATAGTCCCATTGGTCTCCCTTCCTGTAAGCTCTCCTTATGCCGGTCTCACCTCCACACAGCTGCCAAAGTGACCTTTAGTAGGCACAGGTTTGATTGCTATTACTCCTACTTGATAAACCACAATGACTCCCTATGACTTCTAAAATCAAATATAATGTCTTCTGTCATTCGAAGACCTTCACCACCTGGCTTGAACTTGTTTTTCTTGCTTCCTCGCAAATAACTCTCCTTTCTGCATTATTTAGGCTGGTCAAACTGGCCTTCTTGCAGTTGTTCCTCATGTAGATCACTCCATCTCCTGGTCTCCTTATCTTTGCGTTGGCCATCCCCCATGCCTAGAAGGCGCTCTCTTATCGTCACCTCTAAGAATCCCTTGTTCAATTGTGTCAGACTCTGGACCTCTTGTCCACGGTGTTTTCTTGGCAAAGGTACTGGAGTGGCTTGCCATTTCTTTCTCTAATGTGTCTAGAGGAACTGAGGCAAATAGAAGTTGACTTGCCCAGGGTCATACAGCTAGTAAGTGTCTGACGCTAGATTTGAACCCAGATCTTCCTGGCTTCTGCCTCCAACCCTTGTGTTCTGTCCACTGCACCACCTAGCTGCCCCTTAAAATCCACAGTTTCCTTCAAAGCTCAAGTCTAGTACCTGTTTCTTCCTTATGCCTTTTCTGGTCCCCCCAGCAAAGAGTGTCTTTTCCCCAAATTATCCTGAGTCTATTTTCTGCCCAAACCCCCAGTTAGACTATAAGTTCCTCCAGGCCAAAGACCATTTGATCTTTTTCTTTGTATCTTTAGTTCTTAGAGCAGTGCCTGGCACATAAGAGGTGCATAGGTTGGCAGATTGAATTGAGAAACTGTCCAATGCCTTGAATCTCTGGCACTTGAGAATGAAACTTTTGTCTGGGCTTTGATATCTCTGAATTACTTTCTGGTTCTGTCATTGTTTTCCCTGAGGGATTTTAAGCCATTTTACTTCATCTCATAAAAACAAAATTGCATGTAGTTTGTAGTTTGTTGTAGTAAACTGGGTTGTTCAAACACCCTTATTTCCAGTCAACATACCCTAGATGGTTTCCTCAATATTCTTTGCTCTGGGAAGTTTTAGCAAAAGAATCTGTAACTCTCTGTCTGACTCTCTCCCTTGTCTTCCTCACCTATCTCTTAGCTCTGAACCTCCATTCAGAGACAATGCTCTGGTTAAATAATTCAATTTTGAATCTATTTCTCTTCTCCCACGATGCTTTTCCCCTCAATTGCTTCCTTCCAAATGCAATTCCATTAAGTACACTTGGACTAGCAACTGGTAAACACCATCTATAAAGAGAAAGTAAACACTGAAAATGAGGAAAGGTGAACGGATTCTCCTAATGAGCAAGGGAGAAGGTTTCCATAAGGGAGCTCAAAGGGAGAGAGGGAACATAGAATTGCTGCTGTGAAGTCTGTAGTCCAGAGGATTATGTGCTATCTGTCCACAGACTCCTTGCACCTCTTCAATGAACCAAGCTTTGCTCTTGGAGTCCTAAGCCTCCTTCCTCATGGTGGCTGCCTCTGCCTGTTTTTCTGCTCTCCCAGTTCTTTGCATCTTCTGTGCCTCTCTGAACTGTGTTCTTTCTCAAGTATGGTTCCTGCTGGGACTTTATCCTCAAATCAAATTGTTCCACTGTCTTTTAAAAGCTACCTGGGAGGGCATGGCCAATCATTGCTCAGCTGGTAACAATGCTCCTTTTCTAATTCAACCAGTGGATGAATCTGGACTTCATAAAGGGCTCACATTTTTATAGGCTGGATTTTTTTAGTGAGCTTGCCCTAAACAAGGTGGCACAATGGATAAGGTGTCTGGTCTGAAGTACGGAAGACTCCTCTTCTTGAACTCAAATCTGGCCTTAGACATTTACTAACTCTATGACCCTAGGCAAGTCACTTAACCCTGTTTGCCTTAGTTTTCTCATCTGTAAAATGAGCTGGAGAAGGAAATGGCTAAACCGCTTCAGCATCTTTGCCAAGAAAATCCCAAATAGAGTCACAAAGAGTCAGACATGATTGAAAAGACTGAACAACAACATGCCCTATAAATATATAGCACCTCATTGCTCACCACTTACTTCCTGTGATTAAGTCCTGGGCTTTTGGAGACTTTACATGACACTCAGTTAACAAGCATGTATTAAACACTTACTATGGGCCAGGCAATGTGCTAAGTTCTGGGGTTACAAAGAAAAAGCCAAGAGAGTCCTGGACCTCAAGGTGCCTATATTCTAATGAGGAAGACAAGATAGTGTGGTACTGTGCAAAGAACAATCAATGCCACTGGAGTCAGAAGACCTGAGCTTAAATACTACCTGTATAACCTTGGAAAAATTACCTAGCCAACTAGGGTCTCAGGATCCTCATTTATAAAATGAGGGGTTGGGGGTTAGACTAGATGGCCTCTAAAGTCTCTCCTGTAGATCTATGACTCTATGATCCTCAATACACTAAGAAGATACATGTAGGGTTGATGACCTAGTTTGTGTCCTAGCCTGCAGATATATGAATTTTGGAAGTGTAACAGCTAATAATCATAAGGTAGGATGAAATCCGTTATTAAGGGGATCTGGTCCTGTACCAGAGAGAATCATGGAAAGAAACAACTGTTTCAAGTCCATTTAGAAGGGAAGATTGTAGCAACTAGAAGTGAGAAAGGCCTCCTTCTTAAAGGGGCATCTGTAAGCTAAGTCTTGAAGAAAGCAAAGATTTCTTAAGATGTGGAAGGGAGGAAGGAGAACATTCCAGACGTGGCAGATAGCCATTTGCCTCTTGCAAAAGCAAAAAGATGGGAGATGGCTCAGCTAAGGATGAGTCTGTGGAAGAGAGTAATGAGTTCTTACAAAGTCTTAAAAGGTAGGAAGGGGGACCACATTATGAATATCTTTAAATGCCAAAGAAAAGAGTTCATATTTTATCCTAGAAGTAATAAGAAGCCACCGGAGTATATTAAGTAAAGGGTGTGAGATGGTCATAGGAAAACCACTTTGCCAACTATGTGGAGGATGATTGGAATGGGAGAGACTTGAGGCAAAGAGACCAATTAGAAGGCTTTTGCAATAGTCTAGGCAGGCAGAGGTGATGAAGGCATAATAACCTCATGAGTGGAGGTGTCAAACATGAAGCCCAAGAGCCACATGTGGCCCAGAACTCTCCTGAATGTATCCTGAACCAAATTAAAATGCAATTGAGGGAAACTAGGTAGTACAGTGGATAGAACATTGGCTCTGGAGTTAGGAAGACCGGAATTCAAATCTAGCCTTAGACACTAGCTGCGTGACCCTGGGCAAGTCACAACCCCAACTGCCTCAAAAAATGTAATTGGGAAATATTTAACAAAGTAAATAAAAATGCAATAACATAGATAATGTTATGAAGTTTTCTAAGTCAATACTTGGGTGGGGTGGGGCAGAGCCAATCTTTATACATGGTTTAGTGGCACCTGTTTCTATTTGAGTTTGACATCACTGCTACAGGGAGCCTACCTTATACAAAGAGGGGTTTGCTTTAGAGTTCCAGAGAGAAAGTTGTTTTGAGAGGCACAGCATAAGTGAGCAAAAACTGATTACTCTGAGAAACAAGACCTAGACCAGGTAAATCAGATGGGTGGGTAAGAAATGGTGACTTTCTGAAAGTCAGGTTAGTACCTTAGTTAATCATTGGGATTTTGCTTATCAGCTAAGTTAGAGAGGGTCAAAGGAGTATTTAAAAAAAAAAAGACTTTGCCCTTTCCATTATATGGACCTAAAAAGTAAAGAATATCAGTTAAGAAGACTCAGTATAGGTTGTTGTTTTCTTCAAATCCCATTTGGGGATCATTTTACCAGTAAGGAAACTGAGGCAAACAAGAGTTAAAGTGACTTGCCCATCGTCACACAGCTGTTGAGTGTCTGAGGCCAAATTTGAACTCTGGAAGATGACTTCCTGACTTGAGGCCCAGAGTGTTAGTTATCTACTGCACCACCAGGCTGCCCTGCTTATGAAGGTGGTGGGGCCAAGTTGGTTTAGCAGAGATAATTAACCTGGCCCTAGGGCAGATTGCCTTTCTACCTTTTCCCACACTCCATTTATATGGACCAGCAGGAGACTAAAGGGAGTGAGAATTTATCTAGTACCTACTGTGTGTCAGACACTGCTAAAGAGCTGTTTATCTTTGCTTATCACTTTAATGTCGATAGGTTAAGCTCATTGGGAGCCATAGCTCCCATCTAGCAGTGAACATTTCCATTTATAGTACTCTTAGCCCTTCATGGTACTCTCCTGATTCTGAACTACATCCCAAACCTTCAACCTTCATTCGTAGGAATTCAGTTCACGTTAAAGATCTTGATTCTATACTTGTGCTTCCAAAACTTTTTTATCCATTCTCCTTTAATCTCAGTATTAGCTAAGCTAATGGGTTTTTTTGTTTGTTTTTTTTTTTTTACAAATCTTATTTCATTTGATCTTCACAACAATCTTGCCAGATAGGTGCTGTTATTATCCTTATTTTAGGGATGAGGAAACAGAGGCAAAAACATTAAATTCTATTATGGATTTGTATTTTTCTAGGATTGGGGAAAACAGTAATAAACTCAGTTGGAAACTTTTAAGTGAGAGAAATTTTGAAAGTATGGTTCCGTAACATGCCTCCTTCAACCAGCACTGTTCCTTTAAGAGTACTGTTCTTTTAACCAAGAAGCAAGTAACTCATTTTCCATATACAGGGTCATCTTTAATATGGCTCCTAATGGTTTTTATATCATTGATATTGACTTGATATATGCAGAGCTAAGGGCGGCTAGGTGGTGAAGTGGATAGAGCGCCAGGCTTGGAGTCAGGAAGAGTCATCTCTCTGAGTTCAAATCTGGCCTCAGACAGGTACTAGCTGTGTGACCTTGGGCAAGTCATTTAACCCTCCTGCCTCAGTTTCCCCATCTGTAAAATGAGCTGGAGAAGGAAATGGCAAAACACTTCAGTATCTTTGCCAGGAAAATCCTTAATTTTCTGAAGAGTCCTGAAGTTCTGAATGTCCTGAAGAGTCAGACATGACTGAAAAATGACCAAACAACAATATATAGATCCATTCTGTTTGTCATTTTCATGTATTATTTATCCAGAAGGACGCTTCTGATAGGAATCATTGCAATGTGATGAGAATTGGATAGTTGGTTTTTAAAAAATGTTAATAGAATGAATTAAAAATAGCTTTGCCCATCACTTTAATGTCAATAGGTAAAGCTCATTGGGAGCCATAGTTCCCAAATAGCAGTTAACATTTCCATTTACAGTACTCTTAGGCCTTCATGGTACTCTCCTGATTCTGGACTACACCCCAACCCTTCAGCCTTCAAGATCTTAATTCTATACTTCATTCTTCCAAAACTTTTCATTTATTCTCCTTTAATCTCAGCAATGCCTAGGATTTGGGGAACTATTTTTAAAAAAAATCATCTTTCTAGGGGTTGCCACCTACCACATGGAATAGAGACTGAAACTAGCATTTTCCTGTGCCTGACATTTCATAAGCACTTAATAAATGCTGATTGATTAATTCAGAGCCTTCTTTCTCTCCCCCTTTCTCATTTTTCCATAATCCTCCAGGGACCTAGTGACTGGATACTGTGCCTCACCCCAGCTCCCTGCCCAAATACTCCCACTGCAGTGACCTATCTCATATGTCCCCTGGCTCCTATATATATTCTTCCCTCCTTTAACCACTCAGGATGAGAGTGAGATTTAAATTTTGTCTGGTCCCCCACTGCCCCTTTTGTTAAATTCCCCCTTTTTTTTTGCACATCGATTTATGTGAAATAATTTTCCCTACTCTTCCTCTCCTTTTTCCCTCTTCTAGTGCATTCCTTTTCACCACCCATTTGATTCATATTTTGAGATCCAAACATGATAGAGTCACAACCAGGCCTTTAATTCTTGGCAACAATGATGTTCTGAGGGGTTACATGCATCATCTCTCCTTATAAGAATGTAAATAATTTAGTCTCATTTAGTCCCTTATGATTTCTCACCAGAGTTCACCTTTTTATGCTTCTCTTGACTCCTGCATCAATTTGTCAGATTTTCTACTGATTGCTAATCTTTTAATCAGGAATTCAAGGAAATACTCCATTTGCTAAAAGTCCATTTTTTTCCCCTATAGAATTTTACTCAGTTTGAGATTTCAGATCAGGTAAAATGAATGAGCTCCAAATCAATTCTCCTAGGTTTTTTTTTAAATGATACTAAAGCTTTCCAAGCTTTTTTACATTTATGTCATATCTTTCTCGTGACGTCTCAAGTGATAAGTAGAGTGTTTATGTTTACAGATAAGGACAGAGAGAGAGAGATTTATATGACTATCATATTTTGTCTTTTATATCATGGTACATTGAGCTTTCTATTTGGACAATGTTTTCTCTAGTCAGATGACATTTTCATGTGTGGAAAGTTCTTTGCAACTATTTTTAGTGCTTCTTCCTAACAATCAGCTGTATTATTTAGTATTTATGGGGAGGTAGCTGATGGCCCAGGGGTAGAGCACTGGGCCTGGAGTAAGTAGATCTGAGTTCGAATTTGGCCTCAGATACTTACTGGCTTCATGACCCTGGGCAAGTCACTTAGCGTCAGTTTCTTCAACTGTAAAATGGGGATAATAACAGCACCTACCTCCCTTGGCTGTTATGAAGATAAATTGAGGTGATATTTGTAAAATGCTTAGCATGTTGCCTAGCACATAGTAGGTCTGTAATAAATGCTTCTTCCCTTCTTTCCACCCTTATGTGGATCTTCACTTGCACAAAGTGTTACATCACCATTATACTACAAATTAGTAGCACAAATCAGGAGCTATGAATTAGTACAACCATTATGGAAAACAACTTGGAATTATGCAAACAAAGTAATTAAAATGTCCATATCCTTTGATCCGAAGATCCCTCTACTAGGCATATAACCCAGGGAGGTCATTGATTAAAAAAAAAGGCTTCATATACACTAAAATTTTTATAGCAGTACTTTTTGTGTTAGCAAAGAATTGGAAACAAAGTAGATGCCCATTGATTCCCTTTTGGACTATATAGCCTCACCTTTGATTTTCCCTGGTTCACTACATCAGAAATGTCAAATACTCCTGAGTGGGCCCCAACCAAATTAAAATGTACTTGGGATATATTTAACTAGATAAATAGTGGAACACAAATAATGTTGTTTTGTGGTTTTCTAAGTCAATATGTGGCCCGTAGGGATGCTTATATGTAATTTAGAGGTCCCATTTCTATTTGTGTTTGACATATGTTATCATAGAATAATCCTAGTATGGCTTTAGAACCAGAAAGGATTATAAAAGTTATGGAGTCCAACCCTCCTCATTTTACAAGGTTAAGTGATTTGCCCAGAGTTCTACAGCCACTATGTGTCCAAAGGCAACATTTGAACCCAGAACTTTCTGATTCTGATTCCAACACTATATCCATTATGCAACTCTGCCTCCCTCATTATGCTGGTGAAGGAAACCCTTTTCTCTAATTATTTCTTTTCATATTCTTTCCATGACGATTTCTCTGTTAATAAGTTCCTTAATTACCTTTCCCTATCTTACTAGCTTTCCAATAAACTGTATAATTGCAGACCTGTGTTCTGAAACATTATGCCACAAAGAACAATTTGCACTTCTTTTCTTTGGGCTTTTATCTCATTTATTTGCGCAAGATTGTTTATCTAATTTTTAAACTTTACGTAATGTAGTTATTGCTGGGTTAGTTGTGGGCAAGCTGTAAATTATCACTGTACTACAAATCACAGTAATAATGTGTTCATTGGCCAGGGCCCAGACCACAGACAAAGAGCCTTACTCAGCTCTGAAGGTCATGGCATTTGAATTTTCTCAGACCTAGAAAAGCAAGGAATTTTAGGGACAGCAATTCTTCCAGGAGAATCTACTGCCTCCTGTTCCTTGAGTAGAAACCCACAGTGTCACCATTATGTCCTTAAATTTATCTGACAGCAAAAACAGGGAGAAGCCTCCCAAGTGTCAGTGCAGAAAGGAATAATGGCTCGAAGTCATCCCTTTAAATCATTCTTTTTCCACTTGTGTTTGGTGAAACCAAGGTTTATGCAAAGGAGTCCAAGGGATTTTGTGGAGAAAAGTCTTAATGCTGGACAAGAAACACTGAAGATCCATTCACTTCGCTTTTTGTGTCAGCCATATATACTGTGTGCAATCAGCAGATGAAATAGTGATGGGTCAAAATTGAATCATAGTATATTACCAAAAAGTTTTGTTCTTATTCATCCAGAACCAATCCACTAATAATGGATGATACACATTGACTATCACTCAGTCGTGGCAAAGTATATACAAAAATACATTGATGGTCATTTATAATGTTCATTTATTTTTTTCTATGAATATTTTTGTACCAATGCTCATTGTGTACAATTAGACAAAACTAGCGTGTTTGAAGAGATAAAGAAGTCAAAATTTTAAAAATTTAGACTCCAAGAAAAAGCCAGCCTCAGCCCTTGGCCCAACCTTGTGCCAAAATCTGTCACACTAGGAGATAACTTGATTGAACACCCATTGATAATGTTTCTTTACAACATGGGTTGCATGACCCAGGGCCCTGAGTCCAGGGTGAGGCCACACTGGGGAAACAGGACTAATCACAAATTGAGGTTAAGAGCATACATTCCAAAGAGGAAGCTCATGGTTTCCCCTAGGTTTCTCTACTGTGGGTACAATTGTCCTAGGTATCCAGAAGAGGTAGAATTACAGGAGCAGAGCCAATTTCATCGTCATTGGCAGGAACATCCAGTTACTTTGCTGATAGGAAGACTCTAGGTATAATACGTCAAAAGTACAGAGTCAGAGTCAGGAGGTGGGTCAGAAGCTCCAGGATATCCAAGAAATTGGGTCCAGGAGAAGCAAAAAGTACAAAGTTACTCTGCTAGGATTCAGAATTGGAACCTTGGATAGCACCAAATGGAACAAGGCTGAAAAGAACTAAAAATCTGGGAGACAGCATGGTACAGGGGAAAGATTTCTTGATTTGGAGTCAGAGGACTTTGGGTGAAAAGCCCAGTTCCACTGTACACAGTTGGAGAAAGGTTTACTTGCGTGATTTTGGATGAATCATTTAACTGCTACAGGCCTCAGCTTCCTCATCTGTAAAATAAGCTGGAGAAGGAAATGGCAAACCACTCCAGTGCCTCTGCTAAGAAAATCCCAAATGGGGGCACAGAGTCAGACACAGCAGAAATGACTGAATGGCAACAACAGAAAAAAAATGAGGTATTTGGGTTAGAAGATTTTTAAGTTTTTTTTTCTATCTCTTGGTCTGTGATACTATGATGAAACAAATGTCTACACACCTAGTTTTAATATCAAATTTCTAATATAAAAGAAATACTAATTTAGTTTTATGGTAATTATTGTAATCTCCAATATCTGATCCCAAGTTATGGCTATTGATCCTGATGGGAAGTATATTTAATAATACCTTGAGTCTGACAAATGTTTAGGAGAGGCAACATATCATAGAGGGAAGAGTTCTAATTGAAAGTCTGGAAACCTATGTTCCTTCCCCTCCCCCTCATCCCCCATCCCTTCCATCTGTATGACCTGGGACAAAGCACTTAACATTTTATTTTTTTTTGGCAAGGCAGCTGGGGTTAAGTGACTTGCCCAGGGTCACAAAGCTAGTGAGGGTCAAGTGTCTGAGGCTGGAGTAGAATTCAGGTCCTCCTGACTCCAGGGCTGGTGTTCTATCCTCTACATTACCTAGCTGCCCCCAGCACTTAACTTTTCTAGACTTCAGTTTCCTCATCTGTAAAATAATAGGGCCAAACTTGATTACCTCTGAAGTCTTTTCCAGCTTGAAATGTATGACCTATGAGCTGATAATATTAAAAGGTGAATGATTACATTGGATACTGTTTCCAGCTGTACGTCACTTATTGATATCAATCATACCCTTTAAAATATGTTATAAACTAATTTTTATTGATACTTCCTGGGTGGATATTTTTGTATCATCTTCATTTCCCAACATGTTTCCCCCCCCCCCATAATTTTTTTTTCCTACAAAGAATAAAAATGAGAAAAATTAAAATTAGAGAATGCAATATTCTTGGGAGTTAGTTCTGTGACAAAACAAGTGTCCCAGGCCTAGCACAAAGACTCCTGAGACTTAGAGTCTAGTGGCTTATAGAGAAGTTTCTTGTCAGCCTACAGGAAAAAAAGAAGTATTGTGCAATTTGTACTGGATTGTGTGGGATTATGCAACCATGTGGGAAGCTTGAGTAGGAAAGAGTGCAATGAGGCACTTCAGGGGGAACATGCTTCACAGTTGTGTATCTTCCTCCCCAACACCTGGAGAGTGGATGGGAGGATTACAATGGTGACTGGAAAGATAGGGATTGCTTATGGTCCTAGAGACTTGCCTCCTGTCATCTGAGCTCAGACCATGGTGGATGAACTTGCCTATTTCTCACCTTTCTACTTTCTCATCCCTTCTCCCCTTCCATCTAAAAGGGAAGAGATTTAAATCCAAAGATTCCAGTTTTCTTTTTAAATTTCTCTTTTCTATTTCAATGATATTTCTAAAAGTCTGGTTTCACTAGAGAAAATAAGAGAGCAACCTTAATTGTCCTCCATTTATATCTTTAAATTACCATCAGAGAATAAAGCTGGGTATACTTTGGGAGTTCAGAGTTAAGTGGCTTTTCTGCTCCCTGGGCATGGCCTCTAAAGTTTTGGTTTGAAAAGATGAAAAGAAGGCCTAGAAAGGCTAAGTAACTTGCCTGATATCCTGGGACTAGTAAGTGGTAGAAGCAGGATTAGAACCCAGGTATTTCAACTTCCACTTTGCCCATGAGTGTTACTGCCTCCCAACAGTTTGTGTACTGTGGTTGTTTGATATGGAGGTTAAACAGGTATGATTAGATTTATGCTCTTAGGAAACAAGGGCCTCACCTTGGTCCTGTCTATTTACTTTGTAAGATATTCTGTGCAGATAGACATAACATTCATCGATGATGATGATGATGATGCCACCGCCGCCATCGCCGATGATGGGAAGGGAGGAGTAACAAATTCAGAGTCAAATTCATCAGGTTAGACAAATAGAGTATGATAATAGTATCACGAATTTGGACCTTAAATGGACCTTAGAGGTCATCTAAGTCCAATTACCTCATTTTACAATTGAGGAAATCAAGGCCTGAACAATACATCCAAAGTCATACTGGGGAGTAACAAATCCTGCAATCAAACCAGATTTTCCAACTTCTTCCACTATATGATGCTAATTCCCTTGGTGTTAACCATAGTTACCACTTGAAACAAAAGAAGAAAAGTTACACTCAGGAAGAGTTTCCACTGGTAAAAACTCAGAAAAAGGCAAGAGCATTCTTGAGGTTGTCTTTTGAACAAAAATACTCCATGGAATAACCTAAATGTTTTCCTTCATTGATTTGGGATCAGAGGCCCACAGTACTAGAGCCAAAATAGAAGTTAGAATCTGTCTAGTCTCATTTTACAGGTGAGAAAATTGAATCCCAAAGGAAGATATATGACTTTCTGAGGTTGAAACCAGGTCCCTGAATTCCACCATCACTACTATCTCATCTGGCATAATCTAAAAACAATTTGTCTTTATCTCTGTTGTTAATGTGCCTAGGCATAGGCAGTCATAGATCTAGGTAATGTTAACATGCAGTATCTAGAGTACCACATCTAGGTTAAATTTTTAAATTCTCTCTGCTTGTGTTGTCGAGTCATTTTGGGTTGTCTTGACAAAGATACTGGAGTGGTTTACCATTTCTTTTTCCAGCTTGTTTTACAGAGGAGAAACTGAGGCAAATACAGTTAAATGACTTGCCCAAGATCACATGGCTAGTAAGTTTCTGAGGCCGGATTTGAACCCAGGGAGATGAGTCTTGCCGATTCTAAGCCCAGTACTCTATTTACTGTACCACCTAGCTTGTGTTACTCTTTATTTGTTGTTGAAACTAACTTCTGATCCAGTCGCTCATTTTCAAGATCAGCAGAGACTGCTTCATTTTGGTGGGCTGATATCGGTCCCACCCTCTTACTCTAGCTTTGGGTTTGCAGCATAAAATCAAAACTCTAGGACAGCAGGTGTTACGCTCACACTTATACCTCTCCCTTCCCCAAATATGTACCTTCTTTCCCTTGGGTTCCAAGTTATACAGGGTTTTGTGGCCATCAGACTCAACAATGCAAATCAACAAACATTTATTTAACCGTTACTATATACTAGGTACTATTTTAGGTAGTGGGAATACAAAGACCCAAATGAAAAAAAATTTCCTGCCCTTAAAGAGATTACTGTTGATTACGGAGGATATAATATATCTACACAGAATCAATGAGAAGGTAATTGGAGGAGAGGGTGCACTAAAAGCTAGAGGAATTGAGGAAGGTGGAACAGAAAAGATGGCCTCTGTAATGAGGTTTTAAGGAAGTGAGGACTCTGAGAGGTCAAGGTAAGGATAGAGTGCATTCCAAGCATGATGACTGCTGGCTTGAGCAAATGCATCAAAGGAATTCTTTGCTAGAGCAGCCAGGTAGCAGAGGGGATAGAGTGCTGGGCCCAAAGTCTGGAAGACTGTCCAAATCAGTTCAAATCTGGCCTCAGATATTTACTAGCTGTGTGACTCTGGGCAAGTCATTTAACCCTATTTGCCTCAGTTTCTTCATGTGTAAAGTGAGCTGGAAAAGGAAATGAAAAGCCGCTCCAGTATCTTTGACAAGAAAACCTCGTATGGGTTCATGAAGAGTCAGATACAACTGAAATGACTGAACAATAAATTCTTCGTTGTAAGAGATAGCTCTCTGGGAATGGGGAAGAAGTGAGGACCAGGAGAAAATCTGGGTGATGACAAAACAAAAGGCATCAGTAAAATATATATTAAAATACATTGGGGATGGAGAAATGGAATTGGAGGAATGTCCAGTGGTCCCTTTTGACTGGAACAGAGACTGCAAAACCTGAGAAATGAGACTAGAAAGGTAGTTTGGAACCAGATTACAGATTGCTTTAAACGCCAGGTTGAGGAACTCCTATTTTATCCTGGAGGAACTAGGGAGTCATTAAAGGCTTTCATGCAGAGGAGTAACCTGGTGCCTTAGGAAGATAATTTTGGCAGCTGTGTGAAGGATTATAGGATCATGGATCAGAGTCATAAATTAGAGATCATCAAGTTCAGTACTCTTGTTTTACAGAAGAGAAAAGTAAAACTCAGAAAAGTCAAGTAACTTGTCTAAGGTCACATCGAGTGTTTGAAACAGAATTTAAATCTGACTTGAAATAGGATTTGAATCTGACTCTAAGTCTTGCATTCTATCCACCACGCCATGTTATTTCTCACTGGAGATAAGATGAAATGGATTGAGAAAGGAGAGACTGGAAGTAGGTCATAATAACAACAACAATAAATATCATTCTAGCTAACATTTAAATAGCCTTGAAGGTTCGCAAAGTGCTTTAACATATGTTATCTCCTTAGACCGGTTAGGAGGCTGTTACGGTAGTCTAGGTGAGAGATGAGGAAGCTTTGAATTATGATAGTGGCCAAAGGAGTGTGGTAGTAGAATGGCTTGGCAAATGATTGGTGATTCATGGCTCATTCATTCACCAGAGCTATGTCTTTGCAGGCAGGGGAGGGATGACATTTAAAATAAGGCTTGGCCCGGAATGTTCCCTGCCAATCCAAGAGCTACTCCACCATTATCACTGCTATTTATTGCCGGCTTGAATTCCTGTGACTCTCAGCTTGGCCCAAGAACTCCCCTGTTGCTTCCTCCATTCACTGTCATTCCTGGGGCCATGTGGTTCCCTGGGGACAGGATAAGGGAACAGGTGGATGTGCAGACCTCCCTCTGGGCAACAGATTCTGAGTTTGTAAGTGTTCTCTCTTCATCCTCCCCCTCTGCTCCCACCTCATGTTCTCTATCTCTAGTTTCCAATCTCCTTTTAAAGGTCAAGTACCCACTAATGCACTGTTGTTGGAGATGTGACCTGATCCAACCATTCATTCTGGAGAGCAATTTGGAACTATGCCCAAAGGGCTATAAAACTATACATACTTTGATCCAGCAATACTATTGCTAGGTTTATATTCCAAAGATATAAGAATAAAAGAGAAAAGGATATGTTTGCACAAAAATATTTATAGCATATATATATGTGTGTGTATATATGTATACATATATATGTATATATATATAGAGAGAGAGAGAGAAAGAAAGAGAGAGAGAGAGAAAGAGAGAGAGAGAGACAGAGAGAGCGCATATATTTTTGTAGTGGCTAAGATTTGGAAATTGAGGGGATACCCATCAATTGGGGAATGGCTGAACAAGCTGTGGCATAGGAATGTTATTGTGCTATAAGAAATGACAAGTGGGATGATTTCAGAAAAACCTGGAAAGACTTACATGAACTGATGCAAAGTGAAGTGAGCAGAACCAAGAGAATATTGTACATAGTTACAGCAACATTGTATGATGAACTGTGAATGACAGCAATTCTCAGCAATATAGTAATCTAAGACAAGCCCAAAGAAATCATGTTGAAGCATACTACACACCTCTGGAGAAAGGACTGATATTGTTTGAATACGGACTGAAACATGTTATTTTTCACTCATTCATTATTTTTTTATTCGCGCCTTCCTGTACAAAATGACTAATATGGAAATGTTTTACGTGCTTGCACATGTATAACCAATATCTGATTGCTTATCCTCTCAGGAAGGGGAAAGGGGGCAGGGGAAGGATAGAGGGAGGGACAGAATCTGGAACTCAAAACTTAAAAAAAACACAAATTTTAAAAATTGTTTTAACATGTAATTGGGAAAAATATTATATATTAAAAAAATCATTAAAGTTAAGTCCCAAGAGTAAGAATCAGCCATGAATCACCAATCATCTGGCATCCCTCATCATGAATACCATATGAAATATGGCATCACAGGGCAAGGCCAGTTCACACCTTATCAAAGAGCATCGCCTTATCTAACGAAGCCAGAACAAAGTTCTCTTCAGTGGGGGCAGGGAGGACTTTATACCTTAGGTTCATAGAATTACAGCTTTGTAGCTGGAAGAGACCTCAGAGTTTAGTTGGTCAAACTATATCAGTTGAATGATGAAGAAACTGAGTCCCAGAGAACTTTAATGACTTCCCCAAGGTCACAGAGTAAGTATGTCTCAGAACTTGGATTCAAACTCAGGTTGTGTGACCCCAAATTTAGTAGGAATAGATCATCAATGCTGTGGCAGCTTAGTGGTCACAGTGAATAGGCCTAACTGGCCTGGAGTCATGAAGACCTGAATTCAAATCTGTCCTCAGACATTTCATAGCTGTGTGACCCTGGGCAAGTCATTTAATCTCTGTCTACCTCAGTTTCCTCAACTATAAAATGGGGATCTTAATAGCACCTACCTCCCAGAGTTGTGAAGATCAAATGAAATAATATTTGTGAAGTGTTTAACATGTCGTCTGGCCCATAGTAGATACTTAATAAATACTTATTCCTTCCCTCCCTCCCTTCCTTCCTTCCTTCCTTCCTGAACCTGGGTTAGTCATCTCTCACAGGACCCAAGTGGCAAGCACCAGCCAGGAAAGGAAGGATTGACCAAAATGGGTGCTACCCTAATTTGGTAGAGAGTTTTGCTTTTGTTCTAACAATTCGACAGTCTGGCTGTACAAAGACAGTTGATTGAGAAATTATTCTGCCATTAACCAGTCTTTTCTTTTAAGATGAGCAATTTTGTTTTCTACAATGTTTTATTTATATGTCTGTTGAATCTCCTATTTTGGGGGATGGAATTTTTTTTCAGCTGTCATAGTGACTCAATTCTGCAGGGTTAGCAGGTAAATATACTTACTGATCAGCAAATCTTCCCTATGTTTGCCTCTCAGATGTTTTAGAAAAAAATATAGTCAATGTAAATGGATCTTCTTCCAAGATTATCTAAGTCCCTGAGGCCATTTCAACCATCAAGGGCAAGTGCTGGGCTAAGAAAGAACCAGGAACCCTACAGAATGATTATATTTTTGTCTAATTTCTCACCCCAATACTCTGTCAATTAACAATATTTGTCAGTCACTTGTTACATATTGTGTTCTACAGATAATTACAAAGAAGATACACCAAGAAAATGGAAATCCTTGCCTGTTTCTGGGACCTTTTGATCTAGTTAGGGACATAGTATTCATAAATTAACTTCCTGATCCTAGTCCCCAACCATTATTCATTTCTTTTTGATTTTGAACCAGGGAATGAGTTAGTGGGTTGTGCTAGGGGCTAGACCAGCGGTGCAGAACCTGCAGCGTCACGGCCACACGTGGCCTTCTAGGTCCTCAAGTGAGGCTCTTTTACTGAATCAAACTTCACAGAACACATCCATTTAATAAAAAGATTTGTTCTGTGAAATTTGGACTGAGTCAAAAGGCCATACCCAAGGACCTAGAAGGTCATATGTGGCCTCAAGGCTGCAGGTTCCCCACCTGTGGGCTAGACATATCACACCACAACCCCTTTAAGCTGTCAGGTAAGGAATGGGGGTCAACATAATGCATTGAGGCTGCTGATTGCTTCAATTTCTTGTTTGAAAACTTGTTTTAACAGTGACCTAATTTCATAGTGCTCCATCTAGCTTGTCTACGGTTTTGATTTCTTCAGATTTCTTCAGTTCTCATTTTCTCCTTTTCATCTGCCCCTTTAATTTAGTCTTCACTTCTGAATATGCTACTTCAACCTGCTCTTAGTTCCTATTGGTCACTTCCTAGATTCTGATAAGCCCCAAGAGACCAAAGTGGGATTTTTGTTGTCTTTTGTTTTGAAGTGCTTCTCAACACCAAAGCAATCAAGCACCATTGAGTCTTGACCTTTCAATAAAGAGTCTTTGATTGAATCAGGATGATTTTTGATGACCTGCTTAAGGCACAGGAAGGCTTAGGTCACATGGGTTTTGAGTCCCATGGTTGTGATGCCCTCTGACCCTGAAGAAGTATATAAATACTCTGAGGTTAGCATTTTGCTTGGGGCTCATTCACTGGAAGAGTGTCATGTGATTTGACCAGACAAGACTCTGGGTAGACATCACAGAGCTGCCCCCACCCCCAGCTTTGAAAAACCCAGATGTTGGTGCTTCTCTCTCTGGTAACTATGTATATAATGTCTTAGACAGAGAGCTAGAAGCCTACCTGCTGATTTATGTTATTTTGCTCTGTTTATATAATTTCTGCTTGTAATTTCTGTTTGTGTTTTCTCTGAAGTTTAGCATGCTGGCTTTTTCCCATGAAATAAGTGAATGATATATGTATGTTTAATTAAAGTAAGATTGTAAATTGCTTTCCTTAGAAAAACAGATCAAAGAACTTCTGCTAGCAGCCCTCCTGTGTGCTGATGTTATTGGCCTTACACAGCCACAGTAGCAGCAAGTAGTGTTATTGTTACAGCTTATCAGTCTGGTCAGTTGTTGACACTCGATTTTCAACTAGCAGTTTCTTGTAACTCAAGATTCTAATCTTGGCTAGGTGGCTGATGGATTAACCCTTTATCCCCTGTCATGTGATTCACCTGGCTTCTGTCAAGTAGATGGCATCTTTTTTTTTAATGTATATTTGTGTGTTTAAGGCGAATCACCTAGCATTTCTCCATTTAATAGAAGAAAATATAGAACCATGAGTAAAGAATATTTTCTGTATTAATGAGATCCTTATTCTAGTATTTCTGTTTTTAGAAATGATACACCACCACCACCACCCCACCCCCCTGGAGGACCATTAAAGCATTTTTAAAATGCACAGAAGAAAACAGCAGAGGGAAGTTCAAAAGGAAGCACAGAAAAGTTGGACACTTCTGAAAGTCGTGTGTAGAATTTATTGCATACTTTATTTTTTTAAAATTTAATTTATTTAATATATTTAGTTTTCAGCATTGATTTTTACAAGAGTTTGAATTACAAATTTCCTCCCCATTTCTACCCTCCCCCCCACCGACTGCAAGATGCCGTATATTCTGGTTGCCCTGTTCCCCAGTCAGCCCTCCCTTCTGTCACCACACTCCCCTCCCACCCCTTTTTCCCTTCCTTTTTTGCAGGGCAAGATAAATTTCTATGCCCCATTGCCTGTGTATCTTATTTTCTAGTTACATGCAAAAACCTTTTTTTTTGTTTTTGAACAACTGTTTTTAAAACTTTGAGTTCCAAATTCTCTCCCCTCTTCTCTTCCCATTCCCTCCCTAAGAAGTCAAGCAATTCAACCTAGGCCACATGCGTATCATTATGTATAACCCTCCACAATACTCATGTTGTGAAAGACTAACTATATTTTGCTTTTTCCTAACCTATCCCCCTTTATCCAGTTTTCTCCCTTGACCCTGTCTCTTTTTGAAAGTGTTTTTGATTACCTCCTCCCTCATCTTCCCTCCCTTCTATCATGCCCCCTTTTTTTTATCTTCTTCCTCCTTCTTTCTTGTGGGGTAAGATACCCAACTGAGTGTGTATGGTATTCCCTCCTCAGGTCAAATCTGATGCGAGCAAGGTTCACTCATTCCCCGTCACCTGCCTTCTCTCCCTTTCCTACAGATCTGCTTTTTCTTCCTACTTTTTGCAAGATAATTTATCCCATTCTATCTCTCCCTTTCTCTCTCTCTCAATATATTCCTCTTATCCCTTAATTTGATTTTATTTCTTTTAGATATCATCCCTTCATCTTCAACTCACCCTGTGCCCTCTCTCTCTCTCTATGTATATATATACATATATATACACACATACATATATACATACATACACACATATACATATATATGCATACACATATATACATATATATATGTACATATATATATGCATATTCCCTTCAGCTACCCTAATACTGAGGTCTCATGAATCATACACATCATCTTTCCATGTAGAAATTTAAACAAAACAGTTCAACTTTCGTAAGTCCCTTGCAATTTCTTTTTCTTGTTCTTTTTCTTGATTACCTTTTCATGCTTCTCTTGATTCTTGGGTTTGAAAGTCAAATTTTCTATTCAGCTCTGATCTTTTCGCTGAGAAAGTTTGAAAGTTCTCTATTTTATTGAAAATCCATATTTTGCCTTGGAGCATGATACTCAATTTTGCTGGGTAGGTGATTCTTGGTTTT
>CM053622.1:126156994-126190275 GCA_028646595.1 Phalanger gymnotis | reverse complement strand
ACAGGGCCCTGGGCCTGGGGCTTAGCACTTAACAGCTGAAAGTACTTCCACTCAAAAGAAACAAAAGCCATGCTAATGAGACAATTTTGCTTAACAACACACTCCACCCCTTGTTCTAGGATACAGACCCCTAATCTTTTTTTTCCTTTTCAAGGCAATTGGGGTTAAGTGACTTGCCCAGGGTCACACAAGTAGTAAGTGTCAAGTATCTGAGGCCAGATTTGAACTGAGGTCCTTTTTGACTCCAGGGCTTGTGCTCTATCCACTGCACCACCTAGCTGCTAAGAGAGAGACAGAAACAGAGACAGAGACAGACAGATAGAGATAGAGAGACAGAGAGAGAGAGTGGAAGAGAGGAGGGAGGGAGAGAGAGATATGTAGATGTAGATATATTATCTGTAAAAGAAGAGTATTTTCAAGGGATGTGGAAGAGGTTCTATTATGGGAAGACTACCTCTAGTCTATACGTCAATAGTCAATAACATTTAATAAATAATTATTGTGTGTCAGATGCTATGCTAAGTGTTAGGGCTACAAATAAGAAATAGACAGTCCCTGCTGTCAAGAAGCTTGCAATCGAACAAGGGAGGACATTATACAAAAAGAAGCTGAAGTTGGTGGGAGGAGTGCGGCCACAGGGTACCCTAGGCTGGAGCACAATGTTTGTGGAGATGAAACCAAGCAGAAGAGCTGACAGGAAATGAAGTTAGCTGGAACATTCTGAGTCCTCTATAAAGGGAGATTTGGGGAGGAGTTTATTGCTCTTCCCACGGCCCTCCAATCAAAGAGGATAGGCAACCGAGGGTGGGTGCTGAGGTGCTAAGGGTCAGAACTGAATCATTCTCTAAGATGATGATATTTAGGTGATCAACTTGTCTGTGTACCCAGGTACCTTCTCCCTACAGGAGCCCTCATATTCTCTCATCCTATTTGTCTTTTCCAAGCCCAGCCAAAGCTTTTAGTAAAAAGCTACCACAGGACAATTTACCACTTACTGGAAAATTGGCACTCAATTTGCTCACTAAACAGGATATAGGACTGTACCGTTGGCAAGAGCTTATAGTAAGTTTGTTCAGTGATAGCATGTTAATTACACAGTAATTTGGAAGAACATCAAGTAATTTTTAGTTACTTTACACTGCACAGAAGCAAAATGAACTGGCATATAGATCTCAACCTGTAATCTGAATTTTGGTAGATTTCCTTGCTTTGAATTTCTGTCACCCACACCACCATTCACCTAGTTTCTTATGTTTGAAACTTGGTATTATCTTTGACTCTTCCCTCTCCCTTTCCTCTCATATCTAATTATTTGCCAAGCCTTATTGATTTTCCCTTCACCATCTCTCTCACACTGCTCTATTCCTTTATTCTCCATGTCTACTGCTATGCCCCTACTAAAGGCTACAGTATTACAATAGCCGCCTCATGGGTCTTCTTGCCTCCATTCTCCCTCTCCTCTGATTTATTCTTCATGTCCCTTCAAGTTTAGTCTTTTGTTCTTTATCTGTGTATCTGTTTTATTTCTACAACTAGACCGTAATCTCATTTAGGGCAGAAACTTTTTATTACGAACCCAGATACACTCGCACATTTTCATGGACCTGGTCACTTGCTGGTCTTCTGAGTACAGTATACGTTTTCGTGTAACTGTCTGGATCTCAGGCACCATCACCATGTAAATCAGATGTGGGACAGCTGAAGCGATGTATTCTACCACCTCACAAATTCAGTGGTTATTCAGCTGGGGCCCAGTACATATTAATGCCCACTTGTACAACTCACCAAATTTCCCAACTCTCCAAGGAGTTTGTTTTTGGTCAATTAGTCAATTAACAGTTGTTAATTAAGTATTTACTATGTGCCAGGCACTGTGCTAAGTACTGGAAATACAAATCTAGCATTTGAGAAACTCTTTAGCTGAGTCCACATATGAGCAGAGGGCACTTATCCCTCTATTTCCTGTAATTAGACATGAGGGTTTGGATCTTGTTCAGTCCTGGGAAGACTGTCATTGGTTCATTAAGTCACCTACTCTAAGAACAATTTTTAATTAAAGTAAATTACATTATGATATCACGGACATGTCTTTTGAGAAAGTTTCTTTTGATTATTAAAAACATCTAATTTTCTCTGGAAAAATCATCTTGCCTTGCCAATGGTTTTTCCCATGGACATTTTAATAAATAGCTTTTTTTTATAGTTGAGGAAGCTAAGGTAGCCAGAGGTTAATTGACTTGCCCCAGGGTTACATAGTTAGTAAATGTCTGAGGCTAGATTTGAACTCCAGGCCTAACACTCTGTACCACCTAGTTGCCTAAAGTGTACATACTTTATACTTTAAGTGCAGCACGTGTTGAGATGACACAAGTCCTCTGTGTCGTTATCCTACTAATACTGATGGTGACAGTGACGGATAGCCTCCTGGCATAATATTTGACAAGTGCTGTCAACTCATTCCCTCATTTACCAGTGTCGTATTATAATGTCTTCACATGCATTGCCAGAGGTAGCTCAGTGTTTGGGAGGCTCCAAAGGAAAACATGGGAGAGAAGAAGGATTGGGCTGAAGGTCTACAGAGCCATTGTGTTGACCTTATTGTTGTATATCTGTGAAACCTGAACAGTCTACCAGCGCCATGCCGGGAAACTGAATCACTTCCATTTGAATTGTCTTAGGAAGATTCTGAAGATCACCTGGCAAGATAATGTACTGAACACTGAGGTCCTTTCTTGAGTTTAACTGCCAAGCATTCAAACTCTGCTGCAGAGAGCGCAACTCTGATGGGCTGGCCTCATTTTATGGAGAACTCACACAAGGCAAGTGCTCATATGGAGGCCAGAAGAAGTGATATAAGGACACTTTCAAGGTCTCTCTTAAAAACTTTGGAATTTATTGGGAGACACTGGCCCAGGACCACCTAGCATGGCATGCCCTCATCAAAGAAGGTCCTCTGCTTAGCAGTAAAGCAGAATTGAAAAAGTTCAAAAGAAACACGAGATGTGCAAATTTAGAGGCATCTCCACTCCAAATGTTCATGTGGACTATTTGCGCCCAGCCAGTGGCATAGCTTTCTGAAGTGGTATTAGTTTGAGCAGTCACAGTCAGACATACTGTACCTTGACCTCAACATAGTAACACCATTTTGGTCCTCTCTGAGAATGAAGGACAAGCACAATAAAGGCTACACTGAATTCAATATTATTTGGAGCAAAATTATACTTACCATGGTAGTCTTGCTTTTGTTGACTTTAATTTGAACTTTGTTTTCATAGATAAAAGTGGATGTCTCTATGTCATAGTTATATTCCTTTAAACTTTTTGTTAAAGAATTCTGATTTCACTCTTTATTTCTTTTGTTTCATTCTCTTCTCTGGGTTTCTAGTTGTTGCTGTTTCAGGATTGTTCCTTTCTTCCTTAGATTCTTCTCATATTCTTTTAGCCATAGTTTTTCATTGTGCTAGGAGCTCTTTTTTTGCTTATTCATTTCTTCACTGTCTTTGCTGAGCTCTCTTGGTTGGGGTTAGGGACAAAGGGATGTTTCCTTGTAAGGATTTCTTTCTTCTTTTCTCTTTTTTTTTGTCTTTTTCTTATTTGACAAAGATGTCTTAGTATGAAGCTGATCTTGGAATCTGGAAGACCTGGGTGAGTTTAAGTCACCTCTCTGATATGTATAACTAGGTCCTAATTAGTACAAATAATTAATTCCCTGAAGTAGCTGCCTGTATTCTCATTCATACTAATTTAAAGTTAAAATTACATCAAATATGGTCATTGGTTCCAGCCCAATAATGCAGTTTGAATTTGACTAATTAGACCACTCCAGGGAATTTATTAGTCACACTGATTGGGACCTAGCTGTACTAGCTAAGTGACCTTGGGCAAGTCTCTTAACCAGTCTAAGATTGTTAGGTCTGTATTGATGGAGTTTCCTCCTCTGGAATTCTCTCTAACAGTGGAATCACTGGTCTGGTCCCTATCCTAACTTTATTTGGTGTATTTCATGAGGATGAGTATACTTCACTTCATGAGAAGTGAAGTATAATTGGGCTTAAATACCAACTCTTGCTCAACCATCATTCTGGAAGGCCTTCAGAAAAACTTCTTTATAGAATGGTCCAATATGAATAGTGAGTGAGCTTCCTTTTATTAGAGATAATCAAGCAGAAGCTGAATTACCACTTATAGGGATATACTATAGAAATTATTTTTGCACTGGACAGGAGGTTTAACCTGTAAGATCCCTTCCAGTAGTCTGTATGGAGATGGTCACTGAAACTATGGTAGTGAAAAGAAAGTGGAAAGAAGTGCTCCGAATTTTTCTTCCCACATCTTACTCTGTAGTAGCTGAAGTAGAAAGGGCAGCCTTTCTTCAATTTTGGCCTGGGGATCTGAGACTTAAATTTAGACTTCAGAAGAGGAATTAATTGGGGGGGGGCTAGTGGCAAGAATAAGAGAGGGAGAGTAAAGGGAGTGAAGAGAAGGAATCGAGAGGAAAGGTCAGTGAAAGAAATCTTTTATATTTATTAGCAGAGCTATTGCAATATGATAACCAGGGAGAGTTCCATGTTGTGAATGGGGAAGACTAATCTCAGCTCAAATCTCACCTTTGCTAGTGCCTTCTCTCTTAGATTACCTTTCACCTACTCCATGTCGTCTTCCTCATTAGGCTGTGGGCTCCTTGAAGGTCAGGACTGTTTTTTTTTTCCTTTCCTTGGGAAATATTTAACAAAATAAGTAAAAAATACAGTATAACAGATAGTGTTAGTTTGTGATTTTCCAAGTCAATATGTTACCATAGGTACCTGTTTCTTTTGAGTTTGACCCCACTGAGCTAGCATTTCCTTGTGCCTGGCATTTAGTAAGCACTTAATAAATGCTGATTAATTCAGAGCCTTCCTTCTATTCCCCTTTCTCATTTTTCCATATTCCTCCAGGCACCTAGTGACTAGATATTGTGCCTTACTTCGGCTCCCTGCCCAAATACTCTCACTTCAGCAACCTATCTCATATGTCCCCTGGCTCCTAAATATATTCTTCCCTCCTTCAACCAGTCAAGATGAGAGTGAGGTTTAAATTTTGCCTGGTCCCCCACTACCCTTCTTTGTTGTTAAATTCTTTTTCTGCACATCCCATTTATGTGAAATAATTTTCCCTACTCTTCCTCCCCTTTTCCCCTCTTCTAGTGCATTCCTTTTCACCACCCATTTGATTCATATTTTGAGATCCAAACATGACAGAATCACAACCAGGCCTTCTGCCTGCTTAGACTCACCCTTTAATCTTTGGTGATTATAATATTCTCAGGGGTTATGTGCATCATCCCCCTTTATGAGAATGTAAATAATTTCATCTCATTTAGTCCCTTATGATTTCTCACCCAAGTTCATCTTTTTGTGCTTCTCTTGACTCCTGCATCAATTTGTCAAATTTTCTACTGATCATTGGTCTTTTAATCAGGAATGCAAGGAAATATTCCATTTTGCTAAAGGTCGATTTTTTTCCCTATAGAATTTTATTCAGTTTTGCTGGGTAGGTTATTCTTGGTTATAAAACTAGATCCTCGGCTTTCTGGAATACATTCCATCCTCTCTACTTGTTGGTAATGGCGGCTGCTAAATCGTGTGTGATCTTCATTGTTGCCCCTAGGTACTTGAATTCCTTTCTTCTGGATGCTTGCAGTATTTTTTCCTTCATCTGGGAGTTCTGAATTTTGGCTACGATATTGCTGGGAGTTTTCATTGTAGGGTCATTTTTCAGGAGGTGACAAGTGGATTCTTTTAACTTTGACTTTGGTTATAAGAAATCGGGGCAGCTTTGTTTTGTGACTTCTTTTATGTTCATGGCTTTCAAGTACTCTTATGATTCTTAAATTCTCTCTCCTTGATCTGTTTTCCAGGCTAGTTTATTTTTATGAGATATTTCATATTTTCTTCTATTTTTTTCAGTCTTTTGACTTTTCTCCCCCTTCATGTCTCGTGGAATCATTAGCTTTCATATGGCCAATTCTAAATTTCAAGAGTTATCTTCCTCAGTAATGTTTTGTACCTCTTTTTCCAAGCTGTTAAATCTCTTTTTATATTTTTCTTCCCCAGTTCTTGCCTCTTTCCCCATTCTTTCCTCTCATTTATTCTTACTTTAACTTCTGCTTTGACTTTTTTAGGAATTTGTGTTGGACTTATATCCAAACTGCATTTTTCTTTGAGGCTCTGCCTGCAGATACTATTGAATCATTCTTTTGGGTTTTTTTTTCCTGTGTTTGTGTCTTGAGTTTCCCTGTGACCATAATATCTCTTTATGGTTGGATTCTTTTTTTGTTTGCTCATTCTTCTAGCTTACTTTTCAACTTTGGACTTTATGTGAGGACTGGTTTCTGTATATTTTGGGGCATGAGGGTAGGTGGGAAAAGAGGTTTGACCTGAGATTCTTTCTGCTTCATTCTTCTGCTGCTTTTACACTCAGACTGGGTTCCTACAAGCTTTCAGTGTTTCCAGAGAGGTATGATCCAAGGAGGATGTCTGTTTATTGATCTTCTGGTCTAAGTACTGCATATTCCTGATGAAGATTTGAGTTTCTGGCTTGTTTATGGTTGGGAGTTTCAGTAGAATGCTACTTGACTCAGTCATTATTAGCCTGCTGGCATGCTCTGCAGGTTCAGAGGGATGGAACTGCATGATTCCTGGTTCTCCTTTGGTCTGGGATGCTTCATTCTACTCCGGACATCAGAGGAGCTGCATAGTGTGTTTCCTGGAACTTGATCTGTGCTCAGCCAATGTTCTCTGCCCTGGATCTGTGGCCTGGCACAAGGTAATAAGTGGCAGACTTGCCAAATGGCACCCAGCAGTTTTTCAGGGATCTTTTTTGTGCCCTATTTCAGTTTTCACAGTCCCTTAGCCCTCCAGCGGTCCCTGATGATTTCACTCTTGGCCAGACCTCTTCCTCAGAGTCTTCAGACCTTTCTATCCTTCTCCCTAATCTGCCTGGGCTAGAAAATGACTCATTGTGACTTCTTCTTGGATTTTTCAAATAGAAATTGTCTGGTTCATTCTCTAGATTTTTGCTGAGGAAGGCATAGGGGGAATTGTTTAGTCATTTTTCAGTCCTGTCCAACTCTTTTTGACTCCATTTGGAGTCAAAACCATTTGGGGTTTTTTTTTGACAAAGATGTTTGAGTGGTTAACCATTTCCTTCTCCAGCTCATTTTATAGCTGAGGAAGCTGAGGCAAACAGGGTTAAATGACTTGCCCAGAGTCACACAGCTAGTAAACGTCTGAGGCCAGGTCTGAACTCAGGAAGATGAGTCTTCCTGATTCCAGGTCAGGGCTCTATATACTGCACAACCTAGCTGCCTGAGCAGGAGTGGGGGTGGGGAAGGAGGATCAAGATGCTAATGTTTCCTCTCTGCCATCTTGACTCTACCTGTATTCTTCCTCTCCTACACAGAATTCCTAACTTCAGACCTTTTTTTCTTCTTTCTTCTGCCCCTCTCCACGCAAATTTACTAGGTCTGTTGCCTTGGGGTCAAGAAAATGATTGATTTGTTAATCTCAGATTAAATAATTTTAAAAAATTATTTACATATTAATGTATTACCACCTTCTAAGATTTTGCATTTTAATTGAAATTTAAATTAATTAATTGAAAATTAAATTAAGATTAAAGAAATGTCATCGTGTTATCTTACATTTGCATAGTATAACATTACTTAACAATCTTACAGATTTTTTAAGGTTTAAAATCCATTATCTTATTTGCACTTCATAATAATCCTGTAGTCAATAAATATTTATTAAGGACTTACTATGTGCCAAGTACTGTGCTAAATACTGGGACTACAAATATGAGCAAAAAGAAAGACAGTCTATGACCTCAACGAACTTACTTTCTAATGAGGAAGACAATACATAAAGGGAAACTGAAAAGGAAGGGGAAAAGGAGGGAGGGTAAGTGATGATGGAGAAGTCTAGAGACATGCAGTCTGGCAGGAAATGAAGAGATGACTGGCCCAAGTGCCCTCCTTAAATGGAGGCTCTAGGAGGAGAACCACCCTTCCACAAGAGGGCAGAACCTTCAAGGTGAGTTTGTGAGTTCCGGGGTTGAGGTGATCTTTCCGGATGAATGGCTTTCTGAGGCTTGATGGGTGTAGTAGGTTCTACAGGTATCATTGTCTCCATTTTAGTCAGTCAATAAACATTTATTAAGTAACCACTACGTTCCAGGTACTATGCTAAGCACTGGGGATACAAAGAAAGCAAAAGACAGTCCTGTGCCTTTGAAGAGTTCATAATTTAATGGGAGAGAGAACACGCAAATAATTATGTACAAACAAGCTGTATACAGAATAAATTGGAGATAACAGACAGAGGGAAGGCACGAGAATTAAGAAAAATTAGGAAAGGCTCCCTGCAGAAGGTGGGGAATTATCTGGAACATGAAGGAAGACAGGAGGCAGAGAGGAGGGAAAGCATCCCAGGCACGAGAGACAGCCAGGGAAAATGCCTGGATGTGGGAGATGGAGTGTCTTGTTTGAAGAACAGCAAGGAGGCCAATGTCACTGGGCCAATGAATATGTGGTGGTGGTGGTAGGAGGGGGTGTAAGGTATAAGGAGATAGAATGGCTGAGAGAGGCAGGTTATGAAGGGCTGTGAATGCTAGAGGATTTTATATTTAATTCTGCAAGTGATACAGTCCCTGGAATTTCTTGAGTTGGAAGGTGATATGGTCAGACCTCGGTTTTAGGAAAATCACTTTGATAGCCGAGTCTCTTGATTTGAAAGACCAAGTCTCTTGATTTGAAATACTATACTCTCTTCACTACTGCTTTCTAATAATGGAGATTTTTCTATACTGTGACAGGCGGATGGGTTAGGGCGGAGGGGAGGAGGCATCTCTGAACAGAACGTTTATAGTACTTCTCAAGTGTGCCTTCTCTATATACCTGGCTTTAGGAATCATTTTCCATAGAAACTCGTGTGTGTGTGTGTGTGTGTGTGTGTGTGTGTGTGTGTAGCTGGTAATAAGGTCCTAAGAAATAATGAGGAATAAAAATAATTATGAAGCAATTTGCTTCCATTAAAGGGTTCAAATTACTTCAGTAACGTACATAGAAACTGAGCATACCTAAAAGCCATCCTACTGGCTTGAAGGTGTTTTGGAAACAGTGTATTTGCCTTGCACCCTCCCTCATATTTTCCTGTGAGTTATTTAAGTATCAGAATGCACTTATGTAACAAAGCCTTTTCTCCATGGAGCTCAGAATGCTTTATAAATATTGACTCATGCATAACGTCTTGCCTCCCAGTGAGGTAGGTGTCTTGTAAATATTATGATAATCTGTCTTGAATAGAACCAGTGAAATGATTGGCTGACAGGCTTTCTATCCGAGTAATCAATTCAATTTAAGCCAAACTGATTTTATTAGATGGGGTAAGACACTTCGCCAATCTGGGCCTCAGTTTTCTTGTCTGTAAAATGGAGAAGGATTGGATTAAATGTTTTCTAAGGTTATATCCAACTTAAAAATTATATAATTTAATTCATTCTTATTGAATAGGTACCAGCTTTATTCTAGACCTGTGGAGATGGTAGGAAACGCATTTGTCCACTGACAGTAAGTTTACTGAGAAGAGCTTACGTGTACATGGCACTTCAATGTTTGCAAAATGCCTTACCGATATCTCCTTTGATTCTCACAAGAACCTTATGAAATGGTGTTCATATTATCCCCATTTTACAGATGAGGGAACAGAGGCAGGAAGAGCTTAAGTGATTTGCCCATAGCTGATAAGTTTCTAAGGCAGAATCTGACTCAGATGTTTTGGAACTCTACATACAATGTCACCAAGGCCCAAATAAGAAGTGGTCTGGGAAAGCAGAATATGCCAAGAGGTCAGTGTAGGCAGGAGTAGTCAAAGAAGGTTTGGTTGAAGAGGGAGGCCTTGATTTCAGCTTGAAAGATGGATTTGCCTAGGCAAAGATGAAGACAAAGGCATTCCACATTGGGAGAGACAGCAGGATTGAATGAGTGGAGGTGGGCATGGACATGGCGTGTTATCTCTATGCAGGGGGCTTACATGCATGCATACTTATATATCCAATCCCAATATCTCTCCTGAGCTCCACCAAATGCCTATTAGGTATTTTAAATTGGACCTCTAAGTGTTATCTCAAACTCAGTTTGTCCAAAACAGAACTTGTTAGTTTTCCCTCTCTAGGTCTTCTTAAACTTTTTCCATTTGAGACCCTGTCAGCACTTCTCAAACTGTGAGTCGAGACCTCGTATGAAGTTGAGACCTCCCTATTTCTGTTGAGATCACCATCATTTTTCACCTCTCCCAGATTCATATCTCAGCATTATGTTAACTCTTCACTCTTCTTCACCCAGGGGTGTGCTGATAAAATATTCGATAACTGAGTTGCCTGGTGGAAAAATGTTCCCACAACATACTTTTAAGTTTAATCTGCATTACTAGCATTTTTCCTTCACTTCTTAAGTCTGGACAACCAAAAAAAAACCATTAAGTCAAGCCCTGATTTATAGACTTTTCTGATTTCTGAGGTGTAAATGCACACATTGAATATTTAATAATTGGTTCTCCCAGTTTGGGCTTGCTCCAGCATACCCCTGCCTTCATCCTATGTAGACAATCAATTGCCAAATCTTGCTTTCTACTTCATATCAGACTCTTTCTGCTCATACAGGAACCGCCTTAGTTCATCTACTCTCACCTGAATCAATGCAGTGGCCTTTTAATTGCCCTCTGGTCTTTGAGGCTCACCCACTTGCTCCCAATCCATACTCTATATAGTGGCCAAAGTGATTTTCCCTCAGCACAAATCCAACTATATCACTCTTCTATTCCATAAATTTAAGTGACTCCCTGTTGCCTCTAGGATAAAATCTAAAGTCCTCTGTTTAGCATTTAAAGCCTTTTACAACAAGGCCCCAAAGCATTGTTCCAGCATCATTTGTCATTACTCCCTTTCCCTCTTTCTGTGTCCAGCCACACTGGATTTTTCTCTCTTCTCCCACATTTACTCTTCCAACCTTTCTGCCATTGTATTGTCTTTCTCCCAGGCCTAGATTACACTCCTTCTTTGTTTTATCTTCATAGAAACTTTGAATCTTTTAAAATGTAGCTCAAACACTCTTTTTTTACACCAAGTTTTTCCTCATTTCCCCAAACTCTGAGCACCATCCCTCCCGAATTACCTTATATTTGACTATTTTGTACTTACTTTTCATTTCTTCTACATATGCCGACATACATAAATGTTGGTTCCTCTGATAGAATGTAAGTTTCTTGAGAGTAAGGAAATGAAATAATCATTTTTAAAACTTTATTTATTTTTAGTTTTCAACATTCACTTCCATAAGATTTTGAGTTCCAAATTTTCTCCCCATCTCTCCCCTCCTCCCACCCCAAGATGGAGTGCAATTTGATACAGGCCCTACATATATATTCATATTAAACCTATTTTCACATTAGTCATGTTGCAAAGAAGAATTAGAACCAATGGGAGAAATCATGAAAAAGAAGAAACAAAAAAAGAGAAAGAGAGCAAATAATAAGCTTCTAATTGCATTCAGCATCCATAGTTCTTTTTCTGGATGTGGACAGCATTTTCCATCATGTGTCCTTTGGAGTTGTCTTAGATCCCTGCATTGCCAAGAAGAGATAAATCTATCAAAGTCAGCCATAACACAATGTGGCTGTTTCTGTGTATGATGTTCTCCTGGTTCTGCTCACTTCAATCAGCATTCATTTATATAAGTCTTTCCATGTTTTTCTGAAGTCCACCTGCTCATCATTTGTTATAGCACAATAGTATTCTATTACATTCATATACCACAACTTGTTCAGCCATTCCCCAACTGATGGGCATCCCCTCATCTTCCAATTCTTTGCCACCACAAAAAGAGCTGCTATAAATATTTTTGTATATGTGGACCCTTTTCTCATTTGTATGATCTCTTTGGGATACAGCCCTAGAAGTAGTATTGATGGGTCAAAGGTATGCACATTTTTATAGCCCTTTGGGCGTAGTTCCAAATTGCTTTCCAGAATGGTTGGATCAGTTCACAACTCCACCAACAATGCATTAGTGTTCCAATTTTCCCACATCTTCTCCAGCATTTATCATTTTCCTGTTTTATCATGTTAGCCAATCTGATAGGTGTGATGTGGTACCTCAGAGTTGTTTTGATTTGTATTTCTCTAATCAATAGTGATTTAGAGCATTTTTTCATATGACCATAGATAGTTTTAATTTCTTCATCTGAAAATTGCCTGTTTATATCCTTTGATCATTTATCAATTGGAAAATGACTTGTATTCTTATAAATTTGACTTGGTTCTTCATATATTTTAGAAACGAAGCCTTTATCAGGGGCCGGTTCTTTCCCAGTTTTCTGCTTCCCTCCTAAATTTGGTTGTTTTGACGTTGTTTGTGCAAAAACTTTTAAATTTAATATAATCAAAATGAACCATTTTGCATTTCAGAATGTTCTCTATTTCCTGTTTGGTCATAAATTTTTCCATTCTCCATAAATCTGACAGGTAAACTGTTCCTTGCTCTCCTAGCCTTTATATCTAAACCACATAGCGATTTTGACCTTATTTTGGTATATGGTGTTAAGATGTTGGTCTATGCCTAGTTTCTGCCATACTATTTTCCAGTTTTCCCAGCAGTTTTTGTCAAATAGTGAGTTCTTATCCCAGAAGCTTGAGTCTTTTTGGTTTATCAAATGGTAAATTACTATAGTAATTGACTTCTGTGTCTTGTGTACCTAACTTTTCTACTGATCTACCACTTTATTTCTTGGCCAGTACCAAGTAGTTTGGATGTATTACAATACAATTTAAGATCTGGTATGGCTAGGCCACCTTCCCTTGCATTTCTTTTCATTAATTCCCTTGATATTCTGGGCCTTTTGTTCTTCCAGATGAATTTCGTTATTATTTTTCTAGCTCTATAAAATAATTTTTGGTAGTTTGATTGGTATGGCACTGAATAAGTAAATTAATTTAGGTAGAATTGTCATTTTTATTATATTAGCTCTGCCTACCCACAAGCAACTGATGTTTTTCCAATTATTTAGGTCTAACTTTATTTGTGTGAAAAGTGTTTTGTAATTGTGTTCATATATTTCCTGGGTTTATTTTGGCAGGTAGACTCCTAAATAGTTTATAATGTCTACAGTAACTTTAAATAGAATTCCTCTTTCTATATCTTGCTGGTGGGCTTTGTTAGTAATATACAGAAATGCCAATGATTTATGTGGGTTTATTTTACATCCTGCAACTTTGCTAAAGTTGCTTATTATTTCAAATAGTTTTTTACTTGATTCTTTAGGAATCTCTAAGCATATCATCATGCCAGGAGTGATAGCTTTGTTTCTTCTCTACCTATTCTAATTCCTTAAATTTCTTTTTCTTCTCATATTTCTAAAGCTAACATTTCTAGTACTATATTGAATGAATGGTGATAATGGACATCCTTATTTCAACCTCAATCTTTTTGGAAATGCTTCTAGATTATTATCCCCATTACATATAATGCTTGTTGATGATTTTAGGTAGGTGCTATTTAACAATTTAAGGAAGGCTCCATTTGTTACTATGCTCTCTAGTGTTTTTAATAGGAAAAAATATTGTATTTTATCAAAAGCTTTTTCTGCATCTATTGAGATTATTATATGATTTCTGTAGTTTTGTTATTGATATGGTAAATTATGCTGATAGTTTTCCTAATATTGAACCAGCTCTGCGTTCCTGGTATACAGGTCATAGTGTATTATTCTTGTGATAAGTCCCTGTAATCTTTTTGCAAATATTTTATTTAAAATTTTTGCATCTATATTCATTAGGGAAATCGGTCTATAATTTTCTTTCTCTGTTTTGACTCTTCTTGGTTTAGGTATCCGTACCATATTTGTATCATAAAAAGAATTTGGTAGGACTTTTTCTTCACCTATTTTCACAAATAGTCTATATAGTATTGGATTGAATTGTTCTTTAAATGTTTGATAGAATTCAGTTATAAATCCATTTGGCCCTGGAGATTTTTTCCTAGGTAGTTCATTGCTGAACAAGTGTTCAGTTTCTTTTTCTGAAATGGGGTTAAGTATTTTATTTCCTTTTCTGTTGAAATAATAATTTTTTGTCTCTGTAAATCCATTACTTAGTGCAGTGCCTGGCAATAGTAAGTGCTTAATGAGTGCTTGTTGGTCAATTAGTCAGTTTATTATTGATTATGGCAATAATTAAAAGTGGAGGAAGAGGAATGGAAAATAAAATGAAAAATGTAAAGTGGCACCAAATGCAAGTAGTTGAATTGAACGGAGATTTTTCTAAGGAACAAAAAGCAGAGACAATTGAGAAGCACAGAGGTTCTTCAATGGGAAACAGGGTCTCTGCTCTCTTTTGATCTTCTCCCAGGGAGTATGGGAATAGGGAGTGCAGGGTTACCTGTTAAATGTTGATGCAACTAAGTTCAACAAGCCTATTTTGTTAAGTCATCCAGTCAGTCAATAAGTATTTATTAAGTATCTGCTACATGCCAAGCACTGTTAAGTACTTGGTCTGTGTGAGGCCAAGGACAAAAATGAAAATGTCTGTACCCTCAGTGAACTTATATTCTACTGAGGGATACATATACACAAATAAATTTACATATTTATGTGTAAACACACACATAAATTTACTTATTATACATGTACATAAGTGTGCATATACACTTATAAGAAGTAAATATGCTATCTACATTCAGAAAAAGAACTACGGAGTCTGAATGCAGATTGAGGCACACTGTTTGCTCTCCTTTTTTTTCTTTTTTTTTTATTCTGTTTCTTCTTTTTTCGTGATTCATTCCATTGGACATAATTCTTCTTTACAACTTGACTATCGTGTAAATAAGTTCAATGTGAAGTTATGTGTAGAAGATATTTCGGCTTCCATGCCATCTTGGCGAGGGAGAGAGGGAGGGGGGAAAGAAAATCTGGAACTTAAAATCATGTGGAACTGAGTGTTGTAAACTAAAAATAAAAAATCTTAATAAAAAAATTTTTAAAAAAGAAGTAAATACAAGTAATGGTATCTAGGGAAAAATGGTAACAACTGGTGACAGCAAGAAAAGCATCTTGTAGGAAGTATTATCTAAGTTGAGCCTTGAAAGGAGTTAAGGATTATTAAGAGGCAGAGAAAGCCTTTGAAAAAGCATGGAGGGGGAGGTAGGTGGTACAGTAGATAGAGCACCCACCTTGGAGTCAGGAGGACCTGTGAGTCCAAATCTGCCCTCAGACACTTACTAGATACTGGGCATGCCACCTACCCCTGTTTGCCTCCTCCCAAAAGAAAAAGCATAGAGGCAGAAGAGGTAGTGAAATGTGGGGAAGAGGTAGAGAACAAAAAGGCAGGTTTGACTAAAACATAGAGCATGTTCTGGAATGGGGGAGTAATATCATATCCTTATATTGAAGCCAATTGTGATTAGAGGTGGTATGATTGGAGGGAGTAGATCAACTACTTCCACTAATGCAGACCCCACCTTTAGTGTATGGGTGAGGCCACTCTTTCCCAATTGGTGGAAGGGGAGGGGTTCTCTTAGTGAATGCCTTTTCTTTGCCCCTCACAGAGAAACAGATCAGCTTCAAAAAGACAATTGAGTGGGATGTGATCAAAATTGCCTGAAGTATCTACCTCTTATTCACTGAACTTTCCCCAACTAGAAATGATGTAAACTATCTCTTTTTCTAATTGTGCTTTAGCTTGAAGGCAACACACACACACATATACACACACACATGTTAGATAGAACTTCATTTTGCTTTAAATATTTATTAAGGAAACCCATAAGATTCTCTCACATTTTGATCTTACTCCCATCCAGGAAAAATTCTGGGACTTTGGACAAAGCTTTGAAACCTTGACCCTTACATACACACACACACACACATGCGCGCGCGCACACACACACACACACACACCCCCTTGTTCAAAATTAAGGTTGTACACACTTTTTAAAAGTTATGACTGATCATAATTTTTATATGGAGAGTGAGGCAGCATTAAAGTACTAATTAAATTGGAAATTATCAATAGACTTAAAAAGTAGAGAGACTCTGCCATAGGGTAGGAGTGGGGTAGAAAATTAAAGCTCGTCATCATCCTTCTTCCCAGAGAGAAATGGTTCAGTATTGCCTCAGTCTGTTCCAGCCACATCTCTTATCAAGGACCTGGCAGGGAGAGACAGCTGATGGGACCAAGCAGCAGCACTCATCCAGCTACTTTTCCTTCACTAAGATGAAACAACTTTCTTTACCCCATGCCTATCTTTCAGTTCAAAAGCCTCTTGGAGTCCCATTCAAACTCCTAGGCTGCAAGCCTCTTCAGCTGTCTTTGAAACTGAGTTCCCAGAGTCTCTCTCTGCTTAATTGAAAAAAAAAATCTCACCAGTTCAAAATTCCTACCACTTGCAGTTCTTCTCAAAGCTCAAGATACTTTTCAGTCTTTCCTAAGATGGAATGAACAACTCTATTTCTTTGAAACTGTGTTTCCAAGAAACCACCAGTTAGGTTCTGAAAGATTCCTTTCATTGCCTGCAGAGCAATGTCTCCAAAAGCCTGCTACAATACCATTAGTATTAATACTAGTCTTCATGCCGTGACCACGTTATAGAATGTCAGTAAGGTAGAAAGGACTTAAGAGATCCAACACTCTTCATTTTACACATTTAAACATTTTACACACCAGAGAAATGAGGTGATGACTAAAATCACAGAACAAATAAGTAGCAGAAGCAGAAATTAAACTCTCTAGATTTCAAGGGTAGTGTATTTTTTTATTTTGAGTGCACAACACTTCCATTTTCACCAGAAGCTATGATGCACAGCATGACTGGCTATAGTGAGGTACAGATTCATTTTCTTCACATGGCCTGGATCTATTCATGAATTTACTTTGTCATCACTTATACAGGGCCTTTTTTTAAAGCAGAGAAATTAATTTATCCACATTGATGTTGTGTTCTTGCCTCAGTACACTAGTTCAAAAGTGTAAAATATTTATTGAAATTAGATAAAATGTAGTACTACTTGTTACATGTTAAAAAAGGATTAGTCCTTGTGGGAAAACAGGAATATTAATGCACCACTGGTGGAACTGTGAAGTGCTCCAGCCGTTCTGGAGAGCAATTTGGAACTGTGCCCCAAAAGCTATTAAATTGTACGTACCTTTTAACCCACAAATACCAATACTAGGTCTGTATACCAAAGAGATCAAAGAAAGAGGAAAAGGACCCATATGTAAGAAATATTTATAGCATCTCTTTTTGTGGTGCAAAAGAATTGGAAACTGAGGGAATAGTCATCAGTCAGGGAACGACTGAACAAGTTATGGCATATGAATGTGATAGAATACTATTGTGCTATAAGAATTGATTAAGGAGATGGCTTCAGAAAAGCCTGGGAAGCCTTGTATGAATTGATTCAGAATGCAGTGAACAAAAGCAGGAGAGCACTTTATGTAGTAGTAATATTTCAAGGCCAAACAAGTTTGAAAGACTTGAGCACACTGATCACAATCACCAACCACAATCCTGCAGTACTCAGGATGAAACAAGCTACTTACCTTCTGACAAAGACTAATCAGAGACTGATGAATTCAGGGTACAGATTGAGGTGTGTGTGTGTGTGTGTGTGTGTGTGTGTGTGTGTGTGTGTGTGTGTGAGAGAGAGAGAGAGAGAGAGAGAGAGAGAGAGAGAGAGAGAGAACATGGCTAATACAGGAATTTGTTTTGCCTGACTATGCACGTTTGTAGCATGGGTTTTGTTTTTCTTGCTTTCTCAGTTGTGGGGGAGGAGGAGAGGAGGTGAGAGGCAGAGAAGGCAGACATGAAAATAAAATAAAACTTAATTTAAAAAAGAATCCATTCTAACTTGCTTGCTCCACTAAGAAAGGCAGGAATATAAGAGGAAAAGGCAGCTAATTCTTCAATACTTTTGCAGAAATTTTGGAACAGACAAGAATTGTATGCCTTATCAGGTACGTTTTATATCTAATTTCACAACTCAGCTCTTGTAAAATTAAAATATCCTTGTGTCAAGGCTGAAAGGTGGGAGAATGGTATTAGAGCATGAAGAAATACTCATATTAGACAATAACTTTACTATAATGAGGTGATTGAACCCACAAGATGTTCCCACATTATCAGTTATCTTTTATTCTCCTAAGTCTTTCTGTGCCTGCCAACTCAAGCAATTTCTCAAAAGCCAAAGCTTTCTAGGAAAATGCATATGAACTGATGCAAAGTAAAGTAAGCAAAATTAAGAAAACATCACACACGACAACCACAGCAATGTAAATAGAAACAACACCAAAACACAGTTATGATTACTAACTCTATTTCCCTTGTTTATCCTTCTTTCTTTCTTTCCTTATACCCCATCCCTCCTCAAAAGTGTTTTGCCTCTGATCACCACTTTCCCCAATTCATCCTCCCTTCTATCAGCATCCCATTTCCCTCATCCCCCTCTTCCCCTACTAACGTTTGGGATAAGATAGATTTTTGTACTCAACTAAGGGTGTATGTTATTCCCTCTTTGAGCCAATTCCAATGAGAGTAAGGTTTAAGCATTGCCTGATACCCCCTCCCATCTTCCTCTCCACTGTAAAACCTCTTTTGTGTTTCTTTTATATAAGATAATTTACCCCATTCTACCTCTCCCTTCCCCCTTCTCCCAGTGCATTCCTCTATCTCATCCCTTATTTTTTTTTAATATCATGCCATAATAATCAGCTCACACTGGCACCCTCTGTCTATGTGTACTCCTTCTAACTGCCCTAATAATGATAGGAGTTACATCTCTTTTGTCATTTCTTGCAATATAATAATATTTCATCATATTTATATGCCACAGCTTATTCCTCCATGCTCCAACTGGATAAACCTCCTTAAATTCAATTTTTTTCTTTTCTTTTTTTTTACCCACTTTCAGGTCCAGGAAGTTTGTTTTACTTGTGACTGTTGTCTCCAAACAGCTTGTTTTTTTTCTGCTTGTTTCCTTGCTTGATGTCTTTTTATACAAACTATCTGAGTTTATGTGTGTATGTTCAAGTCCCTTTTGTCTATTCAGATAAAAGTGAGGTTCACCTAAAATGCCCCCTCTCTCTATTCCTTCCTCCGTTTCGGTATAGTTCTCTCATACACTGTAATTATGAGAAATAGCAAGGTCCACCCTCTACCTCCTCCTGTCTACACTAATATATTCCTTTTACTCTGCCTTCTATTCCCCTTCTTACAACGCTGAGAACACAACCAATCCACTCCTGTTTTTCTTACTTTGAAGACATTAAGGTCTGAAGAGATACTTGTTTCTTTTTCCACTATTAAAATATTAGCCCCACAACATCATACAACTTCTAGTTGCTCAAATAAATTCACCTTTCTAGGATTCTCTGGTCCTCTATTCCATTAAAGATCCATTTTTCCCATTAAAGGTATACTCATATCCAGTAAGAGTTTAACCTTTTGCAGGGTTATTCTTGGTTGTAAGCCTCTGTCTTGTGACTTTTATAATATTGTACCCTAAGATTTCATTTTTAGTAGAAGCTACTACACCTTATGTGATTAGAAAGGACAGGAATGAGAGTAATACATATTGAGTCTGGGACCAGGTTGTAAAGTGTTTCACAAGCCAAGCAAAGACATTTATATCTTATCTTAGAGGCAATAGGAGGTCATTGAAATTTTTGAGTAGGGATCTGATATGGTCAGACTTGTTCTTCAGGAATATTGGTTCGTTAGCTTGAATTGGAGTGGGGTAGGGGATGGTAGAAATTTGAGAAAAGAACACTTAGGGGGGCTTTACAAAGAGTCCAGGAAAGAGGCGATGAGGGCCTTTACTGATAAAGAGACAGATGTGGAAGACATGTGAGAGACATTAAAATGACAAGGTATAGAAACACTGTGTCTTTGGGGTGAAGGAAAGTGTAGAATAAATGTTAGTGGAGGTTGAAATCTGGGAGATTAGAAGGATGCTAGTGCCATCAACAGAAACAGGGAAGTTTGAAAGAGAAACAGACTTGACAGACTTGGAAAGAGCTCTTTTAAAAAAAAGTCCATGTTCTTAGGTTGGAAAGTAAAGTAGCAGACGTTTCTGTGATTGACTTATAGGTATAGATGATATGAGTAAATGTGGAACTGGTCAAATGTGTTTTTCCAATGAAAAAACTAGCTTTGGGAACCAGTTTTAAGAAGCTTGCTAGAGTCACCTGCATAGTAGCTGTTAGAGCCAGGATTCACACCTAGGGTTTCTTGTCCCTATGCTACAATAGCAGCCAGAACTTTTTCTTAGAATTTGCTGCTGATATGCGTCTGGTCACACATACCTTGTCATATGTATGCTTTTGTAGCCCAATATGAGACAAAGAGACCATAGCTGAAGCTAATAGGCTTTTTCAAATATCTCCAGAGCCAACCAAAGATCATCATCTTCAATATGTGGTTGACTGACCTGAAGTAGCTCCAGAACATTTACACCTGCTCCATTCTCTCCAAGGTACTTCCTTTATAGATTATCATTGTTCTGGAAACAGTTCCCTAGCATCTGACATTCATGTGGAAAAATACCGTCTCAGATAGTATAGACATTTACCAGAACCCCATTATGACGACAACTACTACTAGTACAGCTGCTGCTGCTGCTAATTATCTAGCATTTATATGAGGCTCTAAGTTTTGCAGAGCACTTTGAATTTATTGTCTATGGAAATTGAGTCTAGATGACTTTTAAGTGACTTGTTCAGGGTTGCACAGTTAGTAAATGTCTAAATCTGGATTTGAACTTGGGTCTTCCTGGCTCCAGGCCCAGTACTCTATATACTACACTACCTAATTACAGTGTATAAAGTGCAATATGTGTGTATGATATGTATGATATGTATGTATGTGTATTCTTTATGTATTTATTGTATCCCTTTATATTTTAACATGTGTAGATCATATATCTTTGTATGTAATATATGCACATATATTATATCTTGATGTCTTCATATGTAATATATGCACATATGTATACATACACATTTTAAAAACTAAGCTGTTCATAATACAGCTTTTCTGTGTCATTTACAATCCTTTTTATTCCCTGTTCTACTATGTACATGGCAATTCTAATTTTATCTTATGTTTATTAAGTTCTGAATTCTGAAAAGTGAAATTGAGAATTCAAAAAAAACCAGTAAAAATAATACTAGCTCTGTGCACCATAAGTATGCCTTTTGTGGTTAGATTGTCAACTCCTTGAGAGTAGGGACTGTGTGCTCATAGTCGGCTCTTAATAAATTCTTATTTACTAACTAATTTTGACAGAGTGGGAAGAGTACTGATCTTGGAACGAAAAGACCTGTGTTCTAGTTCTAGTTATCATATTTATCACTTGTATGACCACAGCCTTGTCCAGTGGTGTGCTGGTAAATGTTTACAAATCAGCCCTCAAAAAACCAGGATACACATTTAAGTTTGATCTCCTTTATTAACTTTACTTTCTTAGGTCTAGAAAATCGACAAAACAATAAATCAAGACTTGATTTGTAGTGTTTGTCAATTTCCCAGTGTGTATATGCTGACACTGAAAATTTAATAACTGGTTCTCAGAACTCTATGAACTAATTGTAGCATACCCCTGCATGTCACCCAACCTGTCTGAGCCTCAGTTTCTTTATATGTAAAACAAAAATAATTATACTTGCACTGTCTATGTCACAGGGAAGTTGGGTAGAAACATTTTTATTATCATAAATGTGCTGTATAAATGTGAGTCATTTTCATTATATACTTTATAGGCTTGTTGTGAGAAAAATGCTTTGTAAAATTTAAAGCATTATAGAAATGGAAGATATTATTAATTACCTCTGCCTGATCTTACCTGATCTTGGATAACAATGATTTTGTAACTCAGGACATTTTAGGTACAAAAGAAAGAATTTTCTTTTCTGTGAGTACATACAGTCAATCTGGCATCAATCCAAAATGAAAAACAATATATGTGATTGGGTGTATGCTGAGAAAATGGGGAAGTATTTTGGTTATCCTCTTTACATATTTCTAAGAGTACTGGTTGTTCTGAACTTAGAAACTAATTATAGGTTGGGGAAGCAGAGGGATAAAGGAAGGGGTAGCATTAAGTTTAGTTTGTCAGCCAAAGTTTAGATACATTACTTTTTTTTTTTCCTAGTTAACTCCCGACTCTTTCCTATGTAGAAGGCATTGTCAATAACTAATTAATAAGGTTAACTCTTTCAGTAATTACACAGCTGAAAGGCAGCAAGAGGTAGTGAATAGAAGGCTAGCTGTGGAGTCAAAAAGACCCAGGTTCAAGCCTTGCCTCTGACACATATCAGCTGTAGAATTATGAACAAATCCCTTAACTTCTCAGAGTCCCCAAGCGACTAAATCTCTACAATGTAGAAGATTTTCCTTTTTGCATTGGTGGAGGGACTTTCCACTCTAGAAGTCTACTGGCTCCATGAAATCACAGGTCTGACACTCCCTTCCCTTCTCTCTCCCCGTGCATTCATTGTTAAAATAACACAAGGGACAAATCAGGGAAAGGACCCTGGCATAGTTCCTTGAAATGCATAGAAGGGATCTGTCCAGCCAGAAGCTTTCTGTAGAGCTGGAAGTGACCTCATGAAGCAGTCATTTTAATGCATTCTTTTCTCTAAAGGAAGGAAATGGGCATTGATTAAGCCAGGCACTGTGCTGAGTACTTTACAACTATGAACTTTTTGACCTTGACAATAAACTTGGGAGGTAGGTGCTATTATTATCTTAATTTTACAGATGAGGAAACTGAGGCAGACAGCATGACTTGCTCATGATCACACAGCTAGTAAGTATCTGAGGCCAGATTTGAATTCAGGTATTCCAGGCTTAGCAATAATGGCCTCTGTTAAATTAACACTATTCTTGGAGTGGGAAAATTAAATCGAGGCAGCAACATAAAAGCCAGGTAGCAGTGCACTCTTGACTACATAGAACATGCAGAGCTGTTGATTTCATATTGTAGGGAAAGCAAATGTAAAGCCTAAAACACTGGAATTACCGGGAAAGGCCCATCACATGTAGCTATCTCCAAAGGGACTTGGCTGCTACTTATGTTAGGATTCCATACATAGCACAGAATAATCCTCAGTTGATTTATTTGTCCAAACGAATTAATCACCACATCGAAGTCAAATTTACTTTAACTTCTAGCTCCCTTCATTGCTGCTCACAGACTATTCATTTCTGGGTCACAAAGTAAAAGATATTTTCTTTTAATAAGAACATGATATTGGATTTGGATTTAGGATTTCACCAAGACAGGGAAACCACCATACACAGACCCGGATATTTCTCATGAGGTTGGGCCGTTGGACAGAGCTGTCAAGGGTAGCTAAGTGCTAACACTTTCCTACCCGTTCTCTGTAATTTAAAAAAATATATATACAGTCTGCTGAGCAAATGCCTGATTGTTCTCTGGAGGATTTATATAGATATTTATATAGCAGTTAGCTATAGTACTTAGGATTTAGAACTGTAAGGGATCTTTGATCCCATAACCAAGGGATGGGGAACCTGCACTTGAAATTTCAATTCAGTCAAAGGGCTGCACTTGAGGACTTAGAAGACCACATGTGGCCTTGAGGCCTCACTCCTGCCATAACCCAATTTCTAGCAAAATGAACGCACTAGCCCTTCAAGTCTCTATCAGCAACTCTTCTTCAAACTTCCTGTTCTCTTTGGCTCTAAAGGCTTCAAGCTCCTAAGTAACTTTGTACAAGTCATAACTTCCAAATAGAGATATAAGACTTATAAATTTATAAAAACAAATTGAATTGAGAAATTGAATTGAGAAAAAAGAAATAAGTACAATGTCTTTTTCTTTTAAAAAAATTCTTTACACATCCACAGTCACTTTAGTTAAAGAACATATAAGTACTATATATAACATGTATTTGGATCATAGGATCATTGATCTAAAGTTGTAAGGGACCCTAGAAGTTATCTGATCCCACCTTATCAGTTTTACAGATGAGAAAACTGAGGCCCAGACAAGCTAAGAGTCTTGTCTATGGCAATAACTGGCAGAGCCAGGACTCTTTCCATTACACCACACTGGTTTATGTATAAAATGATTAGGTCTAGTATATTTCTAGATGTGAAAAATTAGAAAAAACACCTAGGAAATTTTTTGAGAAACTTTTTTGGAAAATGGTATTTTTTTTTCAAATTTAGACAGAGGAAATTCCCTCTCAATGTTGTTTTGTTTATTCTGTGGCTACCATGTATATTTGTCTGATTATTTTAAAAATACTTTATTAATGCCTTTTTGTTTTTGTATAAACATTTCCTAATAATCTATCTTTTCTATAATAATAATAACATGTTAAGCAAAACTGGTATAACTGTAATTAACAGAGAGGTGTAATATTCCATAACTGTAGACATCACCTTTCTACAGAAAAGAAAGAAGTGTGTTTCGGCATTAGATATTTGAAACCAATATTGATCATTGCCTGATTTGAACTCCTGATGGTTTGGGTGTCATGGCACTACATTTGTACATTAGGCAGCTAGGAAGCGCAATGGATAGCTGCTGGCCTTAGAGTTAAGAAGACCTAAGTTCAAATTTGACCTCAGACACTTTGTCATGTGACTTGAGACAAATCATTTAACATTTCTCAGACTCCATTTTCTATTCACTAAAATAATGACAATAATAGCATCTACCCATATAGAAGACTGTGAAGATCAAATGAAATAACATGTAAAATTCTATTTATTAAATTAGGTAGTATCATAATTTTTGGCATCTCATCTGAGTATAGCTGCTATTTGAAATATCCATGAGATCATGGATCCAGAATTTTAAGAGACCTTAGTGATCATTTTGTTCAGTTTCATTTTACAGATGAGGAAACTGAAGCTGAAGCCAAGTAACAGAGTCATTGCTTTAACTTTCAATGCAGTGCTCTTTCTTGTAACCACACTGCTCTTAGACTTCTACAAAGTTCAGGTTCCTAAGATTTAAAAATGGATCTAGGGCTACCCTTTCTTTAAATACCACCAAGTACATGAAGAAAAGCAGAAGTCACACCTGTTAAGTTTTGTATGTTGGCAGTCTCCATGAGGTTTATAAATTCATCCAGTGATTTTGCAGTGGGTTGGGATTTTAAATCATTGAAGCCTCCTAAGTTCTAGGGCCATATTGAATGGGTTGGCTTTTCCTCTGTATCAGTGTAAAAGTAGTTGCTACTACTTCTAAAAGAAGTTTAGTATTAATGAAGCACTGAGTTCAGAAAACTGTGTTTGAGTCTTAGCTTTGCCACTATCTGACTGTATGTATGATCTTAAGGAAACAGAGGACCTGTGAGGTTATCTGTAAAATAAAGGGTTTTGGCTTAAACAATCTCTAAGGCCCCTTCAACTGTAGCAATTTATGCATCTGAGAAGCTGGAATCATGAGAGTTAGAAGGCTGATTAAAAGCAGGGTGGTTTTTTTGGGGGTGGGGTGGGCAGGAAGGGGTTTGGTACAGTTGTTAAAGCCCTGATTATCCTTCCCTATTTTGCTTTGATTTTCTTGTCAAACAAGTATCATTCTGAGGAAATAGTTCTGAGGGCCCACACCTCCAGGAGGTTGAATGTATCTACAGCAATGCCAACAAGATAACTTAGCTGGGGGCTCATAGCACAAAGGAATGATGCACCTGCAGCCTCTTTTAAATCATTTCTGGAAGGACTGTTGTGCATCTAGGAGCCTCTGGTTTGCTTCTACAGCATAACTCTTTGATAAAATCATGTATAAGAAGTCATTAAAGGCTGAGAGGCATGTCTGATGATGTCAGCAGCATGTGTGTCAAGGTATTTTACAAATAACTTTCCTGGGTCTCAGTGGTACTTGTCCTTTAGCAAGAGGCCAGGGGGCAGCTCACAGAACTGCTTGGGTAAGCAGTGGGCAAAGGCTCATGCTCAGCTCCATGGGATATGTTTCAGTCTATCTCCCACTACACTTAATTTTAGCCACCTTATTAATAAAACATCCTCTACAATGAGTTCTTGATAAGAAGTATGCTAGGCTGTTGAGCAGCTTAAAAACTAGTGCCATCTCTTGGAGAAATGGACCAGCTAATAGAGGTCATTGGTGGAAGGTGAGTCACACCATGGAGAGAAGAATCTAAGAGTTAGACAAATTGATAGAAAGTAAAGTGAGGAGAACCAGGAGACCATTGTACACAATAACAGTAATATTATATGATGATCAACTGTGAATGACTTAGTTATTCTCAGCAATACAATGATCTAAGACAGTTCCAAGGGACTCATGATGAAAAATGCTATCCATATCCAGAGAAAAAACTGATGGAATCTGAATGCAGATCAAAGCATACTTCTTCTTTACTTTTTTTCATTTTTACCCCTTTTGGTCTGTTCTTTCACAACATGACTAATATGGAAATATGTTTTACATGACTATACATATATAACCTTTATCAAATTGTTTACTGTCTTAGGGAAGGGGGAGGTAAGGGAGGAAGAGAAAAATTTGTAACTCAAAATTTTTAAAAATTGAATGTTAAAAATTGTCATTACATAAAATTGGGGGAAATGTTATTTTTTTTTTAAAAAAAGAGAAGAATCTAAGGTACAGCGAGATCTCTGTTGCTAAGTCACCAGCTCTGAACAAGTGGTACTATATAACTCAGTGTCCTACTAGGAATCTATTTCTCTCGACTTTTGAAACTCGGACTAATTTTTAAAATTTAATTTTATTATTCTTTCAAGTGACAACAATTTATTTTCTCTCCCTCTAACCTAACCCCACCCCATTCAACACAACAACAAAAGAAAAGTCTCGTGATAAATATGCACAGCCAAGCAAAACAAATTTCTTGCATCAACCATGTCTAAAAATATGTCTCATTCTGAATTTTGAGTTGATAATTGCTCAGTCAAAAGTTTAGTAGCATAGTTTATCTTCAGTCCTTTGAAATCATGTTTGATAATTGTATTAATCAGAGTTCTTAAGTCTTCCAAAGTTGGGGTTTTTTTCTTTATGATGTTATCATATAAATAATTCTCCTGCTTCTTGTTACTTCACTCAGCATCTGCACACAGGTCTTCCCAGGTTTCTCTGAAACCATCAATTGCATCATTTCTTACATTGCAATAATATTCCATTACATTCATCTATTCTAATTTATTTAAATATTTCCCAACAGATGGGCACCCCCTCATCTTACATTTGTTTCTACTACAAAATGAACTGCCATAATTTTTTTGAACATCTTGATTTTCCTCGTTTTTTAAAAAAATATTTTTGAGGATATAGGCATAGTAGCTCACCTAGACCTACTTGAGACCCTTAGAGAAGTCAACTCAGGTCAGACCCTGGAGCCTTCTTTGAGTTAGAAACATAACACCAGTTGGATGCTACTGTGAACATGAGCTATGCCTCTGGTATGCAGCAAGCTGGTACACTGATCCAAAATATGCTGCAAAAAGCTTTGGCTCCCCTTCTGAATGTCATACAGTTAACTCTCGATTATTTGCAAAAAGACTATCTATTTCCTGGATTATCTACTATGATCTTTTCATTCCAGGCCATCTTCAAGTCATCTTTTCTCTACTATGAAATTTCCTTCCAGGTTTCCTCCTTTGGCCTTAAAGATTTGTGTGTTCAGGGAATTAAAATTCATTTTAGTATCAGCTTCATGCAAACATTGCTAGAAGGAAGAAAGGGAACAAACATTTATGAAGTGCCTACTATGTGCTAGGAACTGTGCCAAGTGCTTTACAAATATTACCTCATTTGATCCTTGAGAATGGGGACAATTTAATTTTTGTCTTTGTATGCCTAATACCTAGCATGGCTCCTTGCATATAGTAGGCATTTAGTAAATATTTGTTGAATAGAATCAAACTGAACTCCATACATAGCCTTTCTGTATCATGAGACAGTGACCTTTCTCAGAAGTTGTCACCTTGCCACAAAAGTGACATTGCCAAAATGATCATTTCCATTATACAATAAAGAACAGAAAGATTTTAAGCAAACATTCAGTTCTGAATTCTACTTGAAGATAAGGATTCTTAGTATTTATGTATAGCTCTCCTTTTGCTTGAGGGGCTGAATAAAACAGGGATGGAAAGCTCCTGGACAGAAAAAAAAAATCAGTGTGTTCTGAACCAAGGACCATTGGGGTCTGTGATTGCCTCAGGATAAGACAGTCTTCCTCTCCACTCATCTTGAAATGCATTGAGAATGGAAATCTTGCAAGTGGCAAGAGGTGAGAAATAAAGATGTGCCTCGTCTGTTCTATGAATGAGAAAGAGTGTGTACAGCTAAGCAGTTACCTCCCATTACCTCAGCCAACCACCACTCTACTCTGGCTTCAGTGACGGTTAACTTTCAGGGAAGATAGAGCTGTGACAAAAAGAAGAAAGCTCTTTCCTGGTTCCTGAAAATAGCACTATTGAAATTTGTAACTCCTCATTTCCTACTTTGTGGTATTTCTCTTACTAAGCCTCTTTTCCATTTCTTGTTTCTTAAAAAAAAACAAACAAAAAAATCTTTTTAGCTTTCTGTATTGGTAAAGTGTTCTTAAAAATAAACTAGTTTCCCTAAGATATTGTTCCTGTGTGTGTGTGTGTCTGTCTGTCTGTCTCTCCATCTGTCTTTGTCTCTCTGTCTGTATCTGTTTCTGTCTCTGTCTCTCTATCTCTGTGTCTCTGTCTCTTTCTGTGTCTCAGTCTCTGTCTCTCCCTCTCCCTCTGTCTCTCTCTCTTTCTGTATGAGTAGTTTCAGGAGACTAAAAACAGCAGTAGAGTTAAGATCTACACTCACCCCAGTGACACACAGAGAGAAAAGAATTCTCTTTCCAAATCACTGGGGAAGTTCTCTAGCCTGGTGTTTCCACAATCCGGCTAGCAGCTGTTTTGGGGGTGAAAGCCCAACAACAACACACTACCAGCATGCTGCAAAAGCACAGGTTCTTTTGATCTGCTTAACTAAGGAAAGCTACATTAAGGGATTGACAAGCTTACTTTAATTCAGCATACAAATATCATTCACTTAGTTCAGGGGAAAAGACCAACACACTGAACTTCAGAGCAAATTACAAACAAATTACACACATCAACAGACAGACCAAATACAGATTCATAGTTACCAACATCTAGGTTCAGCCCGGGAGCTCAGAACAAGGTCTGGCCCAGAGTTGCACGTGCCACCACTGCTGTAGGTAGGAGCTCCAAAGAAGAAAAAGCCAACCCCTGGTTTTATATCTTTTTCAGGGTCAGGGGTGAGTCACACATGCCACTCATCCACGTGACCTAGAATCGCCACAAAGAGGCGACTTAAACCCACATGGTCTAAAAGCCTCTGCTGTCTCAGACATGTAAACTAGGCCCTCCCTGGAGTTAGCCCCACCTTGTGCTCCACCTTAGTTGCCAATCCACACCCACATAGGTTTTACACCTAATAGGGGTTTGGGCCTGGGGCTTAGCACCTAATAAGGCTCAATGAAATACACCGAATTACTCAAAGGAAACAAAAGCCAAACTCTTCAAGGGCACTTGGTTGAACTAAGTGCTAAGAGCCCATTTTGCTTACCAACACACCTGGGGACTCAAGAAGAACCAAAGAGATCACTGAATCCTAATTATTTAGCTCCCCCAAAGTAGAGAAGTTCAGACAAATCTGAATCTAGGCAATGAATGAACTAAGCATTAGTGTGGGTGGGGTGGAGGGAGCAGGCTAGAGAAGCTTTCTCTCTAGGTCCTTCTGAGGTCAATTGCTTTGAGCAACTCTTTCGACCATTGTTTGATTTCCTGGGCAGGTTCATGGAAAGCCCTCTCCTGAAGGCCTGAGTGAAGGCATCAGCAAAGGAAAAGTAAAGCCATTAAGAGAAGAACTAGGAAAGAGTAACTCCACCCACAGGACGTGGTTCACCCAAAATCTAGTAGTTAACTTTCCTGCTAAAGCAAACAAGTTCAACCCCAGCCACTGTTAGAGATATATGAAAGGAAAAGGGAAATTATTTAGATTAGAATTCTTGGCTTAAAATCTTTTCCTCAAAACGATTTCCTAAAACCCTGCCCTTCTTGCCTAAGAGGTCATTCTAATTCCTTTTTCTTTGTTTCTGAGGTTAGTCATTCTCTCTGGGTTTTCTCTCTAGGTAGTTATAATAGTTGGCAGTCTCTGGTATGTCAAAAGTCTGTATATCAAAATCTCAGCTATCTGGAAGCTTCATGGGTGGGAGGGACTAATTGGATGAGTCCTCTAGATCAGTGATGTCAAACTCAGGTAGAAATAGGAGCCACTAAACCATACATAAGGATCCCTACAACAGCACATTGATTAGAAAACTACATCAACATCATTTATGTTCTAATTCATTTTTTATTAATTTTGTTAATGATTTCCTAATTACATTTTAATCTGGTTCCAGTGTATTTGACACCTCAGGTCTAGATAACCTGAAGTTAACCCTCCAAGTGTTGAACCTTTTGGTTTTGACTTTCAAAACACTGAAATATTTCCCAAATGTATTAGAGGGAGCTTGGGGTAATAGATTGACAGTGGACAGTTAAGCTTGGAATCAAGAAGAGTGAGTTTCAATTCCAGGCTCTAATACGGTGTAGCTCTAGTAAATTAATTTCCAGGCTCTTCAGGCAATTTCCTAGGACTTATTTGTTAAGTCAGAATTGTGGTCTGAGGCTCTTGGAGACAGTTTTCAGGCCAGGAGCCCCCGCTGATGAATATATTCAGCTACACTTCCCTTCCTTCTGAAACAGTATATACTGGATGTAATTTCACCTTTTCTTATCATCTCAGGGTCCTTATGAACATCAGTTATTGTAACATGCCAGAAACACAGATGCAACTATAGATGCAGATGGTGTGGTATGTAGAACTGAATAGATACTGATCCCAGAAAGTATTCTGGAGTTTGTTTTCTTTAAAAGTGTCCTATTGTAACATTGTAAAGACAATTTTGAAATTGTATAATAGAATGTGTAATTGTATATAATAATACTTTGTATAATACAATGGCCAGGAATTATTCTAGAGAACCAGTGGTGATAGTATGCTGCTCATCTCCTGACAGAGAGGTGATGCGCCCAAGATGCAGAATAAGACATACATTTTTGGATGTGGCCAACGTGGGATTTTGTTTTGCTTGACTATGCATATTTGTTACAAAGGTGTTTTTTGTTTTCAATTGTGGGGTGAAGGTAGGAGAGAAAGAAAACAATGCCTGTTAACTAAAAAAGGAAAATAAAAGTTACATTAAAGGGAATACCTGCTGTCATCTTAATTCTTTTTGTCTCTTTCTCATAAAGGTGGAGTGAAGTATGTGACATGTTGGCCAATGTAGCCTGACTGTCTTTCCACAAAGCTAATTAGGGATCCAAAGGATGAAGCTGCCTTCTTGCAAGTGATTTTTTCACTGTCTGGAAAATCATCTTTATTTTGGTAATCAGTGTCCTTTTACTTGTCAATATCATTCAAAGCACTACCTTTCATCTTTGCATCTTTAAAACAAGAGATGACATATACCTCCTAGTGAACTTCTGCCAATTGTTCTGTCTCACTAAAAAGAAGCATGTTTGTAGTATGAAAAGGAGAAGCATCTTTTATCATTTCTTGAATTTATGTCAAGGTATTTTGGAGAAGGGCTTACCGATTTTTCTTTATCACTAAGTCAAAATATGCTCCAAATTCTCCTAAATATTTGATATTTAACAGTCATTTAAAATGAGATTTCAAGTACCATATAGTACCAGCAGGATTGATCATCTTCCCGTAAAATTTCCCCTATAGGGATATTTCACTCTGAATAATATCCTTGTCCATAGGTTACATTATTAGGATAACAGTAGTGAACAAAGAAGTGGTTTACAAAACAAATTCCTATATGCCAACACTGCATCTTTCTCGTAAGAGCTAAAATTGTCTAGTAGTAAAATAGGTTTTCTATGCTTAAGAAAACCTTAGGTTTGAAGTGGTTTCTCACCAAAAGTCCAAGGAGATGAAAAAAATAGAAAGTGGAGTGAGGGGGGGGAGGTGGGAGGCAACAAATGGTAGTATAAAGAGGGATAGCACTGGATTCGGAGGACTGGGTTAGAATACCAAATCTGACCCTTTCTATCACTTGTACAGTGTCTGATTTAGTAAGTGCTTAATAAATTCTTGTTACTTGACTGATTAATCTCCCTAGATCTCACTTCCTTTATCTGTGAAAATTAGGGGATTTGGACTCTGAGGTCCCTTACTGCTCAAAAACGTTCAAAAGCTATGGTCCTATTCATTTACTTAGGCTCTTTAATGAATAGGTAAATATGTGATGCCTTGGAAAATCTGGCATGATACTTGTTTTCATCTCCAAAGGGCCTGCTAGTACCGTTTGGTACTATATTAGTAGGGGCCTGAAACATTGGCACAAGTAAGAACAGTCCTAATTCTGCTTAAGCTCATAGGGCACTTGAATCACAGGCACCTGCTAGAGTAGGCATTAGCAAGAACTATGGAGGGGTGGAGCCAAGAAGGCAGCTGAAAAGCAGGGACTAGCATGAGCTCCCCGCCAAGTCCCTCCAAAAACCTATAAAAATGGCTCTGAACCAATTCTAGAACTGTAGAACCCACAAAATAGCAGAGAGAAGCAGGGCTTCAGCCCAGGACAGCCTGGATGGTTGCTGGGTGAGGTCTTTCGAGCACGGAGCTGGGAGTAGAGTGAAGTGGAGCAGAGCCCAGCATGGGCAGCACAGACCAACCAGACCAGGACCTGGCAGAACAAGCCCTAGAGCCCTGAATCAGTGAGCTGCAGCAGTTACCAGACTTCTCAACTCACAAACACCAAAGACAACAGAGTAGGTTAGTGGGAAAAGCTGCTGGGGACAGGGAGTTAGCAGTTTGGCCACCACCCTAGGGGCAGCAGAGGTGGGGCAGCTACAGAACTACAGCTGCAGTTGCTTTTGGCCCCAGGCCCACCTGGTGGGAGGAATTAAGTGCCAGATCAGAGCAGGAGTGAAGAGCCTGCTGAAGATCTAAGTCCAGTCCAGGTTGGGGGTTCTTGGGGAAGGAGGAGTGCTGGTGAGGCAGAGCTGGCACATCCCCCCAAGCTTGGAACATAGAACTCTGTACTCTACCAGCAGTCATACCCCACTGCAAAACTCAAGGGTCAAGTAAGTTGTCTGGGAACATGGCCAGGCAGCAAAAATGCACCCAGATT
>CM053622.1:126135201-126149675 GCA_028646595.1 Phalanger gymnotis | reverse complement strand
AATGACTACCTATTCAATCACGTCTAACTCTTTGTGAACTCATTTGGGGTTTTCTTGGCAAAGATACTAGAGTGGTTTACCATTTCCTTCTTCAGCTCATTTTATAGACCAGGAAACTGAGGCAAGCAGGGTTAAGTGACTTGTCCAGCGTCACACAGCAAATAAATGTCTGAGGCCAGAGTTAAGAAGAATAGTCTTCTGACTGCAGGCCCAGCACTCTATCCACTATGCCACCTAGCTGCCTATTACAAAATGACTATGAAAACATAAATGGAAAGAACAACTAAAAGCAATGTCACAATAAGCTTAGTACCAAAGAAGATGTATGAGAAGACCCGTCTCCCCACTCCTTTGCAGTAAGGGGTAAGGATTGGAAAGGAGGTTGTCTACAAGTACAGAAAGTTGTACATAACATTAATTGTTGCTGTTGCTTTTAAATATATTGATTGGTTTTGCTGAATTTTTTCTCTTCTTCCTCTTTTATTTTTTCTTTTAAAAATTCTTTGTTATAAGGGATGGCTCTTTGGAATGGGAAGGGAAGAGTACAAGGGGATATCTAGGCAAGGTAACAAAATATATCAATAAAATCTAACTTTAAAAGTACAAGATATTTTCTCATTTGTCTTACAAGCCTCTAGTCTATTCCATATCCATATTCCACACAGCTTCCAAACTAATTTTCCTAAAGCACAAGTCTGACCATGCTCCTCTCCTATTCAAGAAATTTCAATGGCTCCCTACTGCCTCTAGGATAAACTGTAAACTCCTCACCTTAGTGTTTATTACCCCTTACAAAATGGTTTTCAAGCTGCCTTCCTAGGCTTATTTCATATTACTTCCTTTCACAAATCTGGTTCCAGGCAGGCAACAGGTAATAAACATTTATTAAGCATTTACTATGTTGCAGGCATTGTGCTAAACCCTGGAGATCAAAGGCAAGGGGTCTGAGGGAAGTAAGGAGGTTACATTCTAATAGGGAAGACAATTCATGAAAGGGAACTGAAAGGGGGAGGAACCATCCTTTCTGGTGTAGAGGAACTGTCATGGTAAAGTTTGGGGGGGTCAGAAGTACACTGAGGGGAGGGGAATAAAGCATCTCCTGCCTGGGCCTGTTCCCAAAATGGAGGCTGCAGAAGGAACTCACCAATGGTGGAATGATCAGCATGACAAAGGAGATTGCTGAGTCATGGTGCAAAGGATGAGTCCAAGAAGTAGAGCCTAGCCTGGACCCAAACACAAAATGGAGGCCGGAAGGAACTTACCAAAGAAGTTCCTGCCAAAGGAGAATATGCTTGCTGTTCCCTGAAATTAGCACTCTATCTGCAATCTCTTTCCCTTTGTTGGTTCCCTTTGTTGTTGGAATGCATATCTTCTTTAGCTCCATCAATTTGACTTCTTAGGGGGTGTATTGAATCAAGCTTACTTCTTAAATTTTTAGTACAAATAATTATATTTGGGGAATTGCTTCAAATCAGGGCTCTATATATTGTTTTCGTTTAAAGCTAAAGTGTCTCCATCCCTGAGCTAAAGCAAGTGATGGAGAAAGTGTTAATAATGCAGATTAAATATGAAAGTGAGTCCCACAAACACATTTTTTGAGAGCCCATTGTTAAAAATTTACCAACACATTCCTGCCTGTCTTCCTTCAAGAATCAGTTCCTGTCATCTCCTATAGAAGTCTTTCTTGAGTTTCCTTAGTTATTAGTACTCACTCACTCTACAGATTATCATGCATGTTTATCTTTTTACACGTTGTATCTCTCTAGTATAATACAAGCTCTTTGGGGGACACAGGACTATTTTTCCTTTTTTCCTTTGTATTCCCAGTGCCTAGCATAGTATCATTACTTTGGTTGTTTGTTTGTACTAGCTGCAATTACAATGGCTTAAGGAACCTTCCTAGCAAACTTCCTTTATCAATGCAAATCAGCAACTCTCTTCTTGCACCTCGATGTAGTTTTAGAGGGTTGTTTGGGGACACTGAGAAGTTAATGGACTTGCCCTATTGTCATCTGCTCAGTCATTACCATCATTAGGTGTTTTTCCCCCTAATTTGTTAATGTTCTGATTGGTTTTGCTAAATTTTTTCTTCTCTTTTTTATTTAAAAAAAAATTTTGTTATAAGGGATGACTCTTTGGAATGGGAAGGGAAGGATGGGGGGGGGGGGAGATACCTAAGCAAGGTAAAAAAAAACAACAATCCAAGACTGAAATAGCACTTCAACCATGTTTTCCTGATTCCAAGGTCAGCTCTTTGTCCCCAGGCCTCTTTGCCTCACATCTTGAAGATTCTTAACAATTAGCTACATAATTATTCAACATGTCACCTATAAATAATAGCTTACATAATACAGAATTAGTTATACAATGTATTAATAAATATAAATAATAGTTTATCTTACATAATGCTATTAGTACATTAAATATGTATGTGTATATAGGTTTGTGTGTATATGTATACATGTATATGAGTGAGATAAATGATTATAAACAATGTAATATGTATTCCATGGCATTTAATATGTGTTACGTTTTATATATCACATATATGTGAATGAGATAGATGATTAATAAGTGTTTGTTGCATTGGATTGGATTGAATTGGATTTACACCAATCTGATAGCCCAAAGACCTTTCCCTTTTTACGCTCTTCTTGATGTAACACTTGTTTCATTGACCTCTCCCACAAAGATTGTAGATACTATTACTCTATTTCTAAGAGCCAAATGTAATGTTACGCAAAAGGAAGGCTGTGCCAGCAGATGGGGAATTACAGTTGCAAAATGTCTTTCTGTGAGGTCAAAGAGAGCAGAGAATGTGTGTGTGTGTGTGTGTGTGTGTGTGCGCGCGCGCGCATTTTTTTGGTTTTGGTTTTTTTGGTTTTGGTTTTTTGGTTTTTTTTTTTTTGTACCAGAGCTGCGATTACTTTGGATTAAGGAACTTTCCAAGGAAATTCCTTTTGCCAATATAAATCAATTCTCTTCTTGCAAGTTGATGGAATCAGAGAGTAGAATATTTGTAGATATGATATATACACACCAATTATATATATAACTATACACACCCCCACACCTTGATGCCATTTTCTCCAAGACAAAATGGTGTAAAGGTCAGCTACTATACAGAACGTATATTATTTAACTTGAAAAGGCTACAAGCCAAGAGTAAAGTGGAGGGAGAGTTAGTGCGCCTTTTGTTCGCAAATGACTGCGTACTCAGTGCAGCCTCTGAGGCTGAGATACAGCAGAGTATGGATCAATTCTCTGCCACTTGTGCTAATTCTGGCCTGACAATTAATACCAAGAAAACAAAGTTCTCCACCAACCAGCACGGCACCATCCATACATGGAATCATCAGTTACAACAAATGGAGAAATTTTGAATACTGTGAATAAATTCACTTACCTTGACAGTATAGGTTTCAGGGGTGTATACATAGATAATAAGGTTGATGCATGCATTGCCAGTTAGTTCATTGTTTGGGAGGGTCCGAAGGAAAGTGTGGGAGAGAAGAGCTATTGTGCTGACCTCATTGCTGTATGCCTGTGAAACCTGGACAGTCTACCAGCACCATGCCAGGAAGCTGAATTGCTTCCATCTGAATTGTCTTAGGAAGATTTGGAAGATCAGCTGGCAAGATAAGGGACTAAGCATTGAGGTCCTTTCTTGAGCTGAACTGCCAAGCATTCAAACTCTACCGCAGAGAGTGGAACTCTGATGAACTGGGGACATTGTTCAAGTGCCAAATATGTGTTTGCCTAAAAGACTATTTTATGCAGAACTCACACAAGGCAAGAGCTCACATGGAGGTTAGAAGAAGCCATACAAGGACATTTTAAAGGTCTCTCTGAAGAACTTTGGAATTGATTTTGAGATATGGGACACACTGACCTAGGACCACTTAGCATGGTGAGCCCACATCAAAGAAAGTGCTCTGCTCTATGAGCAAAGCAGAAGTGCAATAGTTCAAAAGAAGATTGAGATGAGCAAATTTAGAGACATCTCTGCTCCAAATGTTCATGTGGACTATTTGGGCCCAATCTGTGGTAGAGCCTTCTGAACTGGTATTAGTTTGAGCAGTCACAGTCAGACATACCATACCTTGATCCCAACTTAGTGGTGTCATTTTGGACATTTTCAAGAATGGAGAACAACCACCAGCACACACACACACACACGCACACACACACGCACACACACACACACACACACACACACACACACACACACACACACACCTATTAAGAATAATAGTGGTACTGTTTCTTGCCAAAAAGAAGGGGGGAGGAGGGACGGGGGAGGGAAGGTGAAAGGGAAGGAGAGAAGGGGAAGGAGAAGGAGAAGAAGGAGGAAAAAGAGGAGAAGGAAGAGGAGGAGGAGGAAAGAAAGAAAGAAAAGAGCATCATCGAACCATTTTTTAAAATGCACAGAAGAGAACAGAAGGAATTCACAGGGAGTACAGAACAGTTTTGAAAGGAACATGTTGAATTTATTCTACGCTCTTTTTTTTTTAAAAAAAATCAACCTGCATATAATAGAGATTTATGGTTCCACATATAAATTCCCCTTTCTATTCTATTTTATATATGAAGACTTCTTTGTTTAGTGTTTAAGTTCAAAATATAATTTTCTTACCAGTAAAAAGGAAAAGATAGCTTCTGCCTGATGACAGGACCTGATTCCATCAAAGGTTGGAAAAAGACAATTTTTCTCTACCCTAACGTAATGGTGACTCAAAACTGGTACACGAAGGGGGAAAAAAGATGATAGCTCTAGAAAAGTTAAAAACAATCTCATCTTTACCGGAGAGAAGCTGGAGAAGACAGGGAGAAAAGAGGTAGAAAGATTTTCTTTTCTGGTGAAGCTGTTTTTGCTTTTATCTTGTGAAGAGGGTATTTGAAAAGAGACTTTACTTGAGAGAAACTGAATGATATAGTTGTAACCCTGGCTATGATGTTTCTCATAGTCAAAATATTACAAATAATTATCTATGAATTTATTTTTATTTAATTCATTAATAAATTATATATTTAAAGATTTAAAGCATAGAACATTAATAATAACGTATTATTTTGATAATTTCAATAATTATTTGATTATGTAGAAATGAGTAATTGCTTATTGGGAAAGGAGGTTTTTCCAGATTGTTAAATGAATATTTAATATTTATTATATATGTATATATATAAATATATAGATAGATATTGATGTTTAATACACTGGTATGGGGACTTAAGCTAATTAATTAATGAAGGGTTGCAATTTTATTAATTAGAAAGAAAATATATACCATTGAATTTATGTAGAGCTCTGGATAATAAAAATTAAACATGGAAATGAGTACAGTAGTAGGCTGAGGGAGGTTACCTACAAGTGAGCAATGATATTCTTTTATAGCCTGCCCTTTTATAATTTTGAGAAGATATTTGAATGAGTCTTTCTTTCCATAATCTCTACTCATCTTTCCAAAGGCTGACTTGGGAAATATAGGATCTTCTGGTCAGCAACTCCTGTTACTAATATGTGGTTAGATTATACCAAAATAAAACAATTTTCACATGAGAGTCATGAGTTATTTCAGAAGAAATGAGTCACATACACAGAGCTGAACTAGACCAGCCTCTTCACAAGGACATGAAATTGTTGTCAAGGACTACACTGACACAGTTATAGAGCTGGGACTAAACTTAGAGGTTGCACCCACTACCCACCTCATTTTAAAGATGAGAAAATTGAGACCTTGAGCAGTGAGGTGACTGCCTCAGGTCTTATGGTTGGTTAATGATGCCACTGGAAGCAGAATCCTGGTTTAAATCATAGCATCTCAGAAATAGTAGGGACTTCAGAGACCCACCTATGCTTAAACAAGCTTACCCTCTATAACATACACAAGCATCTTTCCAGCTAAAGGCCTCAAGTAAGGGACAACCCATAATTTCAGAGGAAACTTATTTTACCTTTGTAGAGTTCTAATTATTGTGAAGCTTTCCCTAGTCCCCTCAGTTGTCAACAGTTTGTCCTTAAAATATTGCTTCTCACCTTCGTACCCTGAAGGCCAGACCATTTTTTTGCCCCTCTCTGAAGGGTTCTTCAGTACCCTTAAAGAGGATTGAGTATGTCTAGGCTCTCTGCCATTGGATCCTGGCAAACCACTCCAGTATCTTTGCCAAGAAAACTCCATGGACAAAGTCGATAGAGTCAAACAACAACAACAGTGAGAATAAACATACAAATATCCTCTCAACACCTGGGAGCATAATTCCCTGCCTTCCTTGTGTCACCTCATACTCTGGGGAAGAGAAGAAAAAGGGTTAGATTCACAGTTTAGCTCAGTTCCTAAATAGGACAGTCCCAAGTTCCAAGTCAAAAGCCTCTCTTGGACTTGATCCCCAGGTATCCTGGCTTCTCAGGGCTTCCCTGCTGGACTGGTTTGCAATGAATCTGGCCTAGCTAACAGCAAATCTGGCCTGAAATCCTGGCTTCAAGGTCACCATGGCTCAGCCTCCTAGGTTCAGTGGGGATTCAATCTCCTGTACTTAGAGAGTAAAGTACAAACAGAACAAACCAAATTGAAACCCCAACTCCAAACCCATTTTGGGGGATCACAGGATAGAAGGTAGCTCTTTCCCCCAACCCAGTAAGTTCACGGCTCTCATGTTATGGGTAAGTTAGGGTGTGGGTGGTGGTGGTGGAAGAATGTCCCAGCCTGGTCATTTTAAAGATATTTTAAAGACAGCCTGTTCCAGCTATACAATCAATGGAAAGAGGCTATCCCATTGACTTGGTAGGGGAACACTGGGTGTCTTCTCCTTGAAGTAGGTCCCTGGCTTTCTTAATTTTAGGTGATCTGGGCATGAACAAAATAAACTCCCCATTATACTTAGATGTTTGTATATTTGTTTATTCCCTCTTAGGAATGTGTTGAAGTCAGGGGACTGGTATGTTTGTTTGTTTGTTTTCTATTTCTGCTTTTGTATCCCTCATACCTACTAACATTCTTCTCTGTTCCTAGTAAATGCCTATTCAGTTGGACTTAATTAGGTCGAATCTAAATTCACCTCTCTGTAACTTCTAACCAATACTCTTATTTCTGCCCAGTAGAATAAGTGTAAAAACCTCTTTCAGATGAAGATCCTCTGGCAAAAGTAATAATGACTGTCATTTGTTTAACACTTGAAAGTTCATAAAGCAGTTAATATCTATGAATAATAATGACAGCCACCATATAGAGTTTTAAATTTTGCAAAGCACTTTACAAATATTATCTCATTTTATCTTCACAACAACTCTAGGAGGTAAGTACTATTTTTGCCCTCATTTTACAGATGCAGAAACTGAGGAAATGTGGAAGTTAAGTGATTTGTCCAATGTCATACAGCTGATTAGTATCTGAGACTAGAGATGAATCTAGTTTGTCTTGACACTAAATCCAGCACACTATCTATTGTGTCTCCTAGCTGCCTACATCTTATCTCATTTGAGTTCCATAACAACACTCTGAGGTAATTATCATTATCCTCATCTTACAGATGAAGAAACTGAAGTTTAGAGGGCTTAAATGTCTTGCCCATGGTCACACAATTAGTGTCCAAATTAGGATTTCAACTTAAGTCCAGGGCTAGTTTTATACACACACACACACACACACACACACACACACACACACACACACACGTATATCTACTATATTATATATCTACATATATTGTATATTCATATCCTACATCTACATGTATATCCAGATCTGCATTTCTATGTATCTACTATATCTACATATGTATCTGCTATGTCATGCTACCTCCTGAAAACATAAAGATAGCTATCTGTTCTCCCATTAACTCTTCTCTTTTCCACTGTAAATATCCCTCCAGATCTTTTAACTGACCTCCAGATGGTATGATACCAATGACCTTCCAAGGGTAGACTGGAGCCACTCAAAGCAGTTCTGGAGAACTGATTGTTAAATTGTCAGTGAGAACATTTACACCTTGGAAATTAGCAAATGCTATAAATTGGGACTTGATTTATTGTTTTGTTGATTGTCTGGATTTAAGAAAATGATGAAGAAAATGTTGGCGATACAGACTAAACTCAAAAGCAAGACAGTTGTATGTTTTTAGGGGAGGGGGTGAGCTAGTTGTTAAACATTTAGCAACCTACCCATGTGCCTTTACCATCTTATTTACCTTACACTTAGACACTCTTCAGCCCATTAATGTCTTTTCTGAAATGTGGCACCAAGAACTGAATATGGTACTTCAGATTGACCTGACCAAGGGAGAATAAAGCAGAACTCCACTATTCCCTAGTCTTAAGACAGTATGACTCTTACTATAGCCTGAAATTGCATTAAATCTCTCAGCTCCCTGTAAATTATCACATATTAATGACAAAACGCTACCTCTTGTTAAGGAGAAAGATGATAACCATTGCACAAAATGTCTGACAATAGTAAATGAGTATAAAGCAGAGGGAAATGAAAAAAATACTTTAGAGATGCAAAAGTCTATTATCATTACCAAGGAAAATGCTTGAGCTGTCATTTTCAGTGTTATTAGCATTAAGTGAATAGAATTCACAGAAACCCAGATTCTCAGAGATGGAAATGACCTTATCAACCACGTAGTTCAAACCATACACGAAAGGGAATTCCTTCTATAACATGCTTTTTTTTTTGTTTTGGTGAGGCAATTGGGGTAATGACTTGCCCAGGGTCACAGTAAGTATCTGAGATCAGATTTGAACTCAGGTCCTCCTGATTCCAAGGCTGATGTCCTATCCATTTCACTACCTAGCTGCCCCGCATCATACTCTTGAAATGGTCATTCAACATCTGTTGCAAGACTTTCAGTGAGGGAAAACCCACAACATCCTGAGTAGTAGGCACATTCTATTTTGGACTAGCCTTAATTGTTAGGAAGGAGAACTGTTGCTAGTCAAGGAAATGGGGCTTTTAAATTTTTATTCTATACGCAACCATTAAGAAGCAGTATGATATAGGGAGTGGAGAGCTGACTTTAGAGTAAGGAAAACTAGGGTTCAAGATCTGCCTCTGACACAAACTGCCCATATAAAGCTGAGCAAGTTGCTTAACATCTCAGTACTTCTAGACAACTGTCTTAAGACAAGGTGGCAGAACAGTTGTTGATCTGCATTGGTAATGATAATAGCAGCCAGCATTTGTATAGCATTTTAAAGTTTGCAAAGCATTGGTTTGGAATTTGAGCTCAGATCTTCCTGATTGCAAATGAAATGTTTTTTATCTACTGTGCTACCTGGCTGTTAAAGTTTCTTTACCAGGTGCTTCCTACACCAATGAAATCAGAGATCCATTTTTTAAAAAATCACCAAAACCTAGCAATTGTTTGCTGTGTTCTCATGATATTTAACCTATTTAAAGTAAATTATCCCTTTTCACCACTACAATGTGATACTATTTAATTAGCACTAATCATTTATGGGAAAGTGATTCAGCTAGGAAACAGGGGTTTTAGAGGACCCAAAGGGATTTTATAAGAACATGGAAAGATAATGGGATGTGCTTCATATACAACTGACTGTAACACAAAGCATCGTTTAACAAAAGCTATAGAAGAGGTACCAAGTTCTGTGAGAGTAAAGAGGGAGAGATGACTTCTGCCTGGGGTGAACAAGATGGAGGAGGTGGCATTCGATCTGGGCTTTGAAGACTGGGGTAAGGAGAGATTGGCAGAAGATGAAAAAGAAAAAAATTTCAGGTAGAAAAAACACAAGTGAGTTAGGCAAAGAAGTAGAAAATTTCAAGGTATTTGAGGAAATGGTCTGGTTGGGCTGAAGTGTAAGGCATTGGTAGGGAAGTACTGTGGGTAGGGTTGGAAAGATAGGCTGGGGTGAATTGTCAGGCACTTAAATTCCAGGTTCAGGAGCTCAGTGTAATCCTGCAGGCAATTCTCTAGACAATGGGGAGTTGTTGAAAATTTTAGAGGAAGGCAGTCAGTCATCAGATTGGTGCCTTAGGAAGATACGGTGTATAGAAGATTGGACTTGCAGTTGAGAAGATCTGAGTTTGAATCTGCCTTGGATATTCACTAGCTATTGGGCCCTAGGTGAGTCATTATACCTTTCAGCTGAAGTTTCATCTTTAAATGGGGATAATGATAGCATGCACCTTACAGGGTTGCAAAGATTAGATGAGATAATACATATGTAAGACACTTTGCAAGCCTTCAAGCACTACATAAAATTAGTTATTATTACTTCTCTGTAGTCCCTTCCAGTTTTAAATCTATGGATCTACAATTCTATGAACTTTATATGTAAGCAAAACAGGTGGCTGCCTATGTTGCCTCAGCCATTAATTGTGTGACCCTGGGCACGTTGCTTATCCTTTGCCTCACTTTCCTCATCTGTAAAATGGGAATAATAATAGCACCAACATCATAGGATGTACTAAGGGCCAAATCCCTTAGTACAATGCCTAGCACATAATAGGTACTTAATAAATGCTTATTCCCTTCCTATTTGTGGGACCCCAAAAATCTCCTATCCAAAGTGTCTCTCCAACTGATTTGCTATAATATTTAAAATCCTCAGCACTAGTCACTCCATTGAGTTAAGACACCTAAAACCCTAAAATGCAAATATGTTACCTGGGAAGGATTAAGCCATTAACACTATTTTAAAAACTAATTTAGCAGAGGAACACAGGTAACCTAGTACTCTAAAGCAAAGATCACTGATTTTGAAGTCAGAAAATCTGGGTTCATATATTGAGTCTGAGTTAATTGTGCCTTAATTTCATCATCTATAAAAATACATGATAAAACTTGTGTCTCACAGAGTAGCACATTAGAGGAGAACCAGAACCTGTGATTTCATTGGTATATAGAATACTTAGTGAGGGAATATCTACTAAAACAGATCAGTATCTGCTCTGCAACCTTAGAGTCTTCGAAGAATTGCCTAGTGCACTAAGAAGTTAAGTGATCATGTCATGAGTGGAATTTGAATCTCTGACTTCCAGACTCTGAGGCCAGTTTTTGATCCAATAAACTGCTTCTCCCTCCTAAGATCATTTTGTATTTATATTTATCTGTATACATATGTATTTCCCCATTAGTATGTAAGCTCCTGGAAGACAGAAATGGTTTCCTGTTTTGTCTTAACATCCCTAGGACATAGTATAGTGTACATTCATGGTAGACTAAGCCAATACTTGTTGAGTTTAATCGTAACCAAAAGGCTCTGTAAGTTAAAAAGCTCAATATTCAGGACCCTAAAGGAATGAGATGTAGGAATAAAATACCTCAGTTTTGGTCATAGGGAGGAAAAGGAAAATTTTGGAAGAGGGAAAGCTACTGGAAATGGTAGGCCTAGGCTAAGACTCCAGAGGAGGCCTCAGATCCTGGCCGAGCATAAGGCCTTTGTGTGCTTAGGTGTTGGAGAGTGAATGAAATGAGAAGACTGGTAAAGAAGGTAAGAGGGTAGATGAATTATAGTGGGGATAAACCTCCTGCCCCCAAAATAATTGTGAATGGAAGGAAGGACACCTGCAGAGAGGGTTAGAGGTATACAGTGGTGTTTGAATTATTTGGGATGATAGTAATTTTAATGTGGTTTCACTTTGTGACAGCAGTGATCAGGCCTGTGTGCTTCTGATGAAGCTAGGCTGACTCAGAACAGTCTAACCTTGATTAGATGAAACTGAAGGGAGTGGCGTGAACAACAAGTTAGTGGACTAGACATTTTCTCTGATCCATATAATCTCTCAATTATCCCCCAAGTAGAAATTATGTACCAAGATAAAGCAAGTTTAGCTGTCTCCTGGTATAGAACAACCAAAATTCAGAAGGTTAAAAAAAACCAACAACAATTCACTGACCCTGAGCTTACTCAGCACCCCTCCCCACTTTCTATACTACTGTTAGCAAGGCTGCACTAGCAGACCAAAAAACAACGACACAGGCTTACATAAATCCCACTCCTGCTCCTTGTTTCCTACCCCCACCCCCTTTCCAATGCTGTGGAGGCCCTGGTTCCAGACTGTGGAGACTTGCTTGGGCCTCAATAACCAGCTTAGCCAAAGCCCTTTAGGAGCAAAAGCCTGGCAAGATAAGCAATCTGGAAACACTAGCACTGCGAAGTTCTGAACTGCTGGTGCCAGGGGTAAATGAGCTCTGAGGTACTAGAGCTGTGCCAGAGAACTGAAGAACAGAGGGAGAAGTGGGACAGGTCACCAGTACATGTATGTGGGAGACTGTGCAGCATTCTGCCAAGCCTGAGGGAAGGAACACAGCATCTAGCTGGGGCCAGTTCTGATTATCCAAATGTCATTTGGGACAGAGATCAGGCTGGTGAATCATTACCGCCCAGTATGAGAGGAAGCTGAGATACTTTGGAATTCAGCCACTAAGTAAATCACAGAGGGGAGGGAGTCAGGAAGTGAGTGATAGGTAAAATAAAGGGTGGGGGGGAGGGTAGTGGCAGTGGGAAGAGAAGACTGAAAGTACCAGAGATTTCAGAAGGAAGAAAACTCAAAGACTTTGAACACATTTGCAGAAATCAACAGGAAAAACAATAACAACACAAGGAAATATGGTCTTCAGATCTAGCTAATGAGTTCAGGCATCTGTGAATACATACAGCAGAATAAACAAAAATGATCCAACAATTGATGACACAGAGGTCCCTGTGTAATTTGAGGAGAACACGCAACTACAACACACCATTCCTGAACGGCTTAAAGGAGAAATAATTATGAGAATAGAATTTTCTGTGCCCTGTGCAGCAAAAATAATGAACCTTAAAAGAAAATCTTGATTGAATGCAAATACACAGAAGAGGACAGCCTAGAAGACAAGCAAAAACCGAGAATATTAACAGATGTGCTCACTATGCAAGCAAAACACATACTTTGAAGATAAGATGCACAGAGACAAGCTATGGATCAGAAGACTACCACAGGACAAAAAAAAAAAAACCCTTAACACCATAATAAAGGAAATAGTAGAATAGAACCATTCAGAATGTGGTAAGCATAGAAAATGAAATTCCAGTGGAAAGAATCCACAGATAGCCCCTAGAAAAAAATAATCTAAGGCTGAAAACTTCAAGGCATAAAGTGGTTAAATTTAACAATTCAATTCAGAAATAACTAGTCCTACAAGCTATCAGGAGAAAGGATTTTCAAAGATGAAGGAAAAAACATTAGAATAATGCAAGACTGTTCTAAATCTACTTGAAGAAGGAGAAGAGAATGGAATAATGTGTTCTGAAAAGTAACAGAGCTTTGGATGCAACCCATGGTCAAGTATTCTGTAAATCTGAGTTTTATCATATAGGACCAAAGATAGACATTCAATAATAAAGAAGAGTTGGAAACAGTTTTAGAAAGAAAACCAGAAAGGCGGAGCCAAGATGGCGGCTGGAAAGCAGGGACTACCATGAGCTGCCAAGTCCCTCCAAAAACCTATAAAAACCTATAAAAATGGCTCTGAACCAATTCTAGAACTGTAGAACCCACAAAATAGCAGAGGGAAGCAGGGCTTCAGCCCAGGACAGCCCGGATGGTTGCTGGGTGAGGTCTTTTGAGCACGGAGCTGGAAGTGGAGTGAAGCAGAGCAGAGCCCAGCACGGGCGGTGTAGACCAACCAGACCAGGAGCCAGGCAGATGGTGCCCTAGCGCCCTGAATTAGTGAGCTGCAGCAGTTACCAGACTTCTCAACTCACAAACACCAAAGACAACAGAGAAGGTTAGTGGGAAAAGCTGCTGGGGACAGGGAGTTGGCAGTTTGGCCACCACCCTAGGGGCAGCAGAGGTGGGGCAGCTACAGAACTACAGCTGCAGTTGCTTCTGGCCCCAGGCCCACCTGGTGGGAGGAATTAAGTGCCAGATCAGAGCAGGAGTGAAGAGCCTGCTGAAGATCTAAGTCCAGTCCAGGTTGGGGGTTCTTAGGGAAGGAGGAATGCTGGTGTGGCAGATCTGGCACATCCCCCCAAGCCTGGAACATAGAACTCTACTCTACAAGCAGTCATACCCTGCTGAAAAATTCAAAGGTCAAGTAATTTGTCTGGGAACATGGCCAGGCAGTGAAAATGCACCCAGATTCAGTCTCAGACTCTGGAATCCTTCTTTGGTGACAAAGAAGACCAAAACATACAGCCAGAAGAAATCAACAAAGTCAAAGAGCCTACAACAAAAACCTCCAGGAAAAACATGAACTGGCCTCAGGCCATGGAAGAGCCCAAAAAGGATTTGGAAAAGAAAGTTAGAGAAGTAGAGGAAAAATTGGGAAGAGAAATGAGAAGGATGCAAGAAAACCATGAAAAACAAGTCAATGACTTGCAAAAGGAGACCCAAAAAAATACTGCAAAATATACTGAAGAAAACAACACCTTAAAAAATAGACTAACTCAAATGGCAAAAGAGCTCCAAAAAGCCAATGAGGAGAAGAATGCCTTGAAAGGCAGAATTAGCCAAATGGAAAAGGAGGTC
>CM053622.1:126119562-126134701 GCA_028646595.1 Phalanger gymnotis | reverse complement strand
GTGGGGTGATAGAAGGGAGGGCTGACTGGGGAACAGGGCAACCAGAATATATGCCATCTTGGAGGAGGGGAGGGTAGAAATGAGGAGAAAATTTGTAATTCAAACTCTTGTGAAAATCAATGCTGAAAACTAAGTATATTAAATAAAACAAACCAAAACAAAGCCAAAAAAAAAGAAAAAAGAAAAAGGTAATTTTTGCTGAATAAATTAACTTTTTCATTCAAGCTACACCAAAAACTGTTGTCAGAATAGATCTAGGTAAGCTTTGGAATCTTGGTCAGACTGCAAAACAAACATCCCTAAAACACCATAAAAATGGTTTAGGGATTTTTGGCTTCTAGTAGGGCTGAAAGTTTTATTTCTATTGAAGGAATGATGAACTCTGATAAACATCTAGAAGCAGAATTGTTCCAGAATTACAGAAATGCCCAAATAGAGATTGAATATTTCGATACCATCTTACACCCTGCCACATGTCACAAAATGTAAAGAAACTTATCCTAGAGATAGACATAAAATGCATCAATTACCTGGATATCCACATGAACAATGGCTTGAATCAATCAATCGACAAGCATTTATTAGGTGCCTATTATGTGTCAAGCATTGTGCTAAGAGCTAGGGATATAAAAACAAAACTGAAAACAGTCCCTGACCTTTCAGAGTTTACACTATGATGGGAAAAAAACATGTACATCTATAAGTATGCATCTAAGATAGGATACAGGTAATCTCAGAAAGGTCTAACCCTAACAAACTGAATTTTCTAAAAGTGGGATGGACTGCTTTGCTATCATTTGAAGATTTCAAACATAGACTTGATGATCAGATAGACAGATGATATCTAGATAGATTGCGGCCCTGTGCTAAGTACTGGGGCTACAAATACAAGCAAGTAAAACAGTTCTTGCCTTCAAGGAGTTTAAAATTTAACGAGGGAAGACAATACGTAAAAGAGAGCTGGAAAAGCTAGGTGGTGGTGGTATGGTATTGGCCAGAGTAGAGGTGGCATGCTTAAGAAATCATGGGTGGGGAGTGAAGTGGAAGCCTGGTTGCCTTCAAGATAAAATGAGAGCTCACCTATCAGAGTCCAAGGTTTCTTCAGAGAAGAGGTGAGGATGATGACCAGAGTGGAGGTAGGATGGTTTGGAGGCCAGGAAGTGAGACAGGGACCTGGGCTGGGGTAAGAAAAAGAGAGAGCTGGCATGTTGTTGTGGACTTCCTTCACTGGGTTGGTTTAGATGATTTTTGAGAACTTTTTCAACTTGAAGGTTCCAGGAGTCTATGAATTTATCATGTTGTACAGGAAGACTAGCTGAAACTTCTCAAAGCAAGATATGTGTCATATGCTGTTGTAATATTTGAAAGGTTGACTTCTCAAAAGAGAAAATGGCAAAATTCTGCTGGCTGCAATGGATTCATGTTGTGTGAGGTAAGTAAATAAAATGTGAAGACTTCACAAGGGAGGATGTGTATAATATTCGTATCTATTCATATCTATATACAGGAGTGTTTAAAAGAATCAAGATATATGGAAGGGGAAGATTTTGAGGCTGTAAGAATCTGTTTATTCAGCAGTCAGCCTCTGGGAAAGTTTCTTTTTTTTTACTCTGAAACTTTTTGTTCTTTTTCATGGTTCTGGTTTCAGTAAGAACAGGGTCATAATGACCTGTTTTCGTTTACTGTAAAGAATGGAAAGGGTTCCCCCTCCTCTTTATTCTATTCTCCTTCCCCAGATTTATAGATGTCACCCACCTGTAATCGTTAAGTAAGGGAACGGGAATTGGAGTTTCTGTGCCTTGATTTCCCGGTTCTTTGTTTAGCTGTTCGCATTTAGATTGTGAGCCGGCCTCCCAATACATGATGAGAAGGGTCAGAGGTGGGCATGGGGATTCTTTTGTGTTAGGTATAATAATGATGCTTTGCCCTTTGTATTCTCCCTCCTTTGCTGGTTCAGTTGGTAGAGGATGCCCTATTCTCACGAGAATTGAATAAAATTTCTGCTCTTACCTTGAGATGGCTCCTTATTATTATTATTATTATTATTATAATTATTATTATTTGAGGGTCAGATTACCCCACACAATATCTTTGCCAGGTGGTCTGATGCCCAAGGCAGAGTTGTGAATAACTGAAGGGATATTTGTTGGAAACAGTGATGCTATAGGGGAGAGGGGCTTTGAATGGTGACTGCAAAAAAAAGTTAGCAAGTGTTCACAAAGAACCAAACTGGAGATGCCTTCAGTTTCGGGGTAGCCTGTTTGACTTGGAGAAGGGAAGAACTGGGTTCAAATCCTACTTCAGACCCTGAGCAAGTCACTTAGACATCTTTCTTAGCTTCATTTTCTTCATCCTGAAAGTAAAAGGGTAGAACTTGCTGACTATTAAGATCCCTTTCAGCTCTAAATCTATTGTTATGTGGTTGTAGTTTTGCCCAAGATTTATTCCTTCAGACCCAACCTTTAGTGGGCTGAAGGTCGTGTTTCCTAACTTGTTTTTCAGTTTATCTATAAGAGAAAATTAAATTTCATGACAAACTTGCTGTAACACTCTTTCCTTTCATCTTCTACAATTATTTTTATTAACCTAGTATTCTCTTAAACTTCATTTAAAGCACAAAATTCTAGTTTAATGTAGTTCTCTCTTCTATTTATCTATATAGGAATTTTGCTATGTTGTCTGATGGCTCTTTGTGAGTCGTCTTTCAAAGCCCCAGGTTATTCCTTCTATATGATCAACAGATCTGAATTTTAATCCCAAATCTACAAAGACTAGAACCTACTCCAAGTGTCTAATTTGTCAACTTCCAAAATTACAAATTTAGTATTTTTTGAGTGAGATATGTTTAGAGGAACATGCTGAGTGGAAATTAATCATAATATTTAACATTTACATATCACTTTAAGGTTTGCAATGTTGTTGCATGTGAAGTGGGTGCTGTTATCATCCCCCCCTTTTTTTCAATAGATAAGAAAACTGTGACCAAGAAAAGTTAAGTGACTTATACAGGGACCTGGAGCAGGATTTGCCCTCTGGTCTTCCAGACTCCAGGCCCAACACTCTTTTCACAATATGCTTGAAATTCCGGTTGCTGGTTTACAATGGCCACAATGCAATAAAGAAACCTAACCTATTTAGTAGGAAAAGCAAGTATTAAAATTTATGTCAAGTAGACAAGTTAAGTATAAGGGGCAATCATTTTCTTCAAAATTCCATTGCTGGCTTAAAAAAAGGAAGAGAAAATTTAGTAAAAGGGATTTTTTTTTGGTTTAATATAAAAACACCTGGGAAAGAGAATGGTCCTTAGCAATAGATGGATTGGTCCATCTCTTCAGTCACTCTACAGAGTTTTTCACTACAGCAAGAGAGATTTTTATTAAGTCATTCACGTGACTTTGCACTTCTAGTCAGATGGGAAAGAACATCCTTTCCAACAGTTATTGAGTTCTGCATTTTGGTGTGTCCAGAAGACGGAAGTGAAGCAATACACAAAGAACCTCAAAGAATTACAAATGAAAGAGGACAAATATGTAATCGGTCTACATGCCAATTTGCAAGAGCCAAAGCACTAAATGTCTGAATCATTTTGCTAAGGATCAGAAAGCTTTGCTTTAGGATATTTTATTTGAGGGGTTTCTGAGAGAAATAAGAAATTGGTTCTCATGCCTTCCTCTTGAACAGTGTGGTCTGAAGAGTCTTCTTCCAGCTAAGAAGGAAGCTGTCTAGCCTTTGTCACTTGCACCAAGAAGAAGCAAGCTGTGTAGTTATACAGAAGCAAATGGAAAGTTCCCTAAGGTCAATTGCATTTCCTAGTTCTTGGTAAACTCTGAAATGGACAGATAGAGTACCTGGTCATCCTGTAGATACACTATGTAACATCATGGAAGTTGTTTGATATTCCTGGTTTGTCTCTCTATCTGACCTTTGGCTTGTAGGTGGTAGATAGTCAGAACCAGGAATTATTGCACCACCTTCTTCAGGCTTTTCTAAAAGTTGTCCAAAAATTGCAGCCCTTAGTCTAAGATAGGGGCTATATGATTAGCTCCAGGAAACCAAGATTTATAACCTCTTTCAAAAATTATTACGTTATTTGTGGCATGGATGGCAGTTTTAGCCAGGGGATGAAATGACAGTCTGGAAGATGGATTGACTTACTCCTATCCTATACTTCAAAGAGGTCAAAGAAAGATCCAATCAGTATATATCAAAATTTTCATAGATGTGTGTGTGTGTGTGTGTGTGTGTGTGTGTGTGTGTGATGGTGAAGAACTGAAAACAACGTGGGTGTCTATTGGGTGGAGAATGACTGAACAAATTGTGCTCTATGAATGAAGCAACATTATTTCACCATAAGAATATGGGGTATACAGAACATGGGAACATTTGTATGCAATCACCACAAGAGTGAAGTAAAGAGAACCAGGAAAATTATATGCATTATACAGGAATATACACTGTATTGTATACAGTACAATACAGCATATATACACCATACAGTATATATACAGTAATGTAATGAAAATGACAACTGAACAAAGCCTAATACTATTAAGTCTCATGACTAATCTTAAGGAAATAAACTTCTCCCCCATGTTTGTCGGAGAGGTAGAGGACAATGTTTACAGAATATTGTATGCACCGTCAGACATAGTTACTACATCAGCTGCTTTTGCTTAGCTGGTTTTTGTTTGTTTTTGTCAGATGGGAAGACTCACTGCTGAGGTAGAAGTGGGACTAGAGAAAGAATATTTCTGGAAATGAGTGTAATGTAAAAACTTAAGGAATCAATACAACTATTTTTAGAAAGTGGTTATCCAAAATGAATATAGTAGTATGGTCTTCAAGACAGAGATAGATCAATTATGAAATCCATGCTTACATGTTTAATGGCTGTGGAGCAATGGCTAGTAATGATAGGAGTGTCACTGTTCCCATTGGGGTCTCTTTGTCCTGTTGTACCAGTTGCAGTTATGGATTTACTATTGGACTCCTGAAGCCCAGTCTGGTCAGAGTGGGCTAGTGTGTAGAGTGCTGGATCTGGAGTCAGGAAGACCTGATTCTGCCTTTGATGCTTGTTAGCTGTGAAGTTGTCCCTTAATCTCTTTAAGCCTTAGTTTTGTTATTTATAAGTTAAAGACAGTAATATCACTAACATATGTTATACTGAGTTGTCATGAGGCTTAAATTGGAAGATGAATGTAATGCATTTTGGAAATTGTAAAGCACAATAATAACAGTTATTAGTATTTTTATTAATTGATTGGGAATACCCAGCCAGAAAGACTTTGCACCATGCTCAGAGACTTTCACTATGTACTGCAGAAGCAGTGTGTCCTTAGTAGCATATAGCTGGAGCTTGCTTAGTTCTATCCCCATGGCCATTTATATGTGGGATACAAGCAAGCCTCTGTTCTCATTTCCATCCTTTGCCTCTTAGTCTGTGAGACAGAGCGCCCACTATTGCATTCTGGGTCTTAAGTAGGCACACCTTATGTAGAAAGAAAAAGGGGAGGTGAGCAGTGCCTACTGTACATGGCAGCCTTATGGGGTATAGGCTTCTCTATAATGTGGAAGGCTCTGATGATCCATTTTGACTGTAACTTAGTACTGTATACCTGAAGGTGGTATTGCCAGGTCTCTAAGATGGCTTTGACAGATGTTCCATGTTCCATGGCAGCATAGTTTTTGTTGATATCAGCTAAGGGTAATAGTATACCACCTACAGTGGAGTTTCAGGCCTAAGCCCTTTTCTTCCCCTGGAAAGCTTTTGCATGGTCACAGAGGTATTATTTCTAAGTGAAATAGCTGTAAGTCTGGCAACAGACCTCTCTCTCTCTCTCTCTCTCTCTCTCTCTCTCTCTCTCTCTCTCTCTCTCCCTCCCTCCCTCCCTCCCTCCCTCTCCCTCTCTCCCTCTCTCCCTCTCTCCCTCCCTCTCCACCATCACCCCCACCCCATCTATGGTGACTATGAAGAGTGTGGTGTCTATTATGTCTAATATGCACTTGAGGCTATGTAACAGCAGGATATTTAAGGGGCTGTTATAGATGTATAGTGAATATAAGTATCACAATATTAAACAACAAGGGAAACATAAGCACTTTAAACTTTCCCTATAATTCACCTTCAAGCACTGTGATATAACCATGTATGTTTAGGAAACAAGAATAGCTGGCTGGCAAGCATGATGTGTGCAGTTGATAAGAAATAGAAGTCTTCCTTTTAAACAAAGACTTTCAGCTCCCTATAAGTACTTAAGTGACAGAGCCATGAGTAGCAGCAGGGTCTTTCATTCAACAAATATTTGTTGAGCACTTATGTGCAAGGCACTGTGAAGAATACAAAGAATAAAATTCAATGTAATAAGCATTCATGGAGCATCTATGGAAGGCACTGTCCTAGGTGCTGAGGAAATTACAAAGATAAGTAAGATACAGTTCCCGCACTTAAAGAGCTTACAATATAGCTGGGATAAAAGGAAGCTGTACAAATAAAACAAAGTAGTATTTGAAAAGCGCTAGAAGGAAGGCACAAATTGTTATAGGACGCAGAAGCAGGAAATAATTCTGCTGGCCTAAGTCATCAAAGAAGCTTTATAGATGCCAAGGCATTCTATCTGGACCTTGGAGAACGAGTAGGTTTTCAATGGAAATAGAAGAAATAGGAATCTTTAATAGAGGAAATGGTTAGAGCAAGATTACAAAATTTGGAAAGCCTAAAATGAAGTATAAGATACACTCTTGCCTTCATAAACATATGAACTGGTTGGAGAAATAAAGCATCCAAATAACTGCAATACAAGCTGGTATGAGTTCCATATAAATAGCGCGTACAACAAAGGTAACAGGAACCCAGAGGCAGGAGAGTATTATTAGTTTGGCTTGATCATAGAAGCTTTAGAAGGATTTTAGTTAGATATTAAAGGATTTGGATAACTGGAGATGGAAGGAAAATGAGCCCTAGGCCAAAGACAAGAATAATAAGGAGAGATTTTTATTAGGAAAGGCCCAGAAGCAGCAAAGTTCAAGGTGTGTTTGCGAGATAGTAAGTAGAAAAGAGCAACTATAACACAGACTACATAAGTGGGAAAGGTAGGAGATGACTGGAAAGGTAGGAATTTCTTCTTGGGATTCTTTTTTTGAAAATACTTCTTCTAATCACCCCCAGATGGAAGCATAGTGGCCACTTATAGGCCTCATCCCACTACTGGTTAGCACAAAGCTTTGACTTGGTAGCAGCCTTAGTGTGGACACCTTAGTGTGGATTGGCTTTAGCCCTACTGCCGTGCAGAATTGCTGAGCTCAAACAACCCACCAGACTCAGCCCAGGGAGTGGCAAAGATTACAGGCATGCACCACCATGATGAGTGGAAAGGTAGGTTACAGATAGTCTGTGAAAGGGTCTTGAATGCCAGTCTTAACAGTTTGGATTTTATCATCTGTGCAGAGCTGCTAAAAGCTTAATTCCCTCATTCTACATATAAGGATATTAATACACAAGAGAGGGTAATGATTTACTCAGGGTAACAAAGTCATTAATTGAGTCAGGATTTGAACCTAGGTCTTCCTGACTCAAAGTCTAGTTCCCTAAAAATTGCATGATGCAATCTCTCTAGAGATGCTTGTGATGGAAATAAGACAAGAAAAAGAAATTGAAGGTGTAAATATTGGGAAAGTACCCAAAATTTATCTCTTTGTTGACTGCATGATGGTTTACTTAGAAAATCCCAGAGGATCAGCAAAGAAACTAGTAGTTCAGAAAAATAAGAAGAAAATTCAGAATAATGACAAAATTCATAAACTATTTGGGAATATAAACTTCTATACTTTCAGACTTCCACAGCCTGGAGGGCTGCTATATCACTGGCTGGCTGGCTGTGGTTGCTCCAGCAAACTTCTGCTCCCTGGAGCATTGCTACAATGCTGGCTGTTGTGACCCAAGCTAGCCTGGACCCCAGGTCACATGGCACTGGAGAGAGGGAGAAGGACTGGGGTGTAGGGTTTTATGGCAAGGTCATGTATTTGATTCTTTGGTCAAGTATGCTGCTCATAGCATGGGAGTGTGGAGAAGGATGCTGAGTTAGCTGTGGGTAGATATCAGTTCATTTTTTTATTGAATTCCAGTTGTCCTAGACAAGAAGTACCAAACATAGTAGCTTGCAGTAGGGCAACACACCCTAAGGACAAGAACCAAATTAAAATGTAATTGATAAATGTTTAACAAAATAAAAATACAATTTGTTGCTGTTTACTCATTTTCAGTTGTGTCCAACTCTTCCTGGCTCCTTTTGGGGTTTTCTTGGCAAAGATACTGGAGTGGTTTGCCATTTCCTTCTCCAGCTCATTTATAAATGAAGAACTGAAGCAAACAGGGTTAAGTGACTTGCCCAGGGTCACATAGCTAGCAAGTATCTAAGCCCAGAATGAAATGCAGGTCCTCCTGACTCCAGGCCCTGTACTCTATGCACTGTGACATGTATCTTTAAAAATGTATACTAGAATATAGATAATGTTAATATGTGGTTTTCTAAGTCAATATACATCCCACAGGGGTCCTTACCTATAATTTAGTTTAGTGGGGCCCCTCTCTCTATTTGAGTTTGACATCACTGTCCTAGATCACAGAGACAGCTGAAGTTGCTTCATTTTTAGCACATAATTTCTGTTTTGGAGAGATATGAGAGATGACAAAGATCAGAGAAAATGTTTTGTCTTCCATCTTGTTCATATGACCCCACTGACTGGCTTGATTATTGAAGCCTGCACTATTTAAAAAAAATTAGAAGAGAACAAGATCAGTTACACTTCAGAATTACTGTTAGGGAGCATAGGCCTTCATAGAGTATGGACCAGGTGGTGCAACAATCCATAACTTTATGCACAATTATGTCAGGGAAACAGTCCTTAACCACACAAGTACTAGGGAAGATCACAAATGAGAAAATGGATAATTTTGATTACATGAAATTGAAAAGCACTAACAAAATCTATGCAACTAGGATAAGAAGGGAAACTGTCAATTGGGGGACAGTTTTTGCCTCAAATATCTTTGAAGAAGGTCTGATGATCAATATATAGAGGAACCTACCAAATCAATTCTGAAGTTTTACTTCATAATCAGCAAGATGGTGAAGATGACAAATAGATGGGAATAATTAGTGTTGGAGAAGCTTTGGAAAGACAGCCTCACTAAAATATGGTTGTAGGAGTTATGAATTAGTCTAAACATTTGGAAATAAATTTGGAATTGTGCTAAAAAAAGTAATGAAAATGTTTCTACCTTGTGATGCAGAGATCGTACTGATAAGCATATTCTCCAAGGAAGAGTAAAATAGAAAGAATATATGATATCACTAATGACAAAAAACTCACTTAGGACTAAACTTGTCCCTGCAGAAGAGATGTTCTTTGCAGAGGTAAGTGAAAAATTGCCAATGGTAAATGGTCAAACCCAGTTTGTATGTTGATTAATTTTTACGAACTGCCTTCTCCCCCCACCTTTTTTTAATTCTTTGTTACAAGAAATGACTCAATAGATAGTTATTTTTTCTGAAATGAAGGAACTGTATAAATAAAAAGACTATTCTGGCAATAAAAAGCAGGATGAATTAGAGTAGAATGAGACTGGGGGGAGGTAAATCAAGAAACTATTGTATTTACCTCTAACATGGAAAATTGACAAAATGACAAAATGTGGAAATAGTTAACATTGGAGGGATTGTGGAAAAGATGGGTACATTAATGGTGTTGCTGTGAATTGGTATAATCATTCTGGAAAGCAATTGGGATTTAGGTAAATAAAGGAGTAAAATATCATTCCCTTTAACCTGGTAATTCTACCACTGAGCAAATAGGCCAGGGAGGTCATTGATAAAAAAAAGTTGTATATGTAGTAATTTTTTGTGTGTGGTAGCCAAGAACTGAAAATACCCCAATTGATTGAGAAATGGCTAAACAAATGGACATAATATAGCACCTACTTAACCAAAGTTGTTGTAAGTAGCAAATGAGATAATATTTGAAAAGTGTTTAGAGCAGCGCCTGGAACATAGTAGGTGCTTAATGAATGCTTGTTTCCTTCCTTCCTTCCCAATTCTCTATTCTAATAAAACTAGTCTGCTAGCTGTTTCCAGTAAACAATGTTCCATCTCTTGCCTTCATACTTTGGCAGAGTGGTTCCACATTTCTGGAATGCACTCCTTCTTCATCTTGACTTTGTCAAATTTCAACTTCCTTCAAATTATAGGCCAAGTGGCATTTCCTGAATAAGATCTTTCCTGATCTGCCCTGTTTTTAGTGCTCTCTTCGTGAAATTATCCATTGTTATTACTTTTGTCCTTCATGTGCACAAACCCCAAAACCTGAAAAAGTTTTAGAAAGAAATACATTTGATCATTGACAGGGGAGAGCAAGCCAGAAAGAGGGAGGCTCTCTCTCCTACAGGCTCTGGAAGATTTATATTATATAGGATTTAGACTAAGGTATCAGCATATGAACCTCATATACTTGGTTAAAAAATTTTGCAGAGAGGACAGTTTGAAAGCAATGTTGATTGGAATGGATATTAGTAAATACAAACATTTTTAAAATGCAAAGGGAGCCCAAAACACAAGCTTGGAGAGACCCAAAACAAACCTGGGTGAGAAAATCCAAAATATAAGTAAGTGGTTTCAGAGGAGCCAGGACCTGGAGTCAAAATTCCTTGTAGCTATCTCCAGCATTCTTAGAGAATTCCTGAGGTCAGGGTGATATTCTGGCTTCAAACAATTGCTAGTCACTTAGATTTAAACAGTATAATAATTAATAAGTTCCCAACAATATAATAAAGCATTTCCACACTTTGCACAGACTTTGAATTTATTTGTGTAATATTTGGTTACTTTTAATTGTATAGATGTTTTTATTTCGTAGTAAAATGTGACTCCTTGAAGGCAGGGATGGTTTCATTTTTTATTCTTTTATTTACAATGCCTCATACAATGGCCTTTAATTGGCTGCTCCTTCAGAGTTATGACGAAGAGAATTCATCATCTGGAGGCATTTGTAAGCACAATTAGATTCCACTCACCCACCAGTTAAGAAATTTTTCACCATTACATAGTACACAAGTAGGAAACAGTCAAAGAATACCTGTTTGTGTTCTGAAGCAAGGACAGAAATGGTCCCTCCTTCATATATTTTTGTAAGAATACTTACCAACCAACCGTCCAGGTGTATTAGCAAAAGACAGAGAATAAGATTGAGCACGCTCAGAGGACTGGGCCCTTATTGGCCAGTCCCTCCATTATATACATACATATGTAGTAAATGCTTAGCAAATGTTTGTTGAATTCAATTGAATTTTTTTCAATTAAGGGAATAGGGACAGGAATTTTCAGGGAATGTTGAGTATACTGGTTTGATTCTTGTGAAGAAATAGTGGGAGTGAGACAAATGAAATAGAGCCATGAAAATCAAGATGTTATGGTGAACAAGGGGTAAAATTGGCTAAAGGCTAAAGAGAGATAGTCTTGGAAAAAACCTGACAACGATTAAGGTATATAAATTCTGATAAATGTATCTGATCATTTAAGGTAAGCTATGGGGCCATTCTTCCCTCTTCTCAACCTTTACTTGGTGGATAATGTGGCTATGTTCTAAGGATAGATGGGTAATTATCTAGGTTAGTCTAGAGAAGAGAGGAGGGAAAAAAGATAATGAAGAAGAATTATAGCTACTACTACTAATAAAATACAGGACCACCTAGACGTGAACTCAAGGATGAGTGACATCTGCTTGAAGCTAACTCTTTCCCAGAGACAGGACAGGGGTTATGCTGATGCATGTTAATGAAAGTATAATGAAGGAGTGACCCTCTGAGTATTAATATCAAGTGAGTCATATGATCACCAAATAGAGGATAGATATATTGTGCAAAGTACAAATGGAAGAGGGATTCCCTAGGGATAGCAAGTTGTTCCAGATGATATTGTCCTGATTGCATCAAGCCCCAGATTATTGCAAATCATTCCAACTGTAATCTACAATCACTATAAAAGGGGGTAAACTGTGTTTTATAGCAAATGTCTTTAGACTTTGGGGGGTGAACACCTAGAATTGTCAGCCATAATCTAATGTGGGGGGACTTAATGAGATGAAAAGGTGATAAAGGGAAATCTAATCTCCCTAATCTGGGCAGGCTTCCCCAGGAATGAAGCTGATCATATTGCATGGCTACTAGGTACTGTCCTGGTATATGTGTCTAGCTGAGTGGGGCCTAAACTAACTAGATAAGTAAATAAAAAAATATATACATGTAACCTAAGTCTCAAAGCTCATTGGTATGGGACTCTCTCTTCATTGGTGGAGATCAATGCCCTGTATTTGTGGGAAGGGCAACTCAAGAGTTGGTGAGAATGGGAGAAAGGGAAGCTTTAGGTTCTTCAGGGCTTTTCAGACTCTACTGCTGCTTCAAGAACTTCCGGCTTCCAGCTTCGAGAGAGAAGATGAAAGAGGCCAACTCCACTTCAGGCTGCCCAGGAAAAAGTAGAACTCTAGGAAGAAGCCAACATGAGGGTAACTGGCAGTCTCCAATGTGTCCCTGACCCAGTTTGTCACACTAGGTATTTCAGGGAATTTCACATTGGGTGAGATCTGGGATTCTCTCTCTTGGTTGAGCTGTTACTTCACTCCCAATGGGAGAGCTCCTTCATTCTGTATTGCCTGAAATATATTCTCTTATGTATACTTTCTCTGATTTTCATTTTGATGCCATTTTGGACAAATGGGTTTCTTTATTACCTCTTCTGTGTTTTCATTATGGAACTGGTGGGTAGGGAGTCAAACCTTGGACATGAAGCCTGAGGTCCTCCTTTTCCTCAATTAATTAACAATGGTCAGATGTTTATCTTGAATCTGAAAACCACATCCCCTAGACTAATATTTAAAGGAGCAGATAGATATAATTCTAGCCTGGTATCCCCTCTCTCTGAGGAGAGCACAGTGGCTAAGATTCTGGCCCAACTTCTTGATCCTTCTCCTGGCAATTAAAGGATGAGGAGAGAAGAGGCTGGAGATATCTATTCTTTTTACCTTTAAGTCACACAATGACACCGTCATGTTACATATGGGGAACAGTCTTCACTATGTACAAAGTAAATATGAAGTAGTCAGGAGTATTTCAACAACTAGGGGTATCAAGAAAGGCTTTGTGTAGGAAGTGGCATTTGTGCTGAGCCTTGAATGATAGTATGGATTCTGAGAGGCGACCATGTGCATGAAGTAGGTCAGCCTATACAAAAATACAGAGATGGGAGGAGGAGTATGGATGGTGAGAACAGTGAGGGTTATAGAGACTGTGTTGTATGAGAATTAGTTGAAGGGAATGGGTATGTTTGATCTAGAGAAGTCTTGGGGAAGACAGTTCAGGGTGTGGCAGGAGAGGGTGGTCATGATAGACTTTTTCAGTTATTTGAAGGCTATGTCTGCTACTGTGATAGAGGAATTAAACTTGTTCTCCTTGTTCCCTGAAGGCAGATATATTAGCACCTGGGGGGCAGGGAGCTTAAGAGAAGTAACAGTGACCTTTTAAATATAGTTTTATTTTTTGTATTTAATTTTTAAAATTTTATTTAGTATTTTATTTTTCCCCAGTTACATGTAAAAACAATTTTTAAAATTTGTTTTCGAAGCTCTGAGTTCCAAATTCTCTCCCTTCCTCTCCACCTCCCTCGGGAAGACAAGCAATTTGATATAGGTTATACATATGTAATTATGCAAAACATATTTCCATATTAGTCATGTTGTGAAAGAAAACACAAACCAAAAAAGAAAAAAAACTCAAGAAAAATAAAGAAAGTTTCAAAAAGTATGCTGTATTTAGACACCATCAGTTCTTTGGGGATGGACAGCATTTTTTGTCATAAGTCCTTCAGAGTTGTCTTGGATCATTGTATTGCTAGAAAAGCTAAGTCATTCACAGCTGATTATCTTACAATATTGCTGTTATGTTTGACACAGTACATTTCACTTTGCATCAGCTCATGTAAGTCTTTCCAGGTTTTTCTGAGAGCATCTTGCTCATCATTTCTTATAGCACAAAAGTATTACATCACAATCACATAGCACAATTTGTTCAGCCATTCCCCAATTGATGGGCATCCTCCCAATTTCCAACTCCCTGCCACCAGAAAAGAACTTCTATAAATACTTCTATACATAAAGGTCCTTCCTCTTTTTGTTTTTTATCCCTTTCTGGATACAGGCCTACTAGTGGCACTGATAGGTCAAAGAGTATGCATGGTCATATAGCCCTTTGGGCATAGTTCCAAATTTCTCTAATGAATGGTTGAATCAGTTCACAACTCCACCAACAATGCATTAATGTCTCATTTTCCTTATATCCTCTCTAGCAGTAGTCACTTTTTCTCTACTATTGGCCAATGTAATAAATATGAGTTAGTACCTCAGAATTGTTTCAATTTGCATTCTTCTAGTCAATAGTGATTTAGAAGACCTTCTCATGTGGCGATAGTTTTGATTACTTCACCTGAAAACTGTTCATATCTCTTGACCATTTATCAATTGGGGAATGGCTCCTATTTTTATAAATTTGACTCAGTTCTCTATATATTTGAGAAATGAGGCCTTTATTAAACAAACTTGCTTCAAAATTTTTTTCACAGTTATGATTGTATTCCCTCCCCCCCCATTTATTTTATTCTCTCTCTTTTTACCCTGTCCTTCCTCAAGTGTTTTGCTTCTGACTACTGCCTCCTCCCAATCTGCCCTCCCTTCTATCATTGCTCCCCTTCTCTTATCCTTTTCCCCTCCTACTTTCTTGTAGTGTGAGACAGATTTCTATGTCCCAGTTGAATATTTGTTATTCCTTCTTTGAGACAATTCTGGTGATAATAAGGTTCACTCACTCCATTCCCCCCACTTCCCCCTTCCTGCCTCTTTTATATTGTCCCGCGTTCTCGCCGGACACACCTGCTGAACCCTCCTAGGTGAGCAGCCGCCTCCCCAACCGGGCTTCGGACGTCTCCGGTCCCCTTGGCAACCAAGGGGCAATAACCAGACAGCGACCACTATAGTGTGCAAGAGGTTGCTTTATTGGAGTCTTCACAAAATGTCTCTCTCCCTTCCTCCTCTCCACACCTTA
>CM053622.1:126100264-126119062 GCA_028646595.1 Phalanger gymnotis | reverse complement strand
AGAGTAGCCAGGAGGCCACAGAAAAATAAGATGTCATAAATCATATTCACCGCTCGAACTCCTGGGCCCACACAGGGGTCGGCTCTGCTTCGGATTTTTTACAGCTATAGTTTTCTCGCCTCTCCTCGCAGCCAAGCCTCTGGCGTTCTTAAGTCCCGCCTCAACGACTAGAGACCAGAGTCCAGAGACCCATTGGTTCCCCAATTGGCCCCTTTTAAGTCTTTAATCTACGCCCACAGGGGTTTCACACCTGATAGGGCTTTGGGCCTGGGGCTTAGCGTTTAACAGGTGAAAGTACTTTCACCATAAACAAAAGCCAAACTCCTCAAGGGCACCCGTTAAACTAAGTCCATTTTGCCTTACTGGTACAGTCCCTTGGGGTATTAAGGTAATTTTTGTACTTCTGTTCTTACAGTATCTTTGAAATAAATATTCCTTTGCAAAAACTAATTGATGTTGTTTAAATGGACCTAGGACACTAGTCACTGATTGTCAACTGTGAGGAAATTATATTGGAATAGAAGGTGGAATCTGTGGTTTAGCAAAGACACTCAAATGCCTCAGGGGTACCCTCTAGAACTCAGAGTAGATGTAACTGGTCTGACTAAGAGAAAGATTAAGAGGAAGGCCAGGGAGTACTTGCTACAGGTAGGATGTCATTTGGAGTAAAATTTGGGTCCTTTGCATTTGTAAACACTTCTGGAGATTTTCTCTACCCAGATCTTTCATTATAATATACCCTAGTTTGCTATCCTAAAGAACTGGCAACTTTGGCCCCCCCCCCCCCCCCGCCCCCACCTCTGTTTTAGGCTGTAATTGTACAGTCATTTTTGGGGTATGTGTTTCCCTTACAAGTCAGTCCTTTTTCAGGTATTTGTTGACTTTTGCATTTGTTGATGTTAAATGTCTAAATACTGATATATGCTGAATTACTGAATTCTGTATAAGTAGTGATATTGAGGTGAATGAGTAGTTTAAAGCTTGGATTACTTAAAATGATAGTAGCCAGTTGAGAAATGTTCTTTTTTTCTGTGTTTAAACAGAGCTAGATTGTAATAAAGATATTGTGAGATCTTTATGCACTGTTATTTTCTAGAGTTAGGTTTGATTACTCGACCTCACTCTAGTTATCAACTCTTCGTGTTTAATTCCTTTTCCTTGTTTACTATGTTCTCTGTCCCTACTTGTCCTGTTATTGATCGAGTTTGGAATTCTAGTAGGAATACTTTTTTAGTGACAGAGATCCATAGAGGGAACTTTTGGGTGTCTTTTGTAACAAGGACTCAGAGGAAAATTTCCAGGAACTCTAAGAGGATTTTTTTCATCATAGGTAGAGAAATTTTGGTTCTATCTCATGTAGAAAAGAACACCCAGAAAATTTTGTCCAGACACCAGATGGATGGTTCTGTGTACTGAGAAAATCATGGAAGAGTTTTTGCCCATGGCAGTTGGGTTTTTTGCCAGAGGGTGAGGGGCTGACTTCTAGTCAACCCCTAGGTCCCTAATCAGTGTCCACACTCGCTCTGGGATTTTTGTTGAGACTCAGTTTTCCTTTTGAAATGAAAAGCTTAGTTTTCTTTTTTGTTGGAATTATTAGACCCACACTGTGAATGTGGGTTCAGAGCAGGGAGTGTACTAATGGAAAAGGGAGTGCCCAGCCCCCCAGGACCCAGAGCTGCTTTGCAAGCACTGGGACAAGTGATTTGTCTAGTCTTCTGAGCATAAGGGAGAGAGTAACTTCTAGCCTGTCCCGGGTCCTAAATCCTATAGAGAAAGCCCCACATGGTCTGAATAGCTCTATAGGAATTCTAAGATAAGAAACTGATTATCTTTTCCTCTTTTGTTGATTAAGGAAAGCTATTTTGAGTACCAAGAAAGGCACTACTTAGCAAATAAATACCAGATAAGCATTATTTTTTGTAAAATATTCTTTGTTGAATCTGCATAACCTTGTATTTGGGGACAACTGTAATTTTCATCTGTATATTGGGATTGTACATGATTATGTCTCAAGTGTTTTGAGACTCTTGTGTGGCGGGGGGCGGGGTGGGGGGGAAGCAAGTGAAAGGACAATCAATTGTTCCTGCTTTCTAGGGAATCCCAGCATTACTTGGGATTGGGGACAAAGACAGTGTGTTCAAAATATATCCCGGCTGATTTGCTTAAGACAGCAAAATTTTCCAACAAGAGGAAACAGTGAAAACAGAGACTGACCATTAATCGTAGGCCATATGAGCATGTAGTGTGCCACTAAAGAAATTCTCCTGCACAAAGAGAACGGGGAGCCTCCTTCCTAGAGAGTCTAGATAACATGTAAAGGAAGTGCCTCAGAGATTTACCCCAGTCTTGCAGGGGTACCCCCTATAATCCTAGGGGGAGATCTAGAGGTCTGAATTTAGGATAGTTAGCCCAGAGAAAATTCATTTCATAAGCATATATAAAATATATAAAAATTAATACAATATAACTGGGGGAAGGGCAGAGAAGAGGCATTAGTGGCAGGAGGCGGGGGCAAAAACAGCTTTGCATAAGAGGGAGAATTTGAGCTAAACCTTGAAACAAGAGATTTTTTGAGGTGGGGGTATGGAGTTGTAAAGTAGAAATAAGTACTTAGTATCTCTTTAAAAAAAAAATTCATTTTCACCCATACTAAGATCCATTAGAAAGCGGGATCATTTACATCACATCATTGAAAACAGAAGCATTTACTAAAGGTCTGTCTGTAAAATGTAATATGCTAGGCTTATTACCAGATGCTGCCGCCCAAAATTTTACGATGAGGCTACAGATAGGCCCTGATTAGAATGAATGAACCCTCTTAAGTGGTGTCAATCAAATTTGTATTGCATGTTTCACATATACATAAATTATAACTTCAAATAGTGCAAATTTGAATACACGCCACTTCAGGGGATTCATTATTTATACCACAAAGCAGGAACTTCGGTCTTTTTATTACATAAGTAGAAAGGGTCAGAAAGGTCTCGTGAACTGCAATCGAGCCAAAAGTAGGTCAGTTCAATAAGCATTTTTTTAAATGCCTACTATATGCCAGGCACGGTGCTAAGCCCCGGGTCACGGGTATTCAATGTGTATATTCTTGGCACCGGTGTCACCTGGAGCAAAACAGTCACGTTTCGAGGACTTTGGTTGAGTAGAGGACAAATTAATTGATTACTAGTTTTAAGTCCAACCATGTGGTGAGGTTAATAACACAGCTCCCGGCGTCTAGTAGGCTCTAAATGCTTGTTGACTGACTATATACATAAGTATCACAAAGACAACCAGCGTGGTAGAATGACTGAGGGATTCAGGACCCCAGGGCTCTGATGCTGCCACTAACAACCAGCAGGTCCCTCATCCCTGTGCCTCGGTTTCTCCATCAGTTAAAAAAGTCTGGGCAAGATGGCCAGCTCTTCTACCCATCCTATCTATCCTCGATTCCCAGCAGGAGAAGCGGTTTCAATTCAGGGCACAGTTTCTTAAGGATGGAAACGCCCGCTTCTGGAGAGTGGCCCCGCGCGCGTGCCAGGGCTCCGGGACGACGGTTAGCTGCGCCACTGGGCAGGCGCAGGCTCCGACACCACGTCCTCCCGAGAGGGGCTCTGGGAAGGTGGCGCTTGGCCAAACTTAGGCCTGCAGAGGGAGTGGGCCGGGAGCAAGCCTAGGAGGGAGCAAAAGGGTCACTTTCACAATGGCCCTCTAAGCGGAAGAGCCAACCACCCGCTGACCGGCAGAGTCAGACCAGGCTGCCCTTCCCTTCAATTTGGTCTCTTTGCCCCGCCCCCACCTTTTTTTCTCCCTCCTACCCACTCCCACCCCCTCATTCTCCAGAAGCCCCGCCCCTCCCTCGGCCGCAGGCGCAGATCTGTGCAGCGCGCGGGCGGGGCGGTGGCGTCGGCCGGCTCGAGGGGTCAGCTGACTTGCTTGGGCTTGGCACGTGACTCGCGTCGGTCGGTGCTAGGGCTAAGGGAGCCCGAGAGCGGGGAGATGGAGAGCTGAGCTGCTAAGTCCTCCCGGGTTTCCCGCTTCCGTCGTCTATTTTTTATCTCGCCCTCGCCTCCGGTGAGTGATGGGCGCCCCGGCGGACAGAGAGGACCGGAGCAGGGTGGCGGGGGGCCGTGCAGGGTTGGTTGATTTCTTCGGCTGTCAGGCAGGGAAGACACGGCGGGGACGCTGGCCGCTTCGTTCTTCCTTGCTCGCAGCCCAGAGAAGCAACCGCCCTGGGGCCGTATGTCGTCTGTTGTCTGCCGGCCTGCTTCCCGAGCTGCGCTCTCAGTGCAGGCGTGCCTCGGACCTGGGCCCAACCTTCTCCCCATGCCTGTCGTCTGCTGCTGTGTACGGCGAATACTAGGTGGGGGCCGGGGGGAGACTGGAAGGCAGGCCTTACATAAGTCACCGGGGGCGCAGGGCCCTTCACTTGCGGAGGCGGGGGGAGGGGCAGAGGTCACTGGGGTCCTGGGGGGCCTAGCTTGCCGGAGATTACAAGGTCATGGTTCGGTCACTGTAGACTCAAAGCCCCTCATTTTGTGGGGGTGCTGGGTCACAGGATCATTGGGGTAGGGAAATGAGAGGCGCAGAAAGCCCATCCGGGGCCCCTTCGCTGGACCAAGGCCGGGCCATTTTGTCCCGTAACATCTATTCATTCTACCTCTGAAATGTTTCTCTAATGCCTTTTCGTTAGTTCTTCCCCGTACCTGTACCCCTTCCTTCTCACCTCCACTTCCTGACTTTCTTCAAGATTCAGCTCAATCCCACTTTCTGGAGCCAGTCTTTCTCGATGTTCCTCCTCTTCCCCCACCCCTTTCCCTCTGTGATTATTATGTTCCCTTATACTGTATATATTTTGTGTGTGCAGTTTTTGGTACATCGTATCTCCTATTGGGATGTCAGCTCGTTGAGGGTGCAGGGGCCACTTTTTTCCCTTGCTTTGTGTCCCAGCCCTTGGGACCTAGTAAATGCTTAATAAATGATTCTCGACTGACTACTGTTATCTGTCACCTTTGTTGGGATCGTCTTTACATATCCTTAAGAGTACTGGAGTGGAGTAACATTTTAACTGGTCTCCCTGCCTTCATTCTCTTAGAGTGGATAGACCATTGTCAGAATGATTAACGGTAAAGCCCTGATCTTATTCAAAAAGCATCTATTAAGTAATATGTCTGTTCACGGAGCTTATTTTCTTTGCTGAAAAGCATCTAGTGGCTCTCAGTGGGTTATCAGATAAAGTCCAAATGATAATTTAGAGGCAGCTAGGTGGTGCAGTAGATAGAAACTTTTGGGCCTGGAGTCAGAAAGACCTCAGTTCAAATCCAGTCTCAGGTACTATGGCTGTGTGACCCTGGGCAAGTCACTTAACCTCTGCCTTAGTTTCCTCAACTGTAAAATGAGGATAATAATAGTTCCTACCTCGCAGGAATGTTATGAGGATCAAATGAAATAATATTTGTAAAGTACTTATAAGGTACAGTGCCTGGCACTATATAAGGCTATATAAATTTGTATTCCCTTCCCTTCCTCTAGTTAAAGGCATCCTACAGTCTGGCCTGAATCAGCTTTGTCTCTCACTATCCCCATTCACATAATCTATGTTCCTACCAAACTGACCTACTAAACTATTCCCTGATATTCCTGTCTCTCAGTCTTTTCTTGTCTGCTTTCACCAGATTCTCTGCTCAAATTCTTTGTGTATTTAAGTGCCTACTAAGTATAGATTAACTGTGCTTATATACTGTGGATATAAAGATGGAAATTCTTAATTCCTTAGAAGGTACAAGTGGCACACAAAGTGATAAATTTGGAGCTGGAGGGATGAATTTGGAATTAGAGGACTGGTTTCAAATCCAGGTTCTGTTACTTTATACCCATGCAGTGTGCATGTCACTTAGCCCCTCTTCCCCTCAATTTCCTCATTTCTACAATGACTTGGTTAGATTAGAAATTCCTTCCAATTCTAAATTCTGCTGCTGTAATATGTGACTACATGTTCTAAGAATGGCTTCTTTGGGAGATTTTCTGTTAGAAGCTCATGAACCTAGAGGACAAATCCTATTGTCTTTTGTTTCAAGTTAAGTCACCTGGTATGTAGCTCCCATCCCTCTTTCTGAAGCCCAGTTCTATGCTTGACCTTTTACCTAGCAAAGTGCCATTCTTGGATCTTGGTTCTCGAATTGAGAAACAGTGAGCTTGTGTCTTATATTGACTTGTAAGGGGAGAGAATTTTGGACTGAACTCTTATTTTGGGGAGCAGGAAAATAATGATCATAGTGACTTTAGCTCTCTTTTTTCTTTATATTTAGCTACTGTTCAAGCAGCCCTTGAATTCTGAGGGAGTGGTGGCGGGGATCCTAAAGATGCATGGTAGGGGTCTTAGAGAGGGAGAATTGGTCGAAAGACACTTCTGCAAAGGTTTGCTTTGCATCTTTTAACTTACTTATTTTTTTTTGTCACGGTAACTATTTCAAAAGTTGTGGAAATAGAGGGCCGAAGATAAGTTTTTCAGGCATATGACAAAAATAGTACTTCTTGTGATAAGAGTTGGTATGAGAGATTGACAGTTGTCCAGAACACCTTTCCTTCCTACATTAGGGAGGCAGGAGAGAAAATAGTGTTAATACCTTTTATTGATAACAGATACTAGGTTTTTAGACAACTTACATGCTTTTCATATCTCTTATTTCATTTGTTTCTAATTATAAATTCCCATGTGCTGGGTAGTAGCAGATGTAATTCAGTTTATAGATATGAAAATAAATATATAAAGGAAAATTGATTTATCTAAAAGTGGGATTAGAATTTAGGTCCCATATCTCTTGCTATTGTCCCACATATGATAACATTATATATTACTGGAGAGCAGGGGTTCTTAACCTTTTGTGTGTGTGTCATGGACCCCTTTGGCACTCTAATGAAACTTATAACCCTCTTCTCAGAATAATGCTTGCTGCCTACATTCCTAATTGAATGAAACGCTAAATTTCACTTAGAGGTTAGCGAAAATAAAGGTTTATTTTTTCCTCCAAGTTCATGGACTCCTTCAAAGGTCTTAATTGATACCTTGAACATTCATGGACCTTAAGTTAAGAACTCTTGCTATAGTCTAGGCTGTTGTAGTTTATTTAAATATATGTGTGTGTGTGTGGGTGTGTATACATATATACATATATATGTGTGTATGTGTATATATACATATATAAATATATATGTGTGTGTATGTGTGTATATATGTGTATATATACACACATATATGCATGCATATATACACATATATGTATGTATTTACACACACATGTGTATATATATTAGCATCTTAAGATGCTAAGGCCCAAATAATTTTTTCTTAGAGAAATAGCATAGTATAGTAGAAACTGGATTTGTAATAAGACTTGGACATGAGTTTGAGTCCTGTCTCTACTTTCTACTCTGGGACCTTAGACAAGCTGGTTCTCTGAGCATCAGTTTCTTCATTAAAAAAAAAAATTATAATAATACATGTACTGTGTACCTCTAGAGGTAGGAAAGTGCCCTGTATATCTTCAGCAGCACTATGTAAATGGAGTTATTGTTGTAATATTTGACTTTGGGCTTTAAAAGGTGGCAAGTGAACATCTGAAGCTGGGCAGCACTCGGGAGTTGGCGAGGGATTGCTTTTAAAGACATTTTTTCCTAGACATAGGTAAAGTGAGTCCAGTCAGTACCCAGAACATTTGGAGCAAGTGCTAGGAAACAATATGGTCTGAAAGCAGTTGGAAAATGGCTGTTCATCACAGTCTTTAGCCATCTAAGGTGTCTCAAATTATATTGAGGATTGGGCTTTAGATTGCATATCAAAGATCTTTTTCTCTTTAGGTGTATCTTGCGCAATCTAGATAAAATCTACAGCAACAATACTAAAGGTCTAACTAATGTTACTGTAAATTCTGTGTGATAGGTGATTAGTGTTATACTTTACTTCCAAAACTGAGTGGAACACTGGCTTTTATGAAATTTCCAGTATAGTGGGAATAAATATATCTATTTTTAGTAATGGCTTTTGAAATCCTGAAGCTAAATATTAGAATTTTAGTAATTTTAAATGGATTTTTACAGTATATTTTAGATTTCCAGTCCTATTTTAGATTTAGAATTTTTCCTTTGTCTTTTTATAGACTTGAATAATCATCAGCATTTTTAGTCAAAACCTGAGCCACTGTAAAACTTGTATGTCATCGGTGTTTTCAAGATTTCTGAGAAACGTGTATTATTGTATTCTGGGTAAGCTAGTACTGACTGTCAACCAGGGCTAGTTTGAAATTTGTGATTGGCTAAAGTGACCTGGGAATGGATCATTTCAAGCTCCGTTTTATAAAATTAAACACTTATTTTTTAATTGGGCTTCTCAGGTGTTATTTGTTCCATCAATATGATTAGTTGTTGAAATCAATCTGTTTCTATTTAAAATAAGATAATGTGTGAAGTGCATTGCAAGTAAAAATGTCACAGATAAAAACAATGCTCTACTTTCAAAAATGTTTAAATAAAATGATGTCTAACAAGTGAGTTGAAAAATACTGACTCAGTAACTTGCAATTTTCCTTCAGCTGACAATTAAGGGTGATATTTTTGCATGAGTCTTTCAAAAAAAGAAAAAAAATTGAGTTTGCAGCATTTGAAGCCCTGTTTTCTAGGGTCTCAATTTTGTGCTTGTATTTTTTAAAAATATGAAATCATAAAATTTGTTATTAAAGGAACTTTGATCACGTATTATAGTAATGTGCAAATATAATTAATTTCTGAAACATAGGCATCCCTCACTCTAAATCAGGTTATATGCAGAATTTCAGATTTACCCAATTGATAGAGAAGGGAATAAATTCATTTTTAGTAGGCTTTAAAATTGTTTTTTTATTAAGTCACTTTTGTTTTTACATAATCTTTCTTTCCCTTTTCCTGTGCATGGAACCATATGTTGTAACAGAATAAAAAGGGAAAAAATGCAGTTCAGCAAAACTAAGTCAGATATCAACTGGACTTTTAACTTGAAGAATTTTGAACTAGAGTATCCTGTGATGATGGCAATACTTACCAGTCTAGTGAAGGGTGTTATTGCAGTGTCATTCTGCTTGACGTTATAAATTCCCAAAGATATAAAGAAAAGGGGTAGAAATCAAGGAGCAGTAGCTATGAGTCCAGAGACTCTCTAGGCAAGGGAAAAATTGTTGAGGTCCAGGAATATCCGTCGGCAGAGGGAAAATCCAGGACTCAGCAGAGTGCTGACTGTGTAGGAAACGAAGGAAAATTAGGCTGCTGGGCTGTTTGCAGATCCTGGCAGTGGATTAGCATGCTGTACAACTTCACCAAAAATTCTCATTTGTTAGGGAAATTTTTTCCCCTGTAAGAACACGTTATTCCCCCCTCCCCTTTTTATAATAGAAACCAAAGGGGAATTACATTTCAGAAATTCATATTAGAACTACTGGGAGTGGGGGAAGAATGAAGTTGAAATTATATGAATTAAGTATACTTGCCAAGTGTAGAGTAGAATTTTTCTTTAACATTAAATACAATAATTTATAAAGTGAAGATTTATTTACCAAGTGAGTTATTTATAAAGTGAAAATCAGCAGGTATTTAATAAACCTACATAACATGTAAAAACATTAAACTTGAAACCAAGAAGAATACATAAGAACCATCTTGATTTGTAAAATGTATATATTTTAACGAGTAACCTGAAAAATTTCATTATGTAAATTTCTGAACTCATTACTTGACAGAATATATTAAGTCATCCTCCAAGTCATCAGAAACGTTTAAAAAATTAATGGTTAATGAGCAAGGACAAAAAAAAAAGATTGAGAGATTTCTCACAAAGGGTAGCATCTATGAAGAATCAAATAATAAAAACAACATATATTTGATCTTCATACATTACCATATTTTGTAGCAGTCCCTCCAGTAGCATGCCTTCTGTATTCTTTAGTTATGATAAATGATTCATAATAAGCTATAGTGTTACAGTTGTGCCTTGTGCCATAACTGGAAAGCAGTGTGTTATTATTTCATTTACAGTTTGAGGTCATGCAGCTTCTACTTCATTTTGTCATGCTTTGATAAGATCTTAATCATCTGTTTGCTACCTTGGTATTAGCAAAGCTCGAAGAGAAGTTATGTGTACACAGGCAGTTTTTAAAAAATGTAGACACTTGCCTTCCCCACCCCAGTTCTCTAAGCTGAAAATTGGCTTGCATTTCAGTCAGATGAAAGCATCAAAATCAGTGATATTTTGGGTTGCTGGTTTCAATAGGAGGAGGGATTGTTTGAAACCTTTGTGGGTGTTCTAGAACAGGGGTCAGCAAACTACAGATGCAGCCTGTTTTTGTACAGCTTTTGAGCAAAGAATGATTTTTACATATTAAGATAAAATTTTATAATTATGCAAAATATTTTAAAATAAAGTTTTATACTTAAAAATGTAAAAACCATTCTTAGCTCATGGGCCATACAAAAACAGGTGGTGAGCCATAGTTTTGCCTACCCTGCCCTTAGCATGTAAGTTCCTTGAGGACAAGCTGTTTCAGTTTTTGCCTTGTAGCCCCAGGTCCTAGTGCAATGTCTGGCATATGGTAAACATTTAATAAATATTTCCTGATTGATTGCCTGGAGATAGTAAACAATCGTGAATGCATGTAATAAGTAGCTTGTATAAGGTGCTTTATGCATGTCTGTGAAAAATAGCATGGTATAATAGTGGAGAAAGCACTGGACTTGGAAGTAGGGAAGATTTAGATTTCCTCTGATACTTTCTGAGTGGCCCTAGGTAAACCATTTAATTTCTCTGAGCCACAGTTTCTTTATCTCTAAAATGGGAATATAATAAATAGGAACTGTCTCCACCAGGTTGTTATGAGAATCAGATGAAATGTATATCAAGCACTTTGTAAACATTAAAGTACTATGTAAATATGAACCGTTGTTCTCTTTTGAATTGCAACAACCCTTTTTAGTAGGTAGTGCAGATATTATTATCCTAATTTTATAGAAGAAGAAATTTGAGGCTTAGAGAGATGGTGCAGGGTCAGACAGTGATAGCAATGGGACCCAAATCCAGGTAACTAGGTAACGATGCCCTTTTCATCATATCATATTGCTGCGTGTAATACAGGAATGTGTTAGCTTTTAGCACTTAAACTAGTGAAACGAGGCACGGTACCCCATTTCAGTTAACTTATTAATTCTTAGAAGAAGAAAAAAGAAGCAGCCTTTTGGGAATCTCATTTGTGGAACCAGGAAAGGCACGTGGGATCAGTTCCTTTGATTTAGTAATCTTGTGTGAGTGTCGTGTGGCAAGAAAGAAAATGCCTTGAGTTGGGAAAGTTCTAAAGGAATCCTGGCTGAGGAGAGAGGAAGCTTCGCTGGTGAAGAATGGGTAGAGTTAATCAAGGAAGGCATTTTGGAGGAGGGGCTACATGGGCTAATTTAAAACAGAAGGGGATTCGTTTCTTGCTTATGAGAAAGACTAGGCAAAATATTAGGAATAGGAGAGATAGGAGATCTGGGACTGTCACAGTAAAGAAATATTGACTAAAACAGTCTAGGAAGGAAGTACAAAGTAAACAGACCAAGGGATTGGGTAGCGGAGGCAGTAAGAACCGGTTGATTTTGTTCCTAGGATCATAGATTTAGAGCTGTAGGGGACCTTAGAGCCTATCCAGTCCAACCCCCTCATTCTATAGATGTGCAAACGAGCTCAGGGAAGTTATGTGACTTGTTCCAAATCACACAGGTGATAGAGTTAAGATCTGTATCCGTATCTTCTAACTCTGAAGCCAGAGAGTGCTCCTTCTACTGTAACATCCAGCCTCTCAGCAAGAAGGAAGCAAAACTGTAATGATAACCGTAATGACATTTATATAGCAGTTGCAGAATGCCTTACATATATCTCATTTGATCCTTTCAATAACCATTTGAGATAGGTAATACAGGAAATTGAAGCTTAGAAAATGTGTGACTGAACATGCATGGATGTTAAAAGGCACACTTGCTTTCAAGGGAATTAGGCTGTTAAAATCCAGGCTTTTAGAGCAGTACAACTATGTAGCTTCCAACCTCTCTCCTGCACTTCCCCCTTTGGAAAGAAATGGTTAAAATATCTATGAGAAAGAACAGTAATTATCTGAGTAAATAAAGCATATTTGTTTGAGATCGAATAAGATATTTTTGGACTCAAAACTAATTTTGGCAGAGTGCTGTCATAAATTCACCTGCCATTCTTGTTTGGCATTTGTGATTCACTGTTCTGCTTTCCCAGAAATCATGTAGTTACACTGTTAATTTCCTAGGAAAAGTAGAATTATTCATCTTTATTTCATAGTTTCTGTGTTTGATCTTTTATATCTTACCAGGATTGATTGATTTGCTAGCTGGTGAGACTACAACTGTTTTTGAGGATTTGCAAACAAATGTAGAAGGCATAAAAATGAAGGAGTGGCTATAGTTTAAGAAAATGTTTTTTTTTTAAAAGTACACATACCAATGAAGGTCTTGAAATTTAGTCAGTATTGGATCTCTTTTGCAGAACTAACAATACAATTTGGTTTTCAGTAATGATAAAATTTAAATAATAAGCCATTAAATAATAAGCCAATAAGTATATTAGTGAAAGGTGATATTAGTTTCTCGTAGAAATAGAATTGCTTTGGAGCCACACAAATGCCTTGCCTTGACATTCACTGTTGTCCCTTCACAAGTATTAGATATATAATATTAGGATAAGGTGCTTCTAGTTGAATAATTCCTTTATAATAGCTTTATGCTTCAAATTACCAAACTTTTCTATAGGTGAGGTTAAGTAAGAGATTTGCATGGACTTCAATACCTGTTGACAATCTATCTCCAATTTACTTCCTGCTCTTATGTTGGAAACATTGATGTTTACTCTGATATTCTAACTTCTCAGTTTTTCATTCTCTTCAATTCACATGACCTACTCCTCCATTTGAGCTTAACTCCACCCAAAACCATAGTCATTGCCTTCATCTTATCATCCTATGAATATTCTACCTCAGTCACCAAAAACTCTGAAATCTCATTATCTCTTATTCTGTCTCTCTGTGTCTTAACCTTCCTAAACACTATTCTTTTTTTTTAAGTTAAAAATTTTAAAACAATCCACCTCCTTTCTCCCCAAGAGGGAAAGCAAGAAAAACAAAACTCCTAGCAGAACAAATTCTTATATTGACCAAGTTTGAAAAAAAAAAGTCAGTCTGTGTCCTGATTCCATCACCTTTGTATCAGGACTAGCACGCTCTACTATGAGGCTTCTGGACTGGTGTCCTAAATCTGTTCTTTGACTTCACTGGGACTTCTGACCTCTTGGTCCCTCAGTATTCTTGTAGCCTGTGACCCTTCTAATACCACTTTCTTTCCTTTCCAATCTTGACCATAACTAGTTCTGCTCTTTCCTTTCAATGCTCATGTGTTGCCAAACCTGGACTCTAGATTACTTTTGCTCCATCTCCACACACTCCTACTTTTGTGTGCTGAATATATCTGGAAGAAACATGTTACTTAGCCAACTGGGTCTACTACAGATTTTTTATCTAAGCTTAACTGGGCCCTTACTGTAGCAAGATAAACCTTTTACTGACGTGTTCTCTATATCACTCTCCACAGAGTCTGTTCCAAGGCCTCTCTTTTTTCCTTAAACCTCTCACATCATTCCCTCCTCCATTCTTTGAATTGAGGACTTCACATCATACTTATCAAGAAAATAGAGACTATTTGCTATGAGCTCTCTCTTCTGCCCTTTTCTTCTTTTCAGAACCCTTTATTGTCATCCCTTATTCTCGAGACACAAATAAATGGATAACCCTAAATGCTAAGACCAACCTCTCTATATGCATCCTTCATCCTGTCTCCCAGTTTTTCCAGCAGATTGCTTCTACTGTCTTCCATTCTCTCATTCCCCTCTCCTCTCACGTTCATCCACTGGTTCCTTTCCTACTTCTACCAACAGACCAATATTTCCCCAATCCTAAAAAAAACCATCACTAGAAAAACCCTACCACCCCTTTCAAACTGTTGGCCTCTGTCTTTCTTTTCACAGCCAAACTCCTAGAAAAAGCAGTCTATACCCATTGTCCATGCTTCTTCTTTTACTCTTATCTAAACCCTTTGCCATCTGGCTTCTGACCTCATTACTCAAGCTGCTTCTCTTAATTGTCAGATCTGATAGCTTTTTTCACTCCTCATCCCATTCAGCCTCTCTGTAGCATTTGACATTGTTGATAGCATTCTTTTCCTTGGTGCTCTTTTCTCTCTAGGTTTTCATGATGCTACTCTCTTTTGGTTCTCCTCCTCATCTGACCTTTCCTTCTCAATCTGCTTTGATTTCATTATTCATATTGTACCGCTAACTCTAGGTGTCCTCTAAGACTCTACCCTGGACCTTCTTTTTCCCTCCCAAACTTGGTGACTGCCTCAGTTCTCATGGGTTTAATTGTTATCCCTATGCAAATGCCTCCCAATCTATATATGAAGGCCTAGTCTCTCCGCTGAGTGCCATTATTGTATTTCTATCTGTCTAATGGATATCTAAAACTGACTGTCCCTTCGGCTTCTCAAACTTAGCATGTCCAAAACAGAATGCTTCCTTTTTCTTTCCCCTCAGATTCACCCTCTTCCACTCCAAACCTCCTTATATTAATAGTGTGTACCATTGCCCTTCCAGTTACCTAGGTTTACAACCTTTTTTTTTTTTTTGACTCCACAATTTTCCTTACCACACATAAGCCAATTAATTGCCAGATCTTGTTGCTTTTATCCTCACAACACGTCTCACCCTTTTCTTCTCCCTACTCACATAGCTACCCTCAGTTCAGGCACTTATCACCTCTTCCCTGGATTATTGTTGCACTAGCCTCCTAATTGAGCTGTCTGCCTCAGATCTCCCATTATGAATCCATTCTTCACCCCCTGCTAAAGGGATTTTCTTATCAAGTGCATTTCTGAATATGACATTAACCCTACTCTTAAGCTCTAATAGTTTCCTCTTCCCTCCAGGATCAAGTATAAGCTCCTGTGCTTAGCTTTTAAAGCCCTTTACAGCCTTGCCCCGTCTCTGTCTTTTTAACATTACTTCCCATTCTGCCCTCTGTGGCCAAGCCAAACTATTCCTCACACATGACACTCTTATTTCCCATCGCCTAGGCTTTGTCCTGGCCAGACCTCCTGCCTGGGTTGCACTCCCATATCACCGCTGCCTTTTTGTAATCTCTTCTTTCATTTAAACTGCCCAGGTGCCACTTTTGCGGGAGACCTCTCATTCCTCCTAACTGCTAATGTTCTTCTCATAAACTTACCTTTAAAAATGGTTTGCATATACTTATTTATGTATGTCTTCTCCCTCCGAATAGAATGCATGCTCCTTCAAGGCAGAGGCTGTTTTGTTTTTGTCTGTGCTCCCAGTCCAGTACCTGGGTTACAGGAGGCACTTAAAAGCTTATTGATTTTGAAGTGTTCATTTCTGCCACTTCTTAGCCATGTGGCCATCATTAAACTTCTCTGAGCCTAAACTTTTAGTGGAAAGAGATAATGATGTCATAGCTTATATTTTCCTTTCTATCCTATTTTTTGTCTGCAAAGCAACTTGTAAAGTAGATAATCCCCATGGGACAGGCTTTCAAAGTAAACTAATAATTGGTATAGTCCGATAGCTTTTGCCTTCTTCTCAACTTATTAACGTCTTATCTTAGCCTTGAATATTACTTGCTTTTTAAACTCACCCTGAATACTCAGTCAAACCTCTCCTCGTATATAGCTGGTGCGTGAGTCTCACACTGTTCACAGCACTGTCCCTTTAAGAAGCGATAGGAGCTGGTACGCGTACACTAAAAAAAAATTTCATCAGAGAACTATCAGTTAATGATAGTGGTTCTTCTGACTTGTTCTCAGTGCCCAATTCTCTAAGTATCATATCTCTCCTGCATCTGTATTGAACTTTATATTAAAAAAATTTGGCCTACATGTTGAACCTCAGATGCTTTTTGTTTTCTACAGAAGCTTGGATGATATTCTCACTCCTCAGTTTAATTCAACACACTTTTAAGTGCCTTCTGTGTACATTCAAAGACAAGACAGAAATAGACTTGGCCTTCAGGATTTTGTATTCTAGAGAGAGGGACAAGAGGGGAGGAAGATAACATTGCATACACAGATGAGTAAATTCAAAATAATTTTGGGAAGGAGATTGTATTAATAACTGGGGAGTGGAGTGCCCCCTTTCTGTGCTTTGAGAGATGTCAGATTCTCTGAGAGAGGTGAGGAAGGAATGCATTTTGGGAATTAGGGGCCACTTATGAAAAAGTATGGAGGTCGGATGTTTGGACTGTCATGTACAGAGAACAACCAGCAGACCAGGTAGAACTGGAATGGAGAAGACATGGAGGAGGGGGCTAGAGTGTAATTTTCTACACTCTACAAAAAGAAATAAGATTTTAAATTAATGATAATTCAGTTGTCAAGTGAGGATTTTGTGTTGAAGATATTTGAGCTGAAGGGATAAAGGATGTGCTTGGACTTGTGCTTTAGGAATTTGCAGTAGTGTTAAGGATGAATTGGAAAGGAGAAGGATTGGAGGCAGGGAGACTAATTTAAAGTGAAGGCTATTTTTTAGTAGTCCAGTTTAAGGTGATGAGTCCCCAAACTGGCGGAGAAGGAAGAGTCAACTCCCAAGTTGCCAATTTAGGTTATTGAAGAATGGTGATACCATCAACAGACATGGAAAAGTTTGGAGAAACACTCGGTTGAGGGGAGATGGGGGCAGAATATTATAAGTTCTGCTTTGGACATGTTAGTCAAGTTAGTAAACATTAAAGCACCTACTATGTGCCAAGTACTATGCTAAGTTCCGGGGATAAAAAGAAAGAGGAAAAACATCCCTGATCCCAAGGAGCTAACTATCTAATAGGAGAGACAACATACAAATAAATATAGGCATACCTTGGAGATATTGTGGGTTAGGTTCCAGACCACTGCAGTAAAGCAAATAATGGAATAAAGTGAGGCACCTGAATTTTTTGGTTTCCAAACGTATATGAAAATTGGGTTTACATTATGCTATAGTTTATTAAATGTGCAATGGTAGTATATCTAAAAAAGTACACATTTTAATTAAAAATACTTTATTACTAAAAAAGTTAACTATCATCTGAGCTTTCAGCGAGTCACGATCTTTTTGCTGATGGAGGGTTTTGCCTTGATATTGATGGCTGCTGATCAGTCAGGGTGGTGGTTTTGGAGGTTGGGATGGCTATTTGCTGCATTGATTGACTCTTTTACTAGAACACCGAGAGGCCATTTTTGGGTTATTCATTGGCCTAATTTCAATATTGTTGTCTCTCAGGGAATAGGGAGGCCAGAGGAGAGGGAGAAACACAGGGAATCGTTGGTGGAGCAGTTAGAACACAGATCATATATCAATTAATGGGATTTTAGTTGGGAACTTGAAACCAGGAAGTGGCAATGAAGAGAATCCCAGGCACAGGAGATTGTCATGAAAATTCTGGGAGTTGGGAGATTGATTGTCTTGGTGAAGGCAGAGCAAGGAAGCCAATGTTACTAGATCACAGAATACATGGGGTAGGGAATATGGTATAAGAAGACTGGAGAGGTAGGAATGAGACGGTTTATGAAGGCGTTTGAATGTCAAACCGAGGATTTTATATTTGATCCTGGAGATAATTGGGGTTCACTGAGTTGATTGAAATGTCGGGGCAGGATGTGTGCCATGTTTAGACCTGGGCTTTATAGGAAAAGCACTTTGACAACCAAATGGAGGAGTATTGGATTGGAGAGAAACTAAGCAGAAGACCAAACAGAAGGCTATTGCAATAGTCCAGATGTGAGATGATGAGGGCTTTGACTCTTGGTGGCATTGTCAGAGGAGAGATTTTGTAAAGGTGAAATCAACAGGACTTGGCAACAGATTGGTTATGAAGGGTGAGAGAGAGTGAGGAGTGGAGGATGACACCTAAGTTGCAGGCCCGAGTGACTAAAAGGATGATGGTGCTCTTGACAATATAGAGGAGTTTAGAAGAGGGGAGGGCTTGGGAGGAAAGATTATGCATTTCATTTTCAACATGTTGGGTTTAAGATGTCAATGGGACATTTAGTTCAAGATGTCTGATAGAGTGTTGGAAATGTGGTACTCGAGGTCAGAGAGGTTAAGTTTGGATGAATAGACCTGAACATCGTCTAACTACATATTATGATGGAATCCATGGGAGCTGACAAGATCACCAAGTGAAATACTGTGGAACAAAATGTGAAGTGCAGTGGAGGAAAGAAGGAAGGCCCAAGACCCAGCCTTGGGTTAGTGGGTGTGGCCTGGATGAAGATCCAGCAAAGGAGGCTGAGAAAGGGAAGTCAGAGGCAAGAGGAAGGCCAAGAGACAGCAGTGTCATGAAAACCTAGTAAGACGAGAAAGTCAAGGAGAAGAGGTGATTGACATAACATTCTGAAAATTTGTACTTCTGAGGAGATCTCCCTTTTTTATCTCTGCTCCCAAGCCTCCAATTATCTCTAGGCAGGTCATTCTTTGATCTGAAATCCAAACCTGATCTCTTGTCTTGCATCACCAGTTGGCTTTTGGACAGTTCAAATTGACTGTCCCATAGACATGTCAAACTTACTGTGTGCAAAACACAGGTAACCTTTTTTCTTTTTTTTTTTAATTTATTTTTGACATGTTTGGTTTTCAGCATTGATTTTCACAGGCGTTTGAATTACAAATTTTCTCCACATTCCCCCCCCCCCCCC
>CM053622.1:126076807-126099764 GCA_028646595.1 Phalanger gymnotis | reverse complement strand
ATATGTATATACATACACACACATATATATATGTACACACATATACACATATATATGTATACCTATATATAGACACACATAAACATATATACATAAATATATACACATATACACATATGTATACACACATGCATATTCCCTTCAGCTCAGGTAACCTTTTTTCTCAGGGCCTCCCTTCTTCACTGATTTACTTCTTTCCTCAGAGGCTTAATCCCTTATTCTTTCTTGAGTCCTCCAAGGACCTTGTATAAGCAGTAATCTTCCTTTTCTCATGTATCTTCTGTCTTTCATTCTATTAATGAGCATGTTCAGGTTTCTTAAGTCCATTAAAAAAAAACCTTTCACAGGGTCATAGAATCTTGCCTTGGCCTCAAGGCCCTCATTTTAATGATGAGGGAATCAGACACAGGAACGTTAAGTGATTTGCCTCTGGTCACTCAAATAGTAATCATATAATTTGATCCCAAATTCTCTTACTCAGCAGCTCATGCTCTTGCTGGAGTGCCATTGTTCTGATTGGTGACTTGCCTCACTTGCCCACTACTTCTAATGTCAGTTCCCAGATACATCCTGGCTGGATGCCATGACACTTCTTTACCCTCCCAACCCCCAATTTAGGGGCTTTATTTTGCTTCCAAAATTTATCTCTTGAAATCTCACTGTATTTGTATAAAGTATACTCTGTATATAAACTTGTTAATATTTATTTTATTTGCAAGAATGACTCACCATTAGCGTCAGACAGGGCCACAAACACAAACTTACAACATGGTGACAGTTAAAATTATAAGCAAGATGGACTGATTAGAAGTTGACTCCTTCCGTTCTATGTTCTCCTGTCTCATTTCCCAGAAATCTTGACCTTAACTTTTGGCTCCATTTTTCAGGGTTTTCTCCTCTTGCTTTTGACTTGAAGACATTGGATTACTTCAAACCAGTAATTGTTGATCAATTGATAACCTTTAATGCCCAAAGGAGAACCACAGCACATTTTTCCAACTTCTTAATTCCTTTTTTTTCAGGATTTAGGATCAGGAAAACACTTAAATTTTCCAGGAAATTCCAGGAAGCAGTTCCCTTATGGAAACACTGTTGTGTCATTAAGATTAAAAAAGAAAGAAAAACCAGTTCAGCAAAGCTAAGCGAAACACCTACCATGTCAGGAAATTTATGAAGTATATAAAACATTCTGTATTCAGAGTCCCCAACTTGTGTAATGAAGAGAAAGGAGGTTCTTCTGTGTGTCAGCTATGGTTGTTGTACTTCTATAGTATTCAGTTGTTGGAGATGGTAGTGGATATTTACTCTTTCCATTTATGGTATATAGTATTTTTCTGGTTTTGCTTCATTCTGTATCAGTTTATATGAATAAATCTTCTTGTGCTTTTCTGAATTCTTTACATTTATAATTTCTTATGACACGGTAATATTCCTTAAGTTTCACATACCATGGTTGTGTTTGGTTTTTTTAGCTATTCATTCAATTAATGAATACTTTTTCACCCGGTTCTTTAATACTACAAATTGCTGCTATGCATATTTTAGTGTAGATGGGACTGTTCTCTCTTTGACTCTTTGAGGGGGGGGGTGTTATATACCAATCAGTAAGATCTCTGGGTCAAAGGGCATGTACATTTTAGTTACATTTTTGAGATAATTCTAAATTCCTTTCCAGGAAAGTTATAATTCACGACTTCACCAACATCTTTTTAGTGTTCTGGTCTTCCCACAGCTCTTAACAATAATGACTGTTTTCTTTTGTCATCTTGTTGAATATGCTTTGTGTGAAGTGAAACCTCAGAGTTGTTTTGCTTTTCATTTCTGTTATCCTTGATTTGGAGTAATACAAGATCAAGTTATACTAAATAGTGGCAAGTAATAGTTTGCATTCCTCTTAAGAACTTTTTGTTACATCCTTGGACAGTTTGTTCATTGGGGAATGGTTCTTGGTCTTATATTGCTGCTAGTTCCCTGAATATCTTGATATCAGACCTTTAGAGATATCTGAAACCAAAAAAATTCCCACCTATTTCCCTCTATTTACATTGATTTTCTTAGTACAAAAGCTTTTCAATTCATGAAATCAAAATGATTCATTTCACGTTCACCTCTTTTCCCCATCTGGTCTAGAATTCTCTTGTATGTTGTAGAAATACATTCATAGCAATATGTTGGAGCAGTGAATTTGGTCCATCCTTTCTGGAAAGCTGCTTGGAATTATGCAACTAAAGTGACTAAAATGGCCATTCCTTTTGACTCAGAGATCCCACAGCTAGGCATGTACCTAAAGGGAAGTCACTGTTTTGGTTTGTTTTTTTAAGGGCCTTGTATTCACTAGAGTTTTTTTGAGAACAATTTTTTGTAGTAAGATAACTACAAAGAAACCCGGCAGATACTCGTTAATTGGGGAATGTTTGGACTAGGTTGTAGTATATGGAGAGAATAGAACTGTGCTGTAAGAAATGATGAATGTGATGACTGCTGAGAATCATAGAAAGAATTTATGAACTGATTGAGTTGGAATAAAGAGAAAAAGGAAAAACATCCTTAATGAATTACAGCAATGTAAATAGAAAGAACTCTCCCGCTCTAAACTGAATCCTTTGAAATGATAATGACAAACCTTGGCCCCCAAAAAGAGGAATGAGAAGGCACTTCTTTATTTGCCAAGATGGAAGACTACGAATATGCAGCCCTGGTTATAATGTCAAACTTGTTCAATATGTCTGTGCTGAACTATTTTTTTTTCAAATTGGGAAATGTTGGTAATATAAAACAAGCAATCAGAATTTTTTTAAGAAAAAAAATTCTCATAATTGGAAATTGTGGGGATGCCCATCAGTTGGGAAATGGCTGAACAAATTGTAGTATTTGAATGTAATGGAATACTATTGTGCTATAAGAAATGATGAACAGATTTCAGAAAAACCTGGAAAGACTTATGCTGAGTGAAGTGAACAGAACCAGAACATTGTACACAGTAGCAGCAACATTGTGATATGAACAACTATGATAGACTTAGCTCTTCTCAGCAATCCAGTGATCTAAGACAATTCCGAAAGACTCATGATGGAAAATGTTAACCCCAGAGAAATAACTATGGAGGCTGATTGAAGATTGAAGTGTACTATTTTCACCTTTTTTTCTTCTTTCTCGTGGGTTTTCCCTTTTGTTCTGATTCTTCTTTTACAACATGATTAATGTGGAAATATGATTAATATGATTGTACTTGTACAGCCTATATCAGATTGTTTGCTGTCTTGGGAGGGGGAGGGGAAGGAGGGAGAAAAATTTGGAATTCAAAATCTTGCAAAAGTGAACATTGAAAATTATCTTTATATGTAATTGGAAAAAATACTACTAAATGGGGTAAAAAATTCTCTTGTAGCCATAGTTACCTCCATAAATACCTCTATCTATTTTTGTCCAATTTTTAAAAACTTAAGTGTTTATGTTAAGTATCCATTTGGAACTAACTGTGGTATGTGATATAGGTTACTGGTTTAAATGTACTTTTTGCCAAATTTTATTCAGGTTTTTCCAGGAGTTCTTAATGAATAAGGAGTCTTGCTCCCCAATTTATGCTCTTAGATCTATTGAATGCTGGGTTATTGAGTTGCTGATGCTTGCTTACTTATATGTTTTACTGGTCCACTTTTTTAACCAGTGCCAAGTAATTCTGATGATTCTTGTCATGCTTCTACTTCTGCATCACCCATTTAGCCTTTGCAAACCTACTTCTATATGTACTATGCTTTCGAAACTCTTCTCCCTATGATTAATGACCTCTTGATTACCAAATCCAGACTCATTCCTCTTTCTCCACGACCTCTGCAGCTTTCAATTCTCTTGACCACTTCTTTCATCTTGGTGCCTTTTCCCCTCTCCGCTTCTGAGATACTACCTCTCTTGCTTTTTCTCCATCTCTTCTCTTCCTGACCCTTTCATGTCATTCAGTTCATCAGGATCTGTTTGGTAAGGCTCCATGCTTGATTTTCTCTTCTCTATACTTTTTTTCTTGGCAATTTCATTTACTCCTCCTAATGCCTGAACTAACTTTTCTATGCACATGACTTTCACATTTCTTTCACTACTTGACCTTTCTCCCAAAGAACATCTTCAGTGGTATTAATCTCTGACCCTCCCTTCATTGTGAGGTTCAGTCAGGAGAAAAATAGAAGAGGCCTGCATTTATAATGAATGATTTATTTGGCTCACATACCTCCAACTAGCAATTATGGAAAGCAGGCTTGCAGCTTGCAGTTTAGCTAAGATTCTCCACTTCTTCCACAAATACAGGACTTCATATTCACTGGGTCACATCAGTTAATCAAAATACATTTATCAAGCCCATGTTTTGTGTCATGAAGAGAAGGGAGAGAGAGAATAAGCATTTATATGGTACCAAGTATGTGCCAGGCATTGTGCTAAGCGATTTACAGATATTATCTCATTTGATTTATCACTTAACAAACATTTATTCAACACTTACGATGTTCCAGTAACTGTGCTAATCACTGGAGATACAAAGGAAAGCATAAACCTTGTCCCTGCCCTCAAATAGCTCATATTCTGACAGGGGAGACAACGTGGAGTAGATATAGCTATATACATTGTAAATGTGAAATAATCCCAGAGGGCAGGTACTTGGGGGGTTAGAGGGAGACTTGGGCTTGTCTGGGAAAGACCTCTTGAAGAAGGTGGGATTTGAGCTGAGTCTTGAAGGAAACAAAGAAAGCTGAAAGGCAGAAATGAAGAGAGAGCCTTCCAGTGCTGGGGGACAGCCAGTGTTTGAGGAAAAGCAAGTAGGTTTGTGTAGATGAATCTTATTGTGTGTGTGTGGAGAAGAGTAAAATATGAAAACCCTGGAAAGGTAGGAAGGGGTCAGGTTATGTATCAAGAGTTTTAAGTGCCAAACAAAGGACTTTACATTTGATCTTGGAGGTAATAGGCACTGAAGTTCATTGAATAGGGATGGGCAACGTATTCAGACTTAGACCTTAGAAAAATTACTTTGGCAGATCAGTGGAGGATGAATTGGCGTGGGGAGACAGTGGAGAAGGCAGTTAGAAGGCTATGATGAGGTGATGAGACCCTGAGCTGAAGTAGTTGCTGTGCAAGTAGAGACATAGGGAAATAAGAAGGTAGAAATGTGCAGATTATCAGTGAATTGGCTATATGGAGTAAATGAGAGTGAGGAGTTGGAGATGATACCAAGGTTGAGGGCTTGGGTGACTGGGAGGAGGGTGGTGGTACCCTTGACAGTAATAGGGAAGTTTGCAGTTGCTCAGTGCTGGATACTAAGACAGAGATCAAATAGTCCCTGACTTTGAAGAATTTATATTCTTTTTGGGACAGACATGTTGCACATATAAATATATTCAGAATAAAAGGCAATTTGGGGAGGATTAGGAAAACCCTCATGTAGGAGGTAGTGTTTGAGCTGAGACTTAAAGGAATTTAGATATTCTGAGAGACAGAAGTGAGGAATTTGTTCCAGCCACGGCAGACAGTCTGTACCACTGCAGCTTGGTACAGGCACTAAGAGATACAAGATGTAATATTTTCTGTGATAATCAGCAAGAAGGTCACTTTTATTTCCACTTTCAACTGCCCTATTGCAGACTCTTATTACTACCTACTTAGTCAATTTTAACAGCTAACAGGTCTTGCTGCTTGTAATTTCTCTAAGTTCTAAACTGCCCTTCACTTTATTGAATAATCCTTATTTATCGATCTGATCAAATTCTTGCACTTTTTTCTTCAATGTCTTTGTAATGCCTACTACATAAAATTCAAACTCTGTACTCTGGAATTCAAGGCTTTCCCCATACCACCCTACATTGTAGCTTTCTGTCCACCTCTTGTACCAGACCTACCTGCTTTTACTGATGCTGTTTCCTATATGGGGATTTCTCCCTCCCAGTCCTCTGCGTACATGCCCCCCATGCAATTTGCCTTACATGCTATTTTCTTCCATATTCTTCACTGACAATGATTCTATCTTCCCCTCTCCCCCATTTGGTGTAATGAGCTTTCTTCTTGGACTTGGAATTGTACCTGGTACATACCTCTTATGAACTTATGAGAAAGGATATATAAAGCCTTTTGAAAACCTTAAAACACTGTATAAATAATAGCCATTATTTGTTATAACTGAACTTTTTAAAGATACCTTTAACATGCATACATATGCATGTACATCCACACATATATAAATTTATCAGTTATTTCCTTCCCCTGTGATTCCTTCCTTTGTTTTTGTGTGTACATTTTCAAGTTAGATGATTAAGGTTGATGTGCATGTATACTCATCTTCTAATTCTGCTTTCTTCATTTAATCGCAGAAAGCTAGAGCCAGAAGGGAACTTATTGTTTCTAATTTTTCCACAATTTCAGATAATGCTGTACAAAAGTAATCCTTTTTTCTTTTTGATAATTTCTTAAGGCATATGCCTAGTAATGGAATTGTTGGGAATGATTTTTAGAATTCTTGCGTTGAATTGTCAGATTGCTCTCCAGAAAGAGTCTATTTGAAATTCAGTCATCAAGTGATGAATTTTGTATCTTTGTTTACTTTTGTTAGTGTGGGTAGTTTTATAGGTGGTATTTCTGGTCTAATATGCATTTCTCTGATTATTGAACATTTTTTCCAGTAATTGGAAGATACAGACACTCTTTTGTAAATGTGTATTCACATTATCTCACGTTTTAATTATAGATATTTTATTTGTCCCATCCTCCATGAGGGTGGGAGCTGTGGTTTATTAATTAATGGTGGTTGTATCCCCAGAGCCTGTCTATTGACATCGAGGGAGTAGAACCTTTTCAGGAAAAAAAAATGAGAGCACTGTATAGTTAGCCTTCCTATCTGTTTCCCAGGTAAAGAGAAGATTGTTTTCTTGGGCCCATGGAAATGACCATGTCCATGACTTGTTTTAGAATAAGGTTACCCTTTCCAGAGTACTATGGGGAAGAGGTTCTGGAAGAAACATGGTATGATGGGAGGAATATCAGGCTTAGAGACGAGAAACCCTGGTTCTAGGCTTGGTTTTTACCTTAGCTGTTTGATCTCAGACAAATCATTTAACTTCTCTGAACCCTAGTTTCATCTTTAGTAAAATGAAATAGTTAAAAAAAATGATGGCTCAAGCTTCTTATAAGCACTAACATTTGAATCTTGCTCTCATAGGGAAGAACAGTTGTTCTGTCCTAGGAAAAAGTATAGTCTTGTTTCTTGGGAGCTCTTCGGTTGAAGATCTTTTAGTTTATTTGGTGCTGAGCTTTGAGGACCTTAAATTTAACTAGGTTCTAGGTTAACTAGATTATCAGAGCATCTACTGTTTATAAAATACTAAACTCGGTGTTGTAGGAGATTAATATTAATTGCTGGGGATGAAACAAGGATGTCCATTATCACCGCTATTATTCAATCTGGTACTAGAAATGTTAGCTGTAGCAATAAGAGAAGAAAAAGAAATTGAAGGAATTAGAATAGGCAGAGAGGAAACTAAATTATCACTTTTTGCAGATGATACGATGATTGAGAATCAAGTAAAAAACTACTTGAAATAATAAACAACTTTAGCAAAGTTGAGGATATAAAATAAACCCACATAAATCCTCAACATTCCTATACACTACTAACAAAGCCCAACAACAAGAGATAGAGAAATTCCGTTCAAAGTTACTGTAGACACTAAAATATTTGGGAGTCCATCTGCCAAGACAAACTCAGGGCTTATATGAACATAATTACGAAACACTTTTCACACAAATAAAGTTAGATCTAAATAAATGGAAAAATATCAGTTGCTCATGGTTAGGCCGAGCTAATATAATAAAAATGACAATTTTACCTAAATTTATTTATTTAGTGCCATACCAATAGAACTACTGAAAAATTATTTTACAGAGCTGGTTAAAATAATAACAAAATTCATCTGAAAGAATAAGAGGTCTAGAATATCTAGGGAATTAATGGAAAGAAACACTAGGGAAGGTAGCCTAGCTATACCAGATATTAAACTGTACTATAAGGCAGCGGTCATCAAAACTACCAGGTACTGGCTAAGAAACAGAGTTGTAGATCAGTGGAACAGGATAGATACACAAGATGGGGAAGTCAACAACTACAGCAATCTACTCTTTGATAAACCCAAAGAATCCAGCTTCTGGGCCAAGAATTTACTATTTCACAAAAACTGCTGGGAAAATTGGAAAATGGTAGGGCAGAAACTGGGCATAGACCAACGTTTTACACCATATACCAAAATAGACAAAATAGGTTCATGATTTAGGAATAAAGGCTGATACTATAAGCAATTTGGGAGAACAAGGAATAGTTTGCCTATCAGATTTATGGGAAAGGAAAGAATTTATGACACAAGAAGACATAGAGAGCATTACAAAATGCAAAAGGATAATTTTGATTATGTTAAATTGAAAAGTTTTTGTATAAACAAAGCCAATGCAACAAAGATTAGGAGGGAAGCAGAAAATTGGGAGAAAATCTTTACAACTAGTGTCGCTGATAAAGGCCTCATCTATAAAATATACGGGGGACTGAGCCAAATTTATAGGAATACCAGTCATTCTCCAGTTGAGAAATGGTCAAAGGATATGAACAGGCAGTTTTCAGAGGCAGAAATTAAAGATATCTATAGGCATAGGAAAAAATGCTCGAAGTCACTACTCATTAGAGAAATGCAAATGAAAACAACTCTTAGGTACCACATCTCTCCTGTCAGATTGGCTAAAATGACAAAACAGGAAAATGATAAATGCTGGAGAGGATGTGGGAAAATTGGAACACTGTTACATTGCTGGTGGAGTTGTGAACTGATCCAGCCATTCTGGAGAGCAATTTGGAACTATGCCCAAAGGGCTGTAAAAATATTCATACCTTTTGACCCAGCAATACCACTTCTAGGGTTATATCCAAAAGAGATCACACAGATGGGAAAAAGACCGATATGTACAAAAATATTTATAGCGGCTCTTTTTTGTAGTAGCAAAGAATTAGAAATCAAGGGGATACCCATCAATTGGGGTGTGGCTGAACACATCGTGGTATATGAATGTAATGGAATACTATTGTGCTATAAGAAATGGGGATGATATGGACTTCATAATAACCTGGAAAAACCTGCACGATATAATGCTGAGTGAGTGGAGCAGAACCAGGAGAACATTATACGCAACCACAGATATATGGATTCTGTGGTGACTAACCCTGATAGACTTGGCTCTTTCTCAGCAATACAAGGTTCAAACGCAACTCCAAAAGACTCATGATGGAGCAAGCTATCTACATCCAGAGAAAGAACTGTGGAGTCTGAATGCAGATTGAGGCAAACTGTTTGCTCTCCTTTTTTTTTCTCTTTTGTTTTTGTTTTGTTTTGTTTTGTTTCTTCTTTCTCATGATTCTTTCCATTGGTCATAATTCTTCTTTACAACTTGATTGTTGTGTAAATAAGTTCAACACGAAGTTATATGTAGAAGATATATCAGATTCCGTGCCGTCTTGGGGAAGGAGAGGGGGAAGAAAATCTAGAAATCAAAATCATGCGGAACTGAGTGTTGTAAACTAAAACAAAAAATCTTAATTAAAAAAAATGTAAAAAATAAAAAAATTAATAGCTGATATTTATCATTCTTTAAAGTTTGCAATACATTTTACATATATTATCTCATTCGATATACAGATGAGTAAGAGATAGTTCCTGTCCCTAAGGAGCTTATAATTTCATAAGATGATTAAGGCAAGTATAGAAGTAAGCAGTATATAATACTACTAATTGTTATTAGTATTATTATAGAGTTACAAAGTGCTGAGTAAGCTAAAAGAGAAAGATAAAAGGAAGTTCAGACTTTAGGTTCAGAGGCTATGGGGCAATATCTAACATCATCTTATTTATTAAATAGATTCCCTCAGCTAAAGCAAGGGGAGATGGTTCTCTGAGAATTTCCTTTCCCACCTCTGCAAAAAGTATAGCTCAGGTTAACTGGGTTGGAAGGTAAATATATAAGCATAGTTCAGGGGTGGGGAACCTGTGAAGTTTAGATTCAGTCAAAGAGTTGCACTTGAGGACTTAGAGAGTGCATGGGTTCCCCAACCTTGGTAGTCTTAGAAGGGAAAACTGGAGCATTCATCTCTTTGGATTTCCTAGTTACATAAGGGAGTGGAAATACATACTTAATCTGATTAAATCATATCCTATATAAACCTGCTAACCTCCCCTCTTCTTTTCTTCCTTCCCCATCCTCCCTCCAGAAAAAAAAAAAGAAAAGAACTTTTCCAGAACTTCCCCCCCAAAAAAATGTGATAGAGATTCTTCCTATAGTAGTTGACTGGAACAAAAAATTTCCACTTTTGGAGACATTGCATTTTTAACATTTTAGTCCTTCCTTGTATGAATCTGAGAGTCATAGATTTAAAAAAATATCATAGAACCAACTGGATAGTGAGCTCTAGAATCACAGAATCTGAGAGTTGGGAAGCATATTAGAGATGATTTATTCCAGTCCACATCTGACAATTCCTCTACAGCATTTCTGACAGTCATCTGTCCTCCTTTGAAGCTCTCCATAGTTCAGAAGGGGATTTGGATAGGGTCATTTTGTCACTGTGTTATTAGATTTAGTATATACTTAAAAGAAAACCCTATATATAACAAGTTCACATTTCATTTAAAGTGATATTTTTTGTTCTTTGTATGTTGAAATATTTGTATTTTTTATTATTTATGTTTAACAGTCAATAACTAAAAACATTTAAAAAAAAAGGTATCTGGTGATCTTGAAACTACTTACTACCTTCATAAGCAGTCCATTCTACTTCTGTACAGCTCTAATTGTTCTCATCTTCTATCAAGCCTAGATCTACCTCTCTGCAATTTATTCCTTTTTTTCCCCATCCTTGGGTTCAAACAGAGGAAGTCTAATCCCTGTTGTAGCAGTCCATGGAATGCTTCAAATACATGCAATCATCTTCCAAACTAAAGATCATTGGTTCTTTTTACCGGTCTTCATATGGCATTAACTACCATCCCCTTTCCATCCTAGATTCTGCCTAGATGCCCTTCAATTTATCAGTGTCTTCCCTAAAATGCGGCACCCAGAATTGAATTCTAAGGCAGAGCAAAATGAGACTTATTCTGACTAAAGACCACTTTTAACTTCTTATATTTTCAAGTAAATTCTTACTCTTGATTTTTTTAACCCACTTAGATCTTTTGCTCAGTGTCTTTCAGATAATATTTATTTTTAAAGAAAATGAAAAAAATAGCCTTAATCAACCCTTAGAAGATTTAAAGTCAAGTCAGCAAGCATTTGTTGAGTGCCTCCTCTGTTGTAGGGACTGTGTTAAGTGCTAGAGATATAAAAAAAGGCAAAACCAGTTCCTGCTCTGAGTCCAATGGGGAGGCAACACGCAAACTACTGTGTTGTTGAGGTGTTTCAGTTGTGTCCAGCTCTTTGTGACCCCATCTGCGGTTTTCTTGGCAAAGATAGCGAAGTGATGCGCTATTTTTTTTTTCCAGTTCATGTCACAGAAGAAGAAAGTGAGGCCTACAGGGTTTAGTGACTTGCCCAGAGTCATACAGCTAGTGTCTGAGGCTGGATTTGAACTTAGGAAGATGAGTCTTCCTGACTCTAAGCCCAGTAACTCTTTCCACTGCACCACCTATCTGCCTCAAACAACTATTGTCATTTGACAGGGAAGACATTAGCATTAAGAGAGACTAGGAAAGGCTTCTTGGAAAAGGTGGCGTTTTAACTGGGACTTCAAGGAAGCTAGGAGGTAGAGATGAAGAGGGAGAGAATTCCAGACATGGAAGATAGCTGGTGAAAATTTATATCAAGGAGGCTAGTGTCTCCCAGAATTTGTGGTAAGGGAGTAAGGTTTAAGAAGACTACAAAGGTAGGAAGGGGCCAGATTATGGACAAGAGAGGGCTGAACGGCAAATTGTCTGGGTAGGGTAGGCTACACAGTTTTCAGGGCTGGGTAGGCCTGTGATGTTCTTATGAATAGCTTGATAGGATGTAAAAAAATCATGTGGGAGCATGCTGCACACAATTATGTGCCAAACATAATTTAACAATATTATTGTTAAGATTTCATAGCTAAACCTTACCATAAGATCCCTTAGCCCACCTTAAATTGATAGGCAGTTTCCCTAGCTCAGTAACTCCTCCCTGACTTAGTCTTACAGAATTAGTACTGCCATGAGTTTGGTGTCCTGGGATCCACTGCTCATTCTCCATTGTTCAGCTTGTGCCCTTTTCCATTCAGCACTTCCTGTGCATGAAATTTTGGTTTGGCTTCACTTACCTCTCTTCCTGTGGACCTGACTGTCCCTTGTATGAGAGAAACGTTTCCTGACGTTTTTCTGGAACCAGTGAACATGTTAGGGTGCATATGAATATTGGTTGCTGAGGCATGAGTTCAGTGAAATGTTGATTAAATTTAATTTTTTCCCAGTGGAAAAATGAAGTCTATTTGTCTTTGTGTTTCCAGCTGGGTTAGTGGAAAGTGCACTGGACTGAAAGTCAAGAAATTCTTTGTCTGCTATCAGAACCAAAATAAGTGACCTTGGATAAGTTACTTTACCTCAAGGCTTGTTTCCTCATCTATAGGATGAAAATATTGGACTAATTGATTTTTGAGGCACTTTTAACTTTTTTGGTCTATGATACTGTTTTCTCAAATTTGTGTACTATAATTATTTGTATGAATATTTTGATGTAGTTTTATGTGTTGCTCCCATATAGGAAGTTTTGTTATTTCATAAATTTGGTACCTTAGGTTTTTCTATCTTTTATACTTAATCTGTAGATTTTTCTTTAAACAATCCCTTTCTTGGGGAATAGATTTAATCAACATTTATTATTTAGAGACAGTGACATTTTGTATATATTCAGACTGTGAAGTTCTTATACTAAGAAATGGATATAATTTAGAAATAAATTATATATCATTGTGTCCTTTTTCTATTTCAGTATCAATCTTATTTTTGGAAAAATTCCTTGATAAGCATGAGTGAGTTCTGGCTTATATCAGCCCCTGGGGAGAAAACATGCCAGCAAACATGGGAGAAATTGCATGCAGCAACAACCAAAAGTAATAATCTTTCTATTAATTCAAAGTTCAACATTCCTGACTTAAAGGTAAATGAATGAATGCATGCATGCATGAACTAAATGCATGCATTTAAAAGCTTTTATTAAAAATTTATCTTGGGCCAAGTATAGGGGATTCAAATAGAAAGCACACATCTCACTGTCAAGGAGCTTACATTCTAATTGGGACATTGGGAGTTGAGGAGACAACTCACAAAGGGTCAGCTGCAGGACAGATGGAAGGGCCCTGGGGGGATGGAGTGCATATGTAGTGTGCAGTGCCAAGTGCTTCATTTTCTGAAATATCCATGTAATATGAACGAATGTTCAGGCACTGTGCTAAACACTGTACATAAACAAATACAACAAAAAGGTGAAAACAGTTCCCGCCCTCAAGGATCGCTCATTATAATGGAGAGACAACATTTACATGGATAGGTGTATACCAGATATGTAGTAAGTCAGTCAGCATTTATTAAATACCTACTACGTGCCATGCACCGTGCTAAGCTCTGGGGATGCAGAGAGAGACAAAAGACAGTCCTTGCTCTTGAGTGGCTCACAGTCTAACAAGGGAAGCAACATGCAAGCGACTGTACCGACAAGATATATACAGGATAAATCAGAGATAATCAAAAGAAGGAAGTCACTGACCTGAGAGAGAAGGCACTAGCCTTAATGGGGGTTCAGAAAGCCTTCTTGTATGAAGTAGATTTTAGCTGGGACTTGAAGGAAGCCAAGGAGCAGAGGAGAGAAGGGAAAGCTACTTGTAAGGGACACCCAGTGAAGAACATAAAGCCAGAAGACGGAATGTCATGTTGGAGCAAGAGCAGTGAGGCCTGTGTTGCAGAGTATCCCCAGTGCTTAGCACAGTTCCTGCCACACAGTAGGTGCTTAAGAAATATTTTTTGGTTAATAGAAATAGAATGAAACTCAAGATACTGCCTTTTATCTTTATCTTTTAGGTTGGCACACTGGATGTTTTAGTTGGATTATCAGATGAATTAGCCAAACTGGATTCATTTGTGGAGGGGTAACTAGTTTTTTAATCTGCATATTATGGAGTAAAATAAATCTTTGAAATTTTAGTCATTTAAGTTTAACAGTAGATAATGCTCATCTAGAAAATTTGGAAAATGCTTAATTTTTTAATACACAAATTAAAATGAAAGGCCACCAGCAAAGACCATTTTAGTAAAGCTTTATTTCACATATAATTCTTTGAATTCTGAACTTCAGAATTATACTGTAACTTTGGGTTTACAAAGAAGTCTCTATTAACCTTACACACCTATCCTTTTATGAATTAGCAGAACCATTGTCTAGAACTTCTGTGATTTCTTGGTCATCTCTTGGGATCCATAGTCTTTCAGGATTACCTATTCTTGCAAGGTATTGGGAGTTTTAGTTTAATAGGCAGCATTTAAAAATTCAGAACAAGAACATTATACCCTGGTCCTGAACAGTTGTAGCTATCACCCAGGCATTTTTTTTTTCCTGAGAGAAAGGATAGTTCTGTTCATTTTGTTAATTTTCTGTAGTTATCCCTTTTTGGATGAGCAGAGATAGTGAAGGTGTCTATTCCCAACTGCCATGACTTCCTCGTCTACAGAAAATATACCCTTGGGGCACCAGGCTTCAAAACATTTTATAAGTCTGCTGAGCAACCAAGGCTATTAATAATAAAGAAACAGTTCAATAGCAAATCTGATTCTTAAAAGCAAAAAATAAATCACCTAACAGGCCAGGTAGTAATGGAAATAGCATTGGTTTTTCCACTATCTGACTTTCAGTTCTGGTACTAACACTTAATATCTGAGGGGTACTAACCAGATTTTAAGATCCACTAGAGTAAGCACCATGCCTCATATCACTTTGTATGCCATAGTGCCTAAAAAAAGTTTCTTATACCTGAATTTAATTCAGCTCACTTCAACTAACATTTATTAAGTGATCATTAAAGTATTTCTTAAATTAATGAATCATTTAATAATTCTTCATCCTTCACTTTTTAAAAATTTACTTATTTTTAATTTATGGAATAAAGCATTTCCATAATGTAGTGTAATAAAAAAAGATAATTGCACCTGAAACTGCAGATTCTTACCAACTTTGCTTTATGATTCTTGAATGGTCTCAGAGCCATTCAAAGAGGTTAGGTAATTTATAGGAGAAAGAGCCAGAACTGAAAGTTTCTCTTGCCCAACAGTTCAGTGCTCTTTCTTTCTAGAAAAGATACCTCTCCTACTGGCCTTCTACCTTCTTTACTTTTCCACTAATAGCAGATACTTTGCTAATGTCCCTTTATTGTTCATCTTTATGTATTCTTAAAACTTTAGTTCATGATTGCATCAGATCCAGAAATTTACTTTTAAGAAAAATCAAAGCAAAAATCACATGGTCCCATCTTACCCTTGAAATAGAGTTTATAGAAGGTAAGAGATAGATTTATATATCATGTTGTCCATTATGGGCACTGCCATATTAAAAGAAGACACGTGATTTATGATTATGTTGTCACTATGTAAGTTTATCATTTTAAGTCTTATTTGTACTGTCTTTATTTTTCTAAAATAATTACCTTCTATTTGGGGTTGTTTTTTCCTCACCAAGAGTTGTTAAGAAAGTGGCCCAGTATATGTCTGATGTACTAGAAGATAGTAGAGATAAAGTTCAAGAAAACCTGTTGGCCAATGGAGGTAAGCCAAGGATTTTACACATACTCACTGCTTTATAAATTAGATACGAATCATTATACTTAAAAAGCAGATGATGAAGTTAGCATGTAGCATACATATATATATATCCTATACATAGTTGATTGGTAAAAGAATTTAGATGAATGGGTCAAATTATGCCCTTTGAAATTTAACTACTTAAAATGGATATCACAGAAAATGTTCCGTATGAATGCTTTTATACCTTCGCTCTGCCTATTTAAAAGTAAAACTCAGGTTGTGTTTGAAAGAGCAAAGTGAAATGCCTCTACGTGGTCCTGATTCAACCCTCAGTACTTAACTGTTACTTATTCAAGATATACAATACTACCTGTGTCTAAAAGCGTCTAAAAGTGTCTAAAAGCATCTAAAAAGTGTCTAAAAGTGACTAAAAACTTTTCTTAAACTTAGCCTTAAAAACTTAGCCTGAGGGGAGCTGCATGTCACACTTTGGGCTTCACCAAAGGCCAACCAGCTACATACAGCAGGTAGGCCAGATCTGTCCCCATTGTGTTTAAAAATGTTAAAATTGTTCTTGGCTAGCAGCAAGCCAGATTTGTCCAGTGAGTTTGCTGACTCTTGTGCTAGGTCATGGAGATACAAAAATAAAATACATCCTGCCCTCATGGAATTTGCAGTTTAATAGGTGTTCTTCTGTTGTATTAAGATAAATGATTGTGCTTAAAATCTGATATTCTCTAACTTAATTTCTTCTCTACCAATGTAGATACTTAATTTATCCTTGGCTATGAAAGATGCCTTGGCCAAAATGTTGGCTATCTGTTTCTAGAGATAGATGGATTTGTTAGTAGACGGGAAAGGAATAGATTGGAAAGGAAGTACATGGAACAGGGTGGGCATCGTTGGAAACTTGTGGGAGGAAGAGAGTGGACTGTCTATAATTGTTTTGGTTGGTTAAGGTAATTTGGTAAAGAGGGACCACAAGCTACCCAGGGCCTACTTTTTGAGACTATTTCTTATGATAAATATCTTGTTTATGATTCTACTTCACCTGTCTAGGGCTTATCATTAAAAAAAGACTTGTCAACAGATTAAAAGAGGTCTTTTTGGGTTATTAATAAATAGTTAATAGGGTAACAATTAATGGGGCCTTAGGTAAAATGGAGAAGCCATGTAATTAGTTTGTTATGATTGGAATCCTGATTTATGCATTTTTTAAGTGTACTTAAATAATAATTTATGGTAATGAAATGTGTGTTTTCTGTTAACTTTCTCAGAGCCCTTCTTCTTATTACAGTAATGAATATTAAGCTTCTTAAAGTTTCATTGTTGAATCTTTAGTAACTAAATTTAGCTTATTCCTACCTTTCAGTTGACTTGGTTACATACATAACAAGGTTCCAGTGGGATATGGCCAAGTATCCGATCAAGCAGTCACTGAAAAATATTTCTGAAATAATTGCCAAGGTAAGATCAGAGTAAAGACAGGACTTTAAAAATTTTATTTATTATATAGATGACTAACTGTGATACCTTTTTGTCAAATTAATTTACTCATGTCACTGATTGAAATGCTAAATAACATTATAACTAAAGAGCAATTATATTTTTATTTCATCACATGAAAGTACATGAAAATATACTTTTCCTGTGTTCAGGCTACATGGAATGTTCAGTATGTGTAATTTTTGCTTCTATTGTAAATTACCAACTAAATCCTAAAAATCTTTAAAATACATGAATAAATATTACTGAAATTATCTCTAAAATAAATGGTTTCCCAGAAGATTTCCCCAGAAATTTCAATGAAGAAAATAGTTAAGAAAGAGTCAAGAAGAATTTAACTCAAGTTCCCTTAGTAATTTAGTAAAAATGAACAGTTTAATGTTTCATCTAAAATAGGTCCCTTATGTACTGATAATAAGTAGCTAGCATTTTCTTTACACAAGACCACACTATGTCTAAAGTGGCACTTTATAAAACTTGAAAATAGATACCTCCCTCTGTAGTCAACTCTGTTGTTTCTATGAGAATTATCCACTTTGTGAACTATTCATGGCAAATTTGTCTCCTAAGCTGGCTTCTCCTTGGCATACTTCTGTTTTGGCTCCTATTTAACATCCCTGACCTTTGGTTAGTATATACCCAGTGTATGAAACAGATTTTATTATCAGCTTGAGAGACACATAATTCCAGAGGTAAATATACCAGAAGAAAAGGTTATAGAATAAATTTGGAAACCAAACAGAAAATTGAGGGAAAGAGGGAATTTTTTTAATGGGCCAGTTTTCTCTTTGGTTACCATAATACAGTATTTAATTAAGATGGGAAAATTTATATACTTGACAAAAGAAGAGAAGATAATAATAAGAAGGGGCATAATTCTTCAGGAACCAAATTTTGTTAGGCTTGAATCAACTTTTTGCGACTGGGATCAATTGGTCTATCATATTCAATGCTCTTGAGGCATTAAATCTATTTGCAAACTTGCAGTTGTACACAGTTGAACCTTAGTAATGTCGTAGTGGGTACTTAGGATTTTAGACAAAGTTGGAAACAAATTTACAGCTTGTTAGGAAAAAGCTGTGTTTTTCGTTTTTTTTTTTTCCAAATGCTCCTCATTGGGGCCATCCTAGCATTTTAGCCAGTTGGTTGTTTTTTTTTTCCCTTCAGGAATATTGACTAGGATTAAATTCAAAGTGATAGGTCTTTTAATTTGATAAAATCCATATTGAAAAAACTTTGCTTCATAGCATATGAATGATGCAAAGTGCAAGTCCATTTAAAGCGATTTTAATAGAATGCTTAAGTATTTTGCTTAATAATTACATAAAGAACTTGTTAAATTTGGCCGTTTTTTTAGCTTGTGAAAACATCCGGATAAGGGTTATTTGCAGAAAATTTCATATTCATTATCATAGTAGTCAGTAGATTCTAAATTTGATGGCAATAGCTGCAAATAAAGTAGGGGAAATAAAACTTGATGTAAATTAAGAGTAGAAAAGTTGCCCTGGAGAACAACTGTAATCATGACCATAGTGCCTCTCAATACCTGGTTACTGCAGGTATATTGAACACCCTTCTTCCTCTTGCATAGAAGATAATAGAAGCAAATTTTCTCTTTGAAAGCAGAACCAGTGGGTTGTTGAAAGCAGTGGCAGGAACTTTCTGTTTTTGTGTTAGTGTTTCAACAATCTGGCTAGCAGCTGTTGTGGGGATAAAATACCAACACAAGCCCAACAACAAGCATGCTGCCAAAGCCCAGGTTCTTTTGATCTGCTGTAGTAAGGCAACATTAAGGGGTTGATAAGCTTACTTTAATTCAGCATACAAATACCATTCACTTAGTTCAGGGGGAAAAGCCAGCACCCTGAACTTCGGAGCAAATACAAACAAATTACGAACATTGACAGACAGACCAAATACAATTCATAGTTACCAACATCTAAGTTCAGCCTGGGAGCTCATAACAAGGGCTGGTCCAGAGTCACGAGCACCACCACGGCTGTGGGTCAGAGCTCCGAAGAAGACAAGGCCAACCCCTGGTTTTATATCTTTTTCAGAGTAAAGGGTGAGTCACAAATGCTACTCACTCACGTGACCTAAAATCGTCACAAAGAGGTGACTTAAACCCACATGGTCTAAAAGCCTCTGATGTCCCAAACATGCCACTCAAACCCATGTAAACTAGGCCCTCCCCTGAGGCAAGGATATCACTAAGGACTCCCAATCTAATCAAGTAAACAAAGGCCAAACTCTTCAAGGGCACTTGATTGAACTGAGTGCTAAGTGCCCATTTTGTTTGCCAACACAGTTAGAGCCAGGACATTTAGGCATTTCAGAGGCATCTGACATCAAAGGAAAAGGAGAAAGGTGTCCCTGACTTCACTTATTGTTAATAACTTGTCATAATTGACACACTTGTGTCTGATTAGGATAGAATGATAGAGTTTAGAGAACATTGAGGCTACCTGCCTCATTTTACAAATCTGAGGAAATTGAGTCACGTAGACATGTGTAGTTCATTTTAGAATGTATCCATTACTGACTAGTTTTTAAAATGCAGTCCTATTGTATGATTTTTTTTCCTTCTATCTGGTTTGAGTGACTAAAGTACATTTGTCCTTTTGCTAAAATTATAATGGTGGAATGATGTCACATGATCATTGAGTCAGACCTTGGTGGTCAGATGAATTGTCTGCTTATGTTTTTCCCTCACAATTTTGGATTCAGTGTGGGAGAAACTTAATCATTTTTGTGACATTTGCAAATGGCACTTAACCATACTTTCCTGATTTCATTGAGGCCATGTCCTAAGGTAACTTGATGCAATAATACTGTATCATTATGACAGAATTTTTCTAAATGATCTATTTTGGAAACATTGTTTAGCCTTTTAGTAACTTGTAGCTAATAATATGCTTTTAAAATGTTATAGGAAATGAATTGTCCACTTTGTTTACAGAATAAAAGTATTACAGTATTTCTGCTTAAGAGGAAACTAGGTATCTGGCTCTGAATTCTTTAATGGTACTTAGGTGTAAAAATAAGAAATTTGCTGATTAAATTTCAACTTTTTTTTCTATTTGATTTTTAAAGGGAGTAAATCAAATTGATAATGACTTGAAAGCCCGAGCATCTGCATATAATAATCTGAAAGGCAGTCTTCAGAATTTGGAAAGAAAGAATGCGTAAGCCTACTTATTCTTTATTTGAATGTAAACAATTGGTAGAGCATTACAGAGAGTATTGAAATAGACAGGGTCACTCTCCAGTAAGCTCAGTTTTCATATTTCCATTAGCAAGATGGTGTTATTTTGACTAACGTAGAAAACTTATTAAGAGAATTTTTTACAGAATTCAGGAAAGCTAAAAGAGGTGAAGGCAAGGTTTATGGTGCTTATTTAATAAATGATATGTTTAAAGTCAGCAATGATAGAGATTTTACAGGTAAACTGTGCAGTTATTGTCACTGAAAACTTAATGTGTCTATTGAATTTTAATAAATAAAATGTTTTTAATGTACAAGTATTTGCCATTTAAATGACTCCTATAGTATAATTTTGTGTAAAGTGAGAAAATGCTGGATATAGTAGTTCATACCTATAATCTCTGCCAATCTCAGTCAGTTCAGGCATTCTGAGCTTCAGTGGGCTAAGCTGATTGGGTCTCTGCATTAAGTTTAGCATTGGCATGGTGAACCTCCAGGAAAAGGGAATCACCAGGTTGCCTTTTTTGTTGTTCATTCATTTAGGTCAAGTCTGACTCTTTGTGACCCTGTTTTGGGGTTTTCTTGGCAAAGATACTGGAGTGGTTTGCCATTTCCTTTTCAAGCTTGTTTTGCAGAGGAGGAAACTGAGGGGTTAAGTTACTTGTCCAGAGTCAAACAACTAATAAGTTTTGGAGGCCAGGTTTAAACTCTGAAAGATGACTCTTCCTAATTCCAAATCCAAATCCACTTTGCCACCTAGTTGCCTGCCAGGTTGCCTAAGAGAGGACAAATTGGCCCAGGTCAGAAATCAAATAGATCCAAGCTCCATGCTGATGTGAGAGAGATCAGGTTTCTGGTAGCCCATGGGCTTCCAGGCTGGGTGAGATAGAGAGACCCAGTCTTTTTTTTTTTTTTTTTGGAGAGGGGAAGGAAAGGCAGTTGAGGTTAAATAACTTGCCCAAGGTCATACAAGCTAGTTAGTGTCAAGTGTCTGAGGTCACATTTGAACTCAGGTCCTTCTGACTCCAGGGCCGGTGCTCTATTCGCTGCACCACTTAGCTGTCCCAACCCAGTCCTTTTAAAAAACAATAATAATAAAGTGAGAAATTCTTTTGTAAGACAAATAACCGACAAACCAGATAAACTGAAACTGGTTGATACTTTTATGAATGAAGATTTTTGCAATGAAGCAAATCTGTATTTTTTTAACCTTTGTTTATTTGTGTGTGCTGTGAGTGTAATTGTTATCTTAGACACTTGATAGACTTGAGTTATGTGAATAGGTGCAGTAGATGACATAGTTAATTTTGGTGGGAGAGAAAGGTCAGGAGGAAATCTACAACAATGAAAAGCCATGACTGAAAGACTTAAAGATATGAATTAAATAATTATTTGAAATGGGAAGTGATTGTTTATTGGATTAATTGACTAAGACACAATTGTATGGAGTATGTAGATATACTTTAGAACAGGGATTCCTAACCTGTGGTTTGTAAACTTATTTTTAAAGAATATTGCAATAACCGTACTTAAGTATAATTGGCTTCTTCTGTAATCCTATACATTTTATTTTATGCATTTAGAAACCTTATTCTGAGAAGTACATAGGCTTTACCAGACCGGCAAAGGGTCTATGACTGTTTTTTATTATTTAATATATTTAGTTTTCAGCGTTGATTTTCACAGAAGTTTGAATTACAAATTTTCTCCCCATTTCTACCCTCCCCCCACTCCAAGATGGTGTATATTCTGGTTGCCCTGTTCCCCAGTCAGCCCTCCCTTCTGTCACCCCACTCCCCTCCCATCCCCTTTTCCCTTCCTTTCTTCTAGGGCAAGATAAATTTCTATGCCCCTTTGCCTGTGTATCTTATTTTCTAGTTGCATACAAAAACTTTTTTGTTTTTGTTTTTGAACATCTATTTTTTAAAACTTTGAGTTCAAAATTCTCTCCCCTCTCCCCTCTTCCCTTCCCACTCACCCACCCTCCCTAAGAAGTCAAGCAATTCAATATGGGCCACATGCGTATCATTATATAACCCTTCCACAACACTCATGTTGTGAAAGACTAACTGTATTTTGCTTCTTCCTAACCTATCCCTCTTTATTAAATTTTCTCCCTTGACACTGTCCCTTTTTGAAAGTGTTTGTTTTTGATTACCTCCACCTCCATCTGCCCTCCCTTCTCTCAAGCCCCCTGCCTTTTTTTTTATCTTCTTCCTCCTTCTTTCCTGTGGGGTAAGATATCCAATTGAGTATGTATGGTATTCCCTCTTCAGGTCAAATCTGATGAGGGCAAGATTCACTCATTCCCCCTCACCTGCCTTCTCTTCTTTTCTTACAGAACTGCTTTTTCTTGCCACTTTTATGCAAGATGATGAACCCCATTCTATCTCTCCCTATCTCCCTCTCTCAATATATTCCTCTCTCATCCCTTATTCATGTTCAA
>CM053622.1:126019890-126076307 GCA_028646595.1 Phalanger gymnotis | reverse complement strand
GGCCCTGGGTGTGTCTTGGCAGATACACTCCCAGATATTTTATAGTGTCTACAGTAACTTTGAATGGAATTTCTCTTTCTATCTCTTGCTGTTGGGCTTTGTTAGTAATGTATAGGAATGCCAAGGATTTATGTGGGTTTATTTTGTATACTGCAACTTTGCTAAAGTTGTTTATTATTTCAAGTAGTTTTTTACTTAATTCTCTGAGTAAATCATCATATCATCTGCAAAAAGTGATAATTTAGCTTCTTCTTTGCCTATTCTAATTCCTTCAATTTCTTTTTCTTCTCTTACTGCTACAGCTAACGTTTCTAGCACCAAATTGAATCGTAGGGGTGATAACGGACATCCTTGTTCACCCCTGATCTTATTGGGAATGCATCTAGCTTATCCGCATTACAAATAATGCTTGTTGATGGTTTTAGGTAGATGCTATTTATAATTTTAAGGAAGGCACCATTTATTCCTATGCTTTCTAGTGTTTTTAATAGGAATGGGTGTTGTATTTTGTCAAAGGCTTTTTCTGCATCTATTGAGATGATCATATAGTTTCTGCTAGTTTTGTTGTTGATATGGTCAATTATGCTAATGGTTTTCCTGATATTGAACCAGCCTTACATTCCTGGAATAAATCCTACCTGGTCATAGTGTATTTCAATTCCTTTCCGCCTTGAAGAAAAAGACTTCAATAGTCATTTTTTATGGTAAGTCTAGAAATGTTTTTTTTAGAGGGGGGGAAGGCAGGGCAGTTGGGGTTAAGTGACTTGCCCAAGGTCACACAGCTAGTAACTGTCAAGTATCTGAGGCAAGATTTGAACTCAGGTCCTCCCAGATCCAGGGCCAGTGCTCTACTCACTGCACCACCTAGCTGCCCCAAGTCTAGAATTGTTTTAACGAATTCTATTAGCTTTTTATAAGTTAGCATCTCTATATAAAGCAAGCCTTACATGTAATCCTGTCAGTCAGTCATTGAAGAAGCATTTACTGAGCAGCTTCTGTGGGCTATATTGTGATAAGCACTGGGGATACAAAGAAAGGAAAAACCCTGACTTGTATGCAGACAAGAAAGATACAGGGCAAATTAGAAATAATCAATGGAGGGAAGGCAGTAGTGTTAAAGGGGATTTTTCATAGCTTTTCATAGAAAATGGGATTTTAGGTGAGACTTAGAAGGGAGAGCATTCTAAACATGGGGGCAGCCGGTGAAAAGGCCTGGACTAGCAAGATGGAGTGTTCTGTGCAAGGCATAGAAACAAGGCCAGAATGGCTAGACCATAAAGTACATGGAGGGGAGTGAAGTGGAAGAAGCCAGGAAAGAGAGGAAGGGGCAGGTTGTGAAAAGGCTCTAAAAACCACAGACATTTATGTTTGATTCTGGAGTTAATAGGGAGCCATTGTCATTTATTGACTGGGGAGGGGCGGGGTAGGGGGTTGACGTAGACATACCTGTGCTTTAGAAAGAAAGATCACTTTGGTGGTGGTGGTGCACTGGAGTGGGGAGAGACCTGGAGACTTAACTAGAAGGCCACTGTAGGAGTCCAGACATGAGGTGAGGAGGGCCATCACCAGGGTGGTGGGAGAGGAGAGAAGTGTCATGTAGAGGAAATACTCCAAAGGAGGAAACCATGGAACTGTGTAATGGTTTTGTGTGGGGGCAAGAGAGGGAGGAGTCAAAGATGGACTAGATTGCAAGACTGAGTGACTTGGAAGGGTAGTGGTGCCCTTAGTAGTAATAGGGAACTTAGGAAGAGGGGAGAGTTGAGAGAGAGAGAGATAAGGAGTTCGGTTTTGGACAGTTGTCAAGAGAACATCCAGTCAGAATATCTAATGGGCACTAATGTCCACTGGTGAGGCAAGACTGGAGGTCAGGAGAGAGGTTAGGTTTGGATAAGTAGATCTGGAAATTGGCTGCATAGAGATAATAATTGAACCTATAGGATCACCAGGCGAGGTACTGTAGTGGAAGAAAAGAAGAGGACCCATGACCTGGAAGAAGAGCCAGCAAAGGAGTCTGAGGAGAGGTCACATACGTAGAAGGAGAACCTGGAGAGAGCAATGTCATGAAAACCTTGAGAGAAGGGAATATCAAGGAGCAGAGGGTGATTGAGAGTGCCAGAGTGTGGAGAGGTCAAGAAAGATGAGAATTGAGGAAAAAATGATAAAATCTAGCCACTAAGAGGTCATTGTAACTTTGTTGACAGCAGTTGAATGATGAAATTTGAAATCATGTTATAAGGAGTTTAAAAAAGAGTGAGAAGAGAGGAAGTGGAGGCACTTCTTGTAGGTGGCCTTCGTAGCAAGTGTAGCCATGAAAGGCCCCAGAGATACAGGGCAATTGCAGGCAGGGGTGGTTGGATTAGTGAGGATTTTTTATGGATGGAGGAGACATAGTCATGTTTTTAGGCAGTGGGAAAGCTGCCAGTATGCAGAGATGGAGGATTAATGAGAATAGAGATGATGGGGGGTGGGGCCATCCACAGGAGAAGTTGGGATGGAATAGGATCAGTTGTTCAGGTAGAGGAGTTACCCTCAGCAACGAGAAAGGTTACCTCTTCCTGTGAGACAAGGGTAAGGGAGATAGTGGTGGGAAGCAGTTAGGAGAGAAGAGGGAGCTCTTGGCAATTGGCCTTGATTTTTTCAGTGACATATGAGACAAAGTCCTCAGCTTGACAGGATGGGAGAAGGAGCTGCTTTGGGAAGCTTGAAAAGGTTTAGAATAGTCAGTGCCTTAGTGATTTCAATGGTGAATCAATTAGAGAGCTGTAATGGCAGATGACACTGTGTAGCATACCCCGGTAGTGGACCCGGTCACCACAGTTGTGTGATTTTTCTCTGGCCCCATTCAGCAGCACATACCTAGAAACCAGGCAGCAAGTGGGGGGAGTAATCCAAGGTTGGGTCTGGGCAGGGCATGACAAATGATAGGAAAAAGAGGAAAGGGCGGATAGTGTTTCTGAACTGCTTCACCAAGGGGCCAGGGCAGAAGGTGATAGTTATTTACTGTACACGTAAAGGGCTTTAAGACCTGCAAAGCACTTTCCTAATATTAATCAAATAATTATATTGCTTGAATTTGGTGGGAGTATTAGGTAGGCTATTAAAAATGTAACCCAAAATATGGCCCTTAGTCAGACTTTAATACTACATTATGATAATTGTGGGTTTATTGCCTGCGTTTACATGAAAGAGTCTTTCATTTTCATTCCAAAAAGGGGCTTTACATATCTATTCTCCCAATTTTTCAAATGAAAGACTTCAGGCTCAGAGAGTTACGTGTCTTATCCAAGGTTGCACAATTAGCTCCTTCCCCTTATTTCTAAGAAGCTGTGTGTAACTTGAAATAATTTTTTAAGTGTATTAGGGGAGCTCTATATTTAGAGGAACCTTCAGGTATTTCTTTTCCTATTTTTAACAATCATCCAATATGACCTGCTTAGTACAGTTTAATTTTTATACTTTGGGTCTTCAGGTGAGATACATGTACATTCAGTATCATTTGTATTTCAATTCAACAAACACTTGTTAAATACCTGCTATATACCAAACACTCTAGTAGGTGTGCAAGGAAATAACAACCAAAAAATGAGACATGATTCCTATCCTTAAGCTTATCTTTTGTATAATTATAGTATAAATTAGATAATGACATTAACAAAGTAAAAAGTTCTTTGAAAGTTTAGTGAAGTAAAAAACATTAAGTTGCAGTCCTTTCTCGTGAATCGATTTCCATATGTGAATGTCTGTTTTCAAGTTACAGAGTAGCTAACATTTTCAGTCTTTGCTTTAAAAATCTTGCTAAGTGAATAATGTGAATGTTTCTATGGGTTCCAGATAAGTAGCCTTTGTTTTATAAACATTTGGTCTTATTAATTACCATTTTCAAAACTAAATGACTGATTATTCTTTCTTTCTATAGGGACCACTAGTTCGGTGGCTGAAAGTGAATTTCAGTGAAGCTTTTATAGCATGGATTCACGTGAAAGCATTAAGAGTTTTCGTTGAGTCTGTTTTAAGGTAAAATATTTTAGTTGTTTAACAAGTCTAGCTCGTACTTTGAAACTGTAAAATTAGGGGTGGGGGGAACGAGGATGTGCCATAAGTCATGATGGAAGTGAAATGTACCTCAATGAAAACGTTTCACACTGACAAGGCAGATATATTAGTTCTCTGATGCCCCTACAAGATAGGGGCCTACATGTGCTTGTTTATTTGTTCCTTTCGTGGCCTTTGAGCTTGAAAGATCAAAAAGATCTTTTTATTGGATAAAGGACTAAGTTCTAAATAGTTTTAAGATAAAACTAGAACATAAAATACTAAACATTTTCTGATTCTGAGGAAAATAATTAGACAGTGAGAGCATACTCCATTTTCTTGTTGTACATGTTTGTGGTATAGGCACAAGTAAATCAAAGACTTATTCATATTTCATGTTAGGGTTCAGTTATGGTACTTTTTCTATACCTCAAGCTCGAGACCTATATTAAATGTTGCTAATACTAGAAACATTTTAACTGAGTTATCTCCCAAGTGTTCTCACTATTCTTACTAGTAATTATCCACAACATGAGAATAGATGCAGTCTCATGTTCATCCTCAAAAAGGCATTTTTTAAACAGCAGGTAGGTGGCACTATGGTTAGAATTCTAGAACAGGAGCCAGGAACATGGAATCCAAGTCTAGCCTTGGAAGCTTAAACTCTGTGGTGACCCTGGGCAAGTCCCACACCTCGGTTTACTTGTCTATATAGTGAGGATAATAGTAGCACCTACCTTCCAAGATTGTTATTGAGGATACAGTGAGATAATATTTATTAAAAACTTTGCAAACTTTTAGCTTTATATAGCACTTTAAAGTAATGCATACATTCTGGCCGTCATCACTGTCATCATTATTATTGTGTTGTTAATCAAACACATAATTTTCTGGGGAAGCACAGGGTTTATTTCAAACATTGAATTATGCTTTAAGTATTACTAAGTTGAACCTCATCTCCGAGAGAGAAAGTGGGCTTACTAAAGGGCAGCGAGAGCCAAATTGAGCTTGTATTCACATGTATTTGTTGCTTATTTGAAAATGCTCGTTTTAATGAAATGTATTTCCTTACTCTCAGAGATAAAAGTGTATTGTAGTCTGAGGGCATGCATTTTCTTAACATCACAAATTGTAAAATTTACCTTTTTTTTTTTTAACAACTCAGATATGGATTGCCAGTGAACTTCCAAGCAATGCTACTTCAACCTAACAAGAAAACCATGAAGAAACTGAGGGAAGTATTGTATGATTTATACAAACACCTGGACAGTAGTGCGGCAGCTATTATTGATGTAAGTATGTTTATGGTCTATCATATCAAGAATACATTTTATCAAAATCATTTCATGATTCTCAGATAAGCGTTTAACATGCTGCTTAAAGAAGGAAGGAAATAGAATGATTGAAAAGCAATAGTAAATATGGCTAGTCCTTTAAAAGCTCTTAATTTGTTCTCGTACAGAAATTATACATATGTACAATTTAATTTTGTTCATTGTTGTAAATTTAAAGTTTCTTGAAGTTAACAGAGGTCAAAGTTACTCTCCTTAGCCTGAACTTATTAAGCTCTATTTTGTAAAACCCTTTAAAGTTATTTTGCCCTGAGCCAATATTACAATAAAATAATTTCTCCTTCTGGTCTTCTTGTATGTATTTAGTGCATTGTACATTGAAACATTGCAGAACTTTAAAGAATCCGCTAAAAAGTCACATTTTTAGGTCCCTGTATTTGTGCCTTTTTGAAAATAACTCCAAAATCATACAGACATTATATTCTAAAATTTACTTTAAATTTGTTTTATTACTGCCTTAAACTGCTCTACACTAAACTGTTTTTACAGTTAAGTTCTATTGCCTATCTTGACATAGGCTGTTCCCAGGGCCTTGAAACTACTCCTACATCTCTACTTCTTAGAATCTTAGCTTCCTTCAGAAATCACTGAGTTATCAACCCTGTAGGAAACTTTTCTTGATCGCCCTCATGCTCTTTCTTCAAATCACCTTGTATTTAGTTAGTTATTATCATCCACTGACATGTAAGCCAGTGGCTGTGGGGGGTTTTTGTGTGTGTGTGTGTGTCCATATCTTAAGTGTCTTGTATGTAGTAGGTTCTTAATTGCTCGTTGAATTGAATTCATTTGTTTGCATGCTGGCACTAAATCGGTGGCTTTTTCTTATTTTACTAAGGTAGTAAAATACCCTGACATGCCTTGCTTTAGAATCTGAAAGTTGGCATGCTGTTATGAGTTTTGTGTTTAAGCATCTGTAGTCTTATGGGAAAAAAAAAAGTCAGCTATTATGCATTGCATGTTGGATTTTGTCACTGTTATACCTGCAAATTTTTATAGCAGCATACACAGTACTTTGAATTCTAGAGAGATTCCTGTTCTCAAGTTGATCTAGGTGTTCAAGGCCTAAGTAGGACTTATAACACCGTATCGTGGATATTCTTACACCAAGTTGATGTAGTATTTCAGAGAGAGATGTTAGTAAGAGGTAGTAATGAAGTACCTTCATTGTCTTTTAGTAGTATTAAAAACAAACACATTTTCCCATAACAGTTCTGAGAAGTGGGTACCACAGATATGGGAAACTTGGCCTCTGAGAGGTTAAATACATTTCTCAGGATCACATAGTATATGTCTGAAGGGAAAGATTCAGATAAAGGTTTTCTGACTCCAAATCTTATGCTCTTGATTACTTGCCTCCCAAATGGGTGTTTTATACAAACAATGGTTTCTTTTTATTTGCTTAAGTGTTAGTGAACCTTCAGGGATGCTTGTAAGTTTAAATAACATTGTCTGGCTCAAGAGTACAGATTTTGAGTAAAGCAACTCTTTTGAGAAAGAGTCTTTGTGCTGTAAAAAAAAGTTAATATCTGGTTTTATCAGGCAGAAGGCATTTCCTTTCCTGAAATTTCCACTTGAAATAAAGCTTAGATTTTTCTTAACCACCTCAAAAGAAAGAATTCAGAAATTATAGTCCTTGAGCTTCACTCTGTTTAATGTTTGTTGCTAAATTAATGCTCAGTCAAAAGCAGACCAAAGCCTAAAGTAACCAGGAATAGATTTTACTTTTTTTAAAGAATGCTTTTTTTCTCAATTACATGTAAAAACAGTTTTTAATATTCGCTTTTTATAATTTTTGAGTTCCAAGTTTTCTCCTTCTTTTTCTTCTTTCCCCTTCCTTTAGAAGGCAAGCACTCTGATATAGATAATACGTGTGAACTCATGCAGAACATACTTACATATTAGCCATGTTGCAAAAGAGAACACAGACAAAACCCAAGAAAAGTAAAGAAAGCTAAAAAAAAGTATGCTTCAATGTGCATTCAGACTCCATCATTTCTTTCTCTGCAGGTGGATGCATTTTTTATCATTAGTTTTTCAGAGTTGTATCATTGTAGCGATCAGAATAGCTAAATCATTTACAGTTGATCATTGTACAATATTGTTACTGTCTATAGTAGTCTCTTGGCTCTGCTCGCTTCACTTTGTATCAATTTATATAAGTCTTCCTAGGTTTTTCTGAAGCCATCCTGTTCATCATTTCTTAAAACACAATAGTATTCCATCACAATGGTATGTCACAACTTGTTCCATCATTCCCCAATTGATGGGCATCTCTTCAATTTCCAGTTCTTTACCACCATAAAGAGAGCTGCTATAAATGTTTTTGTACATATAGGACCTATTCCTTTTTCTTTTTTTTAAAGAGTATTTTGTATTTTATTTCTCCCCAATTACATATAAAAACAATTTTCAACATTAGTTTTTAAAATTGATTTCCAAATTCTCTCCCTCCCTCCCTTCCTGCCTCATTGAGAAGGCAAGCAGTTTGATATGGGTTATACATGTGTAGCCATTCAAAACATTTCCATATTAGTCATGTTGTAAAAGGAAACATAGACCAAAATAAAAACCCAAGAAAAATAAAGTTAAAAAAAAAAGTATGTTTTGATCTGTATTCAGACTCCCATCAGTTTTTTTCTCTAGGGATGGATAGCATTTTTCATCATAAGTCCTTCAGAGTTGTTTTAGATCATTGTATTGCTGAGAATAGCTAAGTCTTTCACAGTTGATCATTTTATATTGTCTTGACTATGGCTCCACAAGACTTGAATAGTTTTGTTCTGGCTGCTTGTAGTATTTTCTTCTTAAGCTGGGAGCTTTGGAACTTGTCTGTAATATTCCTAGGATCTCTTTCAGGAATCAGTGGATTCTTTCAATTTCTATTTTACCTTTTGGTTCTAGAATATCAGGACAGTTTTCCATGACAATTTCTTGAAAGATGATGTCTAGGCTCTTTTTTTTGATCATGGCTTTCAGGAAGTCCAATAATTTTAAAATTATCTCTCCTGGATCTATTTTTTAGGTCAGTTTTTTTTTTCCAATGAGATATTTCACATTGTCTTCTATTTTTTTCTTTCTTTTGGTTTTATCATTTCTTAATCTCTCAAAGAGTCGTTAGCTTTCAGTTGCTTAATTCTAATTTTTAAGGAATTATTTTCTTCAGTGAGCTTTTGTGCTTCCTTTTTCATTTGTCTGATTCTACTTTTTAAGGAGCTCTTCTCTTCATCGAATTTTTGTATATCTTTTTTCATTTGGCCAATTTTGCTTTCTGAGGCATTCTTCTCCTCATTGGATTTTTGTACCTCTTTCTGTTACTAGGTACAACATTCTCTTGGTTCTGCTCATTTTAGTCCTCATTTCATGCAAGTCTTTCTGTGTTTTTTTAAACTCAACCAGCTCATTATTTCTTATAGCGCAATAGACCTTTGGTTTTTCCAGATGAATTTTGTTATTTGTTTTTTTCTAGCTGTATAAAATACTTTTTTAGTAGTTTGGTTTGACATTTGATAAATCAGTTAAATAGATTTGTCATTTTTATTATATTGGCTTAGTCTACTCATGAACAAATATTTCTCCAGTTGGTTAGATCTGACTTTATTTGTGTGAAAAGTGTTTTGTAATTGTGTTCATATAGTTCCTGAGTTTTTCTTGGCAAGTAGACTCCCAAGCATTTTACATTGTCTGCAGTTATTTTAATTGGAATTTTCTTTCTGTCTCTTCTGCTAGACTTTCTTGGTAATATATAGAAATGCTGACGATTTATGTGAGTTTATTTTATATCCTGCAACTTTGCTGAAGTTTTAGATTGTTTCAGCTGGTTTTTTATTTGATTCTCTGGGGTTCTCCAAATATCCCATCATATCTGCAAAGAGTGGTAGTTTTGTTTCCTCATTGCCTATTCTAAAACCTTCAATTTCGTTTTCTTCTCTTATTGCCATCGCTAACTTTTCTGGTACAGGAATAGTATTTTTTCTTTGAATGGAGTTGTTGCTAGTCCCTCAAGGTAGAACTTAAGAACCAACTTTTCCACAGACTTCTCACTAAAGCAACCTATCCCTTGACTTCCACCCGAGGGCACATCCATTACCTGGTCACTTGCTGTCTTGTACCTTCCTGAGCAGAGTTGTGCAATGATAAAATGAGTGCTTACAGTACTATCTCTCTGAGAATTAGCTGGAGCTGGACTGGAGCCCGTGTCTCCTTTCAAGTAGATCTTGACTGTCAATTAAGGTCCAGTGGCCAGGTAAAATTGTGGTTACTAACAAGTTAGCAGAATGTTGAGCCTTATTCTGTAGGATTTTTGTCTGTTTGTCCATTTAGACCTTTGTCTATTTAGAGCTCTCAGAAGAAATGAGGTCTTTAATCAGGAAAGTGTAAGCTTGTAGTAGTCTTATTCCCTATCTGTATCTAAAAAGATATTGTCATTTATTTCATAATCCCAGAATTATTTAGAAAAAGGGATAAAACCGTGGTTACATCAAAGAAGCATTGTCAACATGTACTTCTGTCAGTTGTCCGTTAAGTACTTACAGAAGATTATTATTTTTATCAGAGACACCGAAGATAGTATATATATAGCATTCCGGTCAACTGGGTGCATAGAGAATAATTTCACTTAAGTTTCCTAATTGCATTTACCTGAACTGAAAATTAAATGAATGCAAGAGTTTAGGTGCAAACCATTTTTTCAGACTAAGGAGAATGCTTATGATGCTTGCTGCCTTTTCATTTTATATCCCAAGTATTTTATCCTACTCCCTAAGTGCTCCCATGATTTTTAATACTGAGTCCTCATGCTAAAAGATATGTTGGCAATATTTTAAGAGCTGTTGTGTCATGTTGAGCATTGGGTGTGTTGTCTTTGACTACTTATGTTCTGCCCCAATTCAAGTGTAATAAAGCCTTTGCCCGCTGTATATTGTTAAATTGTATCTTTTGCTGCTTAGCCTTTTGAAAAAACTAGTCATTATCGTGGTGTATGATCAGATGTTTATAGCCCCATAGGAAGTACTGTAATTAAGAGAGTACTTTAACACAACTAGTAGTGCAAATGTATAAAATTTGTGAATTGCAAAGAATAGGCAAATAAGCAGTTATTTTTTTTTGTTCAATTTAGTGCCTGTTGTAGATTCCCCGAAAACAAAACAGTATTGCGTTGTCTGCAAGCCAGCATTTTTAAATGAAACATTTTCCCCTCTATTTTAAAAGTCATATGGCAGGGAAAGGGAAAGATTTGTTACCATCATATTCATTGCATAGAGCTGGAATGGCCCTTAGAAATACATATAAAAATTGAAACTAGCTGATTTTAGTTCTTTGTTTTTCCTTTTGATGTTACTATGGCGGTACATTAAATTTTTCTGTTAGCTTGATTCTAGTTTTTCATATTAGAAAAAAAGTCAACACATCATGGCCCTGTAGATTTGTCAGGGTGGGAACCCTCTTCCTCTAACTCCAAGTTTGCATCCCACTTATATTTTACACTCTGAAAGAATTGTCTGAGACTCAGAGATTTGTCTTCATCACATAATTAGTATGTATCAGAAGTGGGATTTAAATCTAGGTCTTTCTTCCTCATTCCAAGTTCAGCCTTTGATAGCTTTTATACCAAACTGTTTCTCTTAGAAGTAAATCAGAAAATTAAGTGTTGCATTATAGAATTGGCCAAAATATGTTACTGAAGTTTCTTATGCTACTTGAAAATACCAGCAATGAATATCTTACGGCATTCATGTGTAGTAAGTGAAGTCTGCATTGATACATCACAGTTCTGAACCAAATGTTTCATTTTGTTGTCATATTGAGGGAGTAGACTAGTATCCCCCAAAGTCAGTCATTACCAGAATGTCAAAATTGAAAGTAAATATTGTATTTACAGAAATGCAAGAGAGTATTGTTATATTTCTATTTTTAAAAGTGTTAACTTTAAATTTTTTTTTTCAATAGGCTCCCATGGATATTCCAGGCTTAAATCTCAGTCAACAAGAATATTATCCCTATGTGTACTACAAGATTGATTGCAATCTATTGGAATTCAAGTAAAAATGGTCCCCAATACTGACAATCCTACCCTAGTGTTGGTGTATATGAACAGAAATGAGGTTGAAGTATGCCTATACTTTTAACTCTCTATTAATCCAATGCTTGCTTCTTATTCCCTTTCCTTTGGTGAATTTTCCCATAGTGGTCCATCTCTTGATATTTTCTTTTCAAAGAAGAATATATGTATTGTTGCTTTTTATTGATCAGGTCTGTAAATGTGTACTGAAAAAAATCAGAGTTTATTTATAAACAGATTAGTATATTTAAAAAAAGTTTTTTCTTCATTGTTGTAGTGGTATGCTTTCAGTAAACTCATTACTATTGTTCACAAAGACCTTGTTTATATGGAAAAAGTGTAAACATTTGTACCATTTTGTTCCCTGTATTTAGTAGCTGTAACTTTTAAATGGTTATTGAATTGTGATGTAAAAAAAAAGTGACAATATTCAGGTATGTGTTTTCTGAATATTTCCAACAACAATCTACGAGCACTGTCAACACCCACAGGCGAGAATAAAATTACCTGTGCAAAGGTGTGTAGTGGTGTGCATAACTTCTCCAAACGTTGGTAGGAGAGTTCAGTAACTAAGATCACTGCTAACTAGCTGCTGCTGTACCACTTTGAGGTGTTTGTTACATGCTGCAGGGGCAAGCTGCCTTCTATTCAGTTTGTGTTTGCTTTCCACAGATTATCTTACTGTGCCAAATTTGCCTCATAACACACAATGTGATGTTGGAGTTCATTTTTCAAAACATATGGGTGTTTCTATCTAGTCACCAGACTTTTGGTATTCCTAAATGATTGAGAACTAGGTCTAATTTTGAATAAAGTCCAGCAAAACTATGCACCTTCAGTCAATTGAGTTATTTTCAAGTCATTAAAAGGTCTTGACTTTTTATTAGTTATAAAGGGATCCCTTTCATTTTTTTTTTTCGAAACCTGATGATTGTATTGTCCTACAGAATATTGCACTATGAGAAACAATGTGGTCTAGCATTCAAAAGAAACTTTAAAAAAATCTAGTAATGGGCATTTTGAAAAAAAAAGCCCTTCAAACTTAAACATTGAAAAGATGATTTTCTTTGGGAGGAAATATGGTTGAGGTGTAGTGTTTTTATTCCCACTGTAGTTCATCCTTCTAGACTCTTGTTACTAATATGATATCTAGCCTTCCTGTCACCTCTTTTTCCTGTGGTTTATGTTTTACTCCATTTTAGCCACTAGAGCTGAAAGACAATTCTTGGGCTTTCTGTATCATTTGTCTTTGCCCATAGGTGACCTTATTATCCTTAGTTAAGTTCATTACAGGGTCATACAAAAAGCAACAGAAATAACAGCTTCACATGAAAATCAGTGCTTTGAATATGTCATTAGACTGGTCTGATTTGTATACTGATTTTGAAAAATTCAGCCAATGAGTTTTGAGAACCCGCGGCATACAAAGTACCCCTCTAGGTGCTCGAGTGGGTGCTGTGCACAAGCAGAGGCAATAAGTGCATCAAGGGGGTCACGGGCTCCTAGTGCTTCTTTTTTAGGTCAATGTTCTCAGTAGCTTGCAGCTGTCAGACTATGTGATCCACATACCCTGTCAGTTTATCAAGACTGCGTTTTTGGTGGTGCAGAGCCTTCTTGGTGCCACCTTCATCATCATTTTAGAGATTTTTTTTTCCTTCCTTGTGTAACTCCTACTCTTCCCCATCTGAGCTGTTAGGTATCAACTTAGCAATCAGGGACAGCAAAATTGGTATTTCCTTATCTTGTAAATTTATTTGCTCTTTGGGTTCTACTTTTGCTTTCTTTACGTTTCCTCAGAAGTGGGTGAGTAGTATGATGGTGTTTGGAGTTACACAAAGGTTTTAACATTGATATTGTTGTAGTAGATAGAGAGTATGTCACTCCCTTTGTTTTAAATGCCCCCACATATTTGGGTTTAATTTCAGAATTTTGAGATTCCTCTCATTGTGTACTCTGAAAACACAGTAGTACTGTGTAAGAATAACATTGTGTATGACTGTACATACACGCAGCCATACAGGTTTATATACATAGAATGTGGACATTTCTTCGCACACTCAGTTCTACTATAATACCTATTTCAGAAACATGAGATTGTTCCAACACAAGCAATATATTAGGGAATATTTTGAGTGTGACACAAATTTCAAATTCTTACTCAAGAAATAGAGAACTCAGAATACTGTACCACTTCATAATAACTTACAAATTGTAGCCTTTCTAACTCCCACTTCCACAAGCAAACCTCTGGCCTTTTTAAAAGTGAAGTGCCATGTTTGTGGTATCTTTTCTAGTGCAGTAGGAGTGAGGGTCTGAGGAGAGCTGGTTGCAACACTCCCATTCGCTTCTTCCACAGCCCCCACACCTTGTGTGGGAGGAGGTGGAGAGGGGCGAGGGCAGCAGCCCAAGCGAGGCCACAGAGGTGGCCACTATCATAGAATTTCTGTTTTTATTCACCATTTTATGTGTATAAAACTATCCTGCCATTTTTATTAGGTTCCTGTCTTTTATATATTACTCCAACGTTTTCGAGAGTAGGGCCCTTAACCCCATTTTCTTCATAAGCTTTGTGGCATTTATTGCGCATTTTTACGTAACTGCTTTTGGGGAATGCCCATTTTGGATGGGAGTAGAACTATCTCTACTTTTTATTTGTTCCTGATTATTTATGTAGGAAGGTTGTGGCAGTGAGCTGTTGTTTCGGGAGAAGTGCTCCTTCAATTCCACTCCCTATACTTTGCTCAGATAGAATGGGGCTCTAACTTTTTTTTTGATAAAATTTTTTATTATCTTTTTTTTCAATATGACTGAAATTTTTCCCAGTATCCCTCCCCCTCCCCCTCCTCCTCCCTGTCTCCTTCCCCTCCCATAGAGCTGCCCCCATATATAAGGCTTTTGAAAGCTTGCAAAGTACTTTTCTCAGAATTACCTTATGAGATAATCCATTTTTTTAGGTGAGGAACAGAAGAATTTCAGAGAAATCAAGTAACTTACCTAGGGTTGCATAGCCAGCTTCAGTATCTGAGCTAGGATTTGAAACCTTCTGATGGTGTTTTTTTTTTTCCTCCATTACACACTCTTCCTTTCTGTTTGAACTCTCCCCAGCCTGCCGCCCCACAGATTAAAAATTTTCCCCATTATCAGCTTGTTTTTGCAACTGTTAGCTTTCCTTTCAAAATACTTATTTCAACCTTCTGTAGACTTCTCACAACAATGCTAGAATGAGTGGAATTTTTGTATTTTCTAATGTAGAAAAATGACATCTGGGTGTAAGTCTCAGCTCTGCTACTTTGATATTGATAATCACCTTGGCAAGAAGCTTCACTTCTCTGAACATTGACTTTTCTCCCCCTCACCAAATGGGAACAATGCAGATATCTCACAGTATTGTTGTTAAGAGTCATATCTATTGGGGCAGCTAGGTGACACAGTGAGTAGAGCACCGGCCCTGGAGTCAGGAGGACCTGAGTTCAAATCCGGCCTCAGACACTTGACACACTAGCGGTGTGACCTTGGGCAAGTCGTTTAACCCCAATCGTCCAGCCTTCCTCCCTCCAAAAAAAAAATCGCATCTGTCAATCGGTAAACATTTATTAACCACTTACTGTGTGCCAGCCACTCTGACAAGCACTGAGGTTACAAAGAGCAAAAGACAGTCATTCTCAAGAAGCTTACAATCTAATGGTGAGACAACGTGTACAAACACTCTATATACAGGATCAATAGGAAGGCACTAGAATTAAGAGTTGGGAAAGGCTTCCTGTAGAAGATGCGGTTTTAGTTGGGAAGGAAAGAAAGGGAAGCCAGGAGGCAGAGATGAGGAGGGAGGAACATTCTAGGCATGGGAGGCAGTCAGTGAAAATGCTCAGAGCAGAGAGATGGAGTATCTCATTCCTGGATCGGCCAGAAGGCTAGTGTCACTGGTTAAGGTGTAAGAGGGGGTCAGGTTATAAAGAGCTTTGAATACCCAACAGAGCATTTTGTATTTGATCCTGGAGGACTGAGTAAGGGCTGACCTGTGCTTTCAAAAAATCACCATCAGTGACTGAATGGAGGATGGGTTGGAGTAGGGAGACTTGAGGCAGGCTGACTTACCAGTTTGGTATTGCAATAGTCCAGGGAGTGAGGTTATGCGCATCTTCACCAGTATTGGTACTGCCAGAGAAGCGAAGTGGATAGATACGTTGCAAGTCACATGACATTATATGTACAGTGATTTCATAAATGTGAAGCACCATATAAATATTCACGTATTTTTAAAAATCAAAGTTGTGAGTTAGCACATTAAAATACAACAAACTTGAGGTGTTGATTTTTATATTTGACCACAAGAGGGCACCCCAGTTCTGTTAAAACACATGCAAGTTAAAGCCTTGAAGGATTCCTTTTATCTAGCTACCTTGGTTTCAAAATGTGAAGCCAATTGAGAGAATCCTGCTCTACCTTCATAATGTTTAAATTTGGGGCATTTTGTTACAAACAGATGTTAATGGAAAGGTCCCAGGGAAAGTGGATTGCACATCTTTTTCAGTTTTTATAAGGCATATTAATAAGGGCCCATAATCTTCATTTGAGCCAAGAATCATTGAGTCTCTTCATCTGTAAAGTATGTCGGACCAGTTGATCTCCACAGCTTCCTCTAGCTCTAAAATTTGGTGTCTATCATTCTAGTACATATATTCTATTGTAGAGAAATGCCTCAGGGTTATTCTTTCTGTAAATTCACCCCCACTCCTAAACGTTTCTTTCTCCCTCACCCTATTGTATCAGCTAATAACAGAAACAGATTGATTCAAATTCAATTTACAGTTGACCTAAGTGTTGCAGTCTGGTAGTTAGCCAAAAGGACAGTGGCCTGACTTCATTCGTTTTGGTTGTTCTATATGATACTGACCATGTCCTTTTGTTCCCTTTCTATTTTTGTGACTAGAAGAAATAGCCTAGATGTTTGGATCTTGCACCTGGAAAACTCACTGATTGTGGAAGTCCAGCTTCCCCTAGTATGCACATCAAAGCCAAAGGAGCATAGAGGTGGTAGCTAGAGGATTGCTGGCCGGGGATTGCTGCTGAATTAGTGTGTTAGTGATTCAGGTTGCTGCTGTACGTGGTCAGCAGTTAGCTTTCATTACAGAAATCAGCTGTATATGCTTTGTCCGTATCTCTGTACATACACATAAAACCACCTGCGATAGGAAGAGATTAAAAGCAACTTCTGATGGGAAATATTGAATCAGCCATATTGAAAATGGCTGTGATTCTAATAGAACTAGACTTTCTTTTGTCAATCAATTTGTATTGAGTGTCTGTCACTTACAAAGCAATGTTGCAGGCGCTGTAGGGAGATAGAAAGGAAATAATAGGGACAGCCCTTGCCCATTATACAACATACTATCCCGTTCACTGGTTAGTTGAAGGATATTGTAAATTAACAAGGCCCTGGCACTGCTTAGGAGCAGGATGTGGTATAAGGAAAAGTGCTGGGCTTGAAGTCTGCAGACAATTTCAGTTTGTGCTTCTGGCACTGGCTGGCTGTGTTACCCAGGGCTTCAGTTTCTTCATTTGTAAAACAGAAACCCTAATGCCTGGAGCATCTATGTAATAGGCTTACTGTGAAGATCAAATGAGACAATGTATGAAAAGCGTGTCCTGAACCTTTTAAATGTTAAATAAATGTCAGCCATTGTTAGAAGTCACCTTGAGCTTTCTGTCGGGATGCTGTTTTTCATATGTAGATACTGTTGGCCCACTGTGAGTAGAATATATACTTCAGTTACCTTTTCAGAAGTGATTTATTTGCATTTGATTTCATTCACGTCACCTGATTTTCTTTGTGATCCATAGCATTCATTTATAAGAATTGGCCAAAGTTAGCGGTATTGTCTTTGTCAGCAGAAATGAGCAAAATTCGCCAGAGTGCACTAGCAACCTGTGACCTCATTAATGAAGAGCTTTAACCAACTTGGCTAACCAGCACTTGCCTACCAAAGGGCAAAACAGGGCCAATTTGAACAAAGGAACAGATAGGAAAGTAAAAAATTTGAAACCCCTTTGGAGAAAAAGGATACTAAAAAGAAGTGATGAAGAAAACAGCACAAAATCCAGGCTCTTCACCCTCAACCCCATCTTATTAGGGACCCTAGACAAGAATGACAACTGAAGTCTCAAAAGTTTTGTCAAAAATTACCCTATGTCATTTTTCTCTAGGCCTAAAACACTTCATCTACCCATGATGCAGGGAAGGATTAAAGTTAATGATAGCTGTGAAGACATTGAGTTTGGTGACCAATGGAACTCCCCAGGCCTATACCTTCTCTGCTAAGTCTCACTGCTATCATATCCTTTATATAGCTATGGCAGCTATGTTGCTGCAGATAATTTGGGCACGGCAGCACCGTATAATAAGCCTTCTGTGACTGACTTTTAATAGAAGGCACCCTGAGATGCTTTACATTGCTCAAATGTGATAGGTTTAAAAAAGAAATCTTGGGTGGGCCTACAAAGTATTTTACCAGTCTGTTTAATTTATATTGTTTGTAGCTATATGTATATGTGTGTAAGACACGTGTATATCAGTATATTCTTCTACCTACTCATCCTATTACACTAGGCAAACACAGATATTGGCAGATTTCAAATACATTAATTTTCTCTTCAACAGATATTAAGACCCAGTGAGATGTTTATGTTGTCCATCTGATTTCCTTAGAGTCTGGCTAGATTTATTTTAGACACAAGGACATATGCTGAATTATTTGACCCAAAGCTGTTTGAATTTGCACATCAAAATAAATTATACGATAATCCTTCAATTCTATTTAATCCTGTCTTCTGGAGAAAACCTTTTTTCCCTTTTCAGCTTTCCCTATTGAGTGTTATCTACATTCTTCCTCTCTCTTTCCCTACCATCTCCTCTCTTTCATTGCTCTATATTAATAGAGGAGGAATGTTTTACCATCCACCTTATTAGAGCTCCCTGCCAGAAGACATCAAGGCATCAATTTCCATATAGTTAGTAGAGTCACCAAAGCAAATTCAAACCCAGACATAGATTGCTGCAACTCAAATGTCATTCTCAATTTGGCCTGTTAGAGTTACTTTAAGATATTTGGAATAAATTTCAGGTTAAGTAAATTGTGGCCCTTTAATTCCCCCAGAATCAATTTGAAAAAAAAAATTCTATTTTAAAGAAGCAGTGCATGAATTGACAGGCTGAGAAATGTTAGTAGCAGAATATTTTGGACTGGGGCCTATGTGATTATGTAGTTAGATTTGAAATAAGTGTAAATTTTTCCATAACTGCCCAGATTCCATTTGCCTACTTATCCCTAAGCCAGCGTTCATCTTTCAAAATAAATTATTTTGGAAGGCTCTCTCTTATCTTAGTAACCAGACATAGCATTCGTCTCAATTTCTCCTAAATGGTGAAATTAATTTTTAAGCCATACTATACATACATAATATGATTTCCATATAACTAGATTCCCCAGACTAATCAGATTCTCACAGTAAAGGAACAAGAGACAGAATAACACTTGTTAAACTTCGGGTTTTTTTCTCTATTTCCTAATATTCTTTCCCCTACTCCCTTTCTCAAATATCGTTTTGAGTCTCAGACTTTCCTTTCTGACAATTTCAGATTGGTAAATTTTCTCGTGCTAGTCCTTTCTTAACTTTTCTGTCTTAGTTTCAATGTCCCCTTTCAACAAAACTGCCTTTTTTTGTAAAGATGATTGTTTGAAGGAAAGCTTCCCTGCCAGAAGCTTCATTTAACAAAACAATGCTCTTCCTATCTAGGTGGTCATGTTTCTTAGGGGCAGCTAGGTGGCGCAGTGTATGGAATGCCAGGCCTGGAGTCAGAAAGACTCATCTTCCTGAGTTAAAATCTGGCCTCAGATATTTACTAGCTGTGTGACCCTGGACAAGTCACTTAGCCCTGCTTGCCTCAGTTTCCTCATCTGTAAAGTGAGCTGGAGAAGGAAATGGTAAACCACTCCAGTATCTTTGCCAAGAAAACGCCAAATGGGGTCACGAAGAGTTGGCTGTGACTGAAACAACTGGATGGCAACATGTTGCTTAGCCTTAGGACTGCTATTGCTGGCTATTTGCAGCAGTATAGGGAAGTTTAATAAGTTTAACACAGGTTTGGAAACTTTTTGAAGAAAATCAAAACCATGGTGTTTATAGTTGTACCTTTTCCCCCTCTAGACCTTCTCTACCTTTCTCACTGCTTATATCAGATATCGGTACGGTATAGTAGAAAGAATATTATGTTATGAGTCAGGAAAGCTAAAGTTTTCACTCCACTCTCAGCCATTCATTTGGGGTGGCCTTAGGTAAATCACTGAACTGCCCTTGTGTCTGTTTTCCCATCTATGTAATGGGGGTGATACCTGCCCTACTAGTCCGACAGGATTGTTCTGAGGATACATGAGCTAGTGGCTGAGACTGTACTTTGAAAGATTGTAAAGTATTATAAAACATAGGTGGTGGTATTCATTCCACAATTTTTTTTAGTCCTATGAGTTAGGCACTGTCAGAGATATTAGAAAGTATCCATAAGAAGTTCACATGAATATACATGGACATATGAGAAGTTAGTAGCAGTATTATTGTAATAACTAGATAAATCCAGAACTTTATTTCTCCCATCTCGGTTTTGCTTCTTTGTAATTTGCTCTTCCTAATATCAAAGAAGTTTGATATTAGCTGTCTCTCCCATGGGCAGACTTTCTCCACGATTCTATTTCCATCATATATTGGGAAGGATGTGTGAATTAGACCTTTCCTGTTTTGCATGGAAAACTACTAAGAATCACTGGCTCCTGTCTGGAAATGGTGGCTGACCACATAGCATACAGTTTGCCTGTTGCTCTATAAGGAATAAATGAGACATTCTTCGCTCTAGATTATCATCAGCATGTTTATAGAAGGGTTGTTATGTATGGTAATACCATGAGGGATATAAATGGTTGTTAGGTTTTTTGTTTGTTTTTTTTTTTTTAATGAACCTAGTCCCTGACTCTTAGAAGCTTGTACTATAGTTGGAGAGATTATACGTGTATACCTTAAAGGTTACGGAACTATACTTGTGATTTCATTCATACAGGAATATCCCTGATAAGGAAACTTTCCACCCAACGGTATCTTCTTGGCAAATTAAGACTTAAGCACTTAGAGCATCTGTTTTAGTCACTTGCTCAGATTGCCACAGGCAGCACGTATCAGGATGGGACTTAAACCTAGGTTTTCATGGCTCCAAGAGCAGCTCTCTGGCCTTTATGCTATAGCTTTAAAAATAACTATAAAATGAGGAATTATACACCAAATGAGAGGCAGAGACAAATGCTGCAGGATTTTGAAGGAAGGACTTTTGCCTGGGATGGTCAAGGAAGGCTTCATATAGAAGGAGTTATGACTTAAGCTTATTCTTGCAAGTTGAGTAGAATGCAGTAGGCTGAGGAAGAAAGTGAAAGACTTCCAGGTTGAGGTACATTTGCAAAGGCACAGAAATAAGAAAGTACAAGGTAATGGTAATAGCTCACATTTATGTGGTACTTTCCAGACAAAAGGTATGGAAGGCTTTTTTGTTTTCTACAAGGGAGGAAAGATTTTTTTCCCTTTTTTTAAAAAAAAATTGATGTAAAGTAAAAAAGACATCAGTATGTTTTAAAAAAAATTTAGAGAGGCAATGTAAGTATTTTTTGCATTAAAATTGTTTTTCAGTTAACGAGCATCTATTATCTTTTTCCCACTCCCTAACCTCCTTCCACCTCTCCCCACCAAAAAAAGGGGAAAAAAAATCCTGCTAGTCAAGTAAAACACATTCCCACATTGGTCATGTTCAAAAATGTTTGTCTCATGTTGTTTTAATATTTCTGGGTGCTAAGTCCACCCACTTGGGCCCTCTGCTAGATCTCTTGCTATTGTCTTGGGCCTGGTGCTGAGTGAGATCATCTCTAGCTGCCCTTGTGCTGCTTGCTGGCCTAACTCGGAGCTTTGGACACTGAGTCTGTGATCTTGGCCCACCCCTGTGCCACACTTCCTGCTGTGGGCACTTGCCTATAGGTTGCCTTTATGATCATGGGCTAGGAAGATGATTCACTGGCTTCTCCTTTGAGTTCCTAATCACTACTTGGTCTGACATTGTTCTTAGATCATTGTTGGAGTCCTGGTCTGAATTACTTCCTCCTGCTACACCATTTTGGCTGTTCTCTGCTGTTACTCACATTTTACAGATGAAAGGCCATAGCCATTAGTATATATCCAAGGTCATATAGTAAATGAGCCTTGATCTGCTGACTTGAAGTACAGGGCTCTTTCTGTTATGGATAATGCTGTTACCCAACATGTTTAGAGAAGGCAGTGAATACAACTCCTTTTGTCTGAGGCAGAGGTTTTTGTGTGGAAAAATAGTGGAGATAAATCTAGAATCTAGAAAAGTAAATTTGTGCCAGATGATGAAGGCTTTTAGCTAAGGAGTTTGGAATTATTCTATACATAGTGGAGACCCATCAAAGAAGATTTAGGTTACTTTCAGGGGTGAGGAACCTGTGGCCTCAAGGCCACATGTGGCCTTCTAGGTCCTTGAGTGTGGCCTTTTGACAGAGTCCAAGTTTTACAGAACAAATCCTTTTGTTAAGGGGATTCATTCTGTGAAGTTTGCATTTAGTCAAAGGGCTGCATTTGAGGACCTAGAGGGCCATATGTGGCCTCGAGGCCCCAGGTCCCCCACCCCTGGCTTGGATGATGACAGCTTTGGCAATTACTACCTAGTATAAAATACTTCTGAAAAAAATAATTGAATAACTTAGTCATTCCAGTAACAACTTGGAGCTTTTCCATTCAAATCCTAATCCAGGGCATGAATTCATAGGCTGCGATGGCTGGGGCTGACTAGTACCATTTCCTGGTGGTGTTTGTCATTACTAAGGGCAGGTAGGTGGTGTAGTGGATGGAACTCTGGGTCTGGAGTCCAGAAGACCTGAGTTTAAATCCAGCCTCATTTACTAGCTATGTGACCCAGGGCAAGTCAGTTAACCTCTGACTGCCTTGGTTTCCTTACCTGTAAAATGGGGATAAAGGAGTTGTGAGGATCAAATGAGTTATTTGTAAAGCACTTAGCACAGCGCCTGGCACACAGTATGCATTTAGTGTTTATTCCTTCTTCCCCTTCTCCGTCTGAAGAAGTGGCAAGAACTCTAAGGAACCCAAGGACAGGCTGCTCTCCTACTCTCAGACTGCCTCTGCCAGTCTGTATTGGTGGGCTTTAAAGGCAAGTATCCCAAAGGAGGGAGAACACTTTGTAGAAGATTCTCCTCTTGTGGTCTCGTGTACACACACATACACAACACTTTGTAGAAGTTCTCCTATTATGGTCTCCTACACACACACACACACACACACACACACACACACACACACACACACACACCCCTTTCCAGAGAGATTTACTGCCTTTTGACAAACCTGAAAAATTCTTCTCCATCACACATGTGCCTAACTCTCATTCCTTTTCTCTCTTAGAAAGTCTCACTTCCTCCCTCAATAATACCTTGTCTCGACTGACCTCATATCAGTTGTCAGCGATAGGAGGCAGAAGGAGGTTTGCTTGCTAGAAGAGAATTTAATTTGCTACCACGGGAAACTGCTTTAGACTAGGCTTTTATATTTTCATAACACCGCTGTCACCTTGTTATCTCATTTTAGTCTCCTGCTAGCTGGGTGAGATAGATGAGGTAGGGCTTGGCAGAGGAGGAAAACAGACACAGAGAACCAGTTAGGAATACAATGGAAAAAGCTTGGAGCTGGGTGCAGTGCCTATGCCTGTAATCCCAGCTAACAGAGAGGCTGAGGCTGGCAGATCTCTTAAGCTCCAGAGTTCTGAGTTGCAGTGGGTTAGGTCTATCAGGTACTAAGTCTGGTATTAGTATGGTGAGACCCTAGGAATGAGGAGGGAGTGGAGGACAGGATGAGAAAGGGGGTGACAGACACTTGCCTAAGGAGAGACCCAAGTGGGAAACAAAACAAGTCAAAGTGCCCTTTGCCAGTCGGTAGTGGATTGGCCCACTGAGTATCTCACCCAGCCCAGGTGAGATAAGACCCAATCTTTAAGTATGGAACTGACTTTGCTATGTTCATGAGCTTTATAGCCTTGGATGAGTTACTCATATCTGTGGATATTGGATTAATTCAGGATTTAGAGTCAAAAAAGCACATAGAGATCACCTCATTCTAGGCTGAAGTCCAGAGCAATTTTAAGTGAATTGTTTAAAACTCTAGAAGGCAAGATTTGAATCTAGTCTGGTGCTCTTCCTTCTGTTCCACTTCTCTCCCAGTCCCAGTGCTAATGAATGTCTGGAGTCTTGGTACAATACAGACCTAACACAATTCTGACCAATACTGTTTTGTAATGAAACTCTGAACCCTACCATGACTTGCAGAGTCTTGCTCTAACATGGTATTTTGTGGGACTAGTTAAAAGATATCAGGTAGGGCAGTGGTGTCAAACTCAAATAGAAAGGATCCCCAATGGCAACAGGTTGACTTAGAAAACCACGAATGAGCATTATCTATGTTGTATTGTATCTATTTTGTTAAACATTTCCCATTCATGTTTTAATCTGGTTTGGGCTTGCCCAGTACCTGCATGTTTGACACCTTTAAAGTAGGGTATGCCTGGTAGAAGGTAAAGCAGATGGGGGAGCCACAGATATTTGTTTATATGCCTACTACCCCTCCCCCTTTCTTGAGCAGCACTGAAGCAAATGTAGACATGGCAGGAATCAGGGAGTAACAGGAAACAAGAGGTGTGGCCACCATGTTCCAGTTGCTTCCACCTCCTTAACAACCATTAAGGCTGAAATAGCAACATAAAAAGGGAACACAATTTGAACTTAGTTTGCCCCATGTCTTTGGAGAGAGGAATTTTTATAGTTACCTGTTGTGTCTAGGACGGGATGTATACATCTAGGGTGGCAGAATACTGTATGTGAATTGGGATATCATAGGTCTTTGTGTACCTGGAAATCCTACAAATGGGAAGTAACTTTTCAGTTGATAGCTAGTTGTTTAGATGAATTTAAGTGATCTTAATTACAAAATTACAGAATCCCAGGGTAGGGAAGGACCTTCTCAAATACCATCTAGTGCAACCAGGACCTGAACAAAAACTGCCATGTCAGCATAGTCAGCAAGTAGACACGCAGCCTTTGCCTGAAGGACCTTCTCTGTCCTAAATGATAGCTCAGCTCTTCATGGAACGTGTAGATCCAGATTGCCATTCTTCAGAGGACAGGCAGATATTTCCTCTTCACAACCTTCAACTCTCTCTCCCCGTTAAGAAGAACTTCATATTTATTATTTAGCTATAAGGCTTCAGTGGTCCTTCTTGTGCTCCTTTGTGTCACTGTCAGTATTTCCCTCCTTTTTATATCCTTTTTCCTTCTTTGTTTTACATAGTCCCTTCTGGTCTTGTTCATTTTATTTTTAAGGAATGTTTGGTCCTCCCAGATGAACTGGAGAACAGAGACATTCTTTGAGCCTCTTTAGCTTCCCAGAATTCTCCAAGGGAGACTACCTGCAATTTGAATATGTAGAAGACTGTTATTTAGCTGTGGCATAAAGATTGACATCATGTACTCTATGCAGATGTTGTAGTGCTTATTCAAGCCAATGGTAGTTGCCCAATGACCTGATGTCATCATGGATGCAAGACAACTCAACTTAGGAAGAACTAGTCAAAAGATATGAGAGAATATCAACTTGTTTACTGCACTTGTAACATGCTTTTTAGATTCTGAAGCTTGGCTCAGGTGAGTTAAGAGTTAAATCGTAAATTCGGCCCATGAACAAACCTCATGGTACCTTTGTTCTTTTTGCTAACTTTGAATTCTCTTGAGTTCTAACACCGTTTATCGAATGAGCTGTATAGCTCTATCTGTGTGGAGGAATAAACCCCGTGAGTTCTTAGATCCCAACCATGGCCATGGCAATAGGCACAATCAATTTACAAAAGTCTTCTATGGAATGAGTTTCAGACCCCTCTCACTTTTCTTGCTTCCTCAAACAATTGCAGCGCTCAAGAGATTCTAAAACCTAGATGCAAAAGTAGAGTTAACACATAAGACCTTGCCTTCCCCTTCCTTGGGAATCAGGTAAAACTGGTGGAACACCTTTTCCATATCAAAGGGAAAGCTGGAAAGCCACCTTTGTTGCTGGCATCTCCATGAGTCATAGTCCTTCCCCCTCCCAACCCCTCCTCCCTCATTATCAGTATTCTCTCCCTCTTCAGTTTCCCTTATACTATATTTGTCTGCAGATTTTTTTGTGGGTAGCATTGGAACTGGAGTCAGGAAAATCTGAGTTCAAATCTAACATCAGATAATTAATAGCTCTTTGACCCTGGGCAAGTCACTTAATCTCTGTCTACCTCAGTTTCCACATTAGTAATATGGGGATAATAACTGCACCCCACTCACTGAGTTGTGGTGAGCATTAAATGAAATGATATTTACAAAACAAAAAATTAACAAAATATTTATAAAAATGTTTATTCCCTCTTCTACATGTATCCACTTCCTTTTACTATCTCTCCCCACCACCCCAAATGGATGTAAAGCTCCTTGAGGCTTCTGGGACTATTTCATTTTTAATTTGTCTCTCTAGCACCTAGTATGGTACCTTGTAATCAATCAATCAATCAACATTTATAAAGTGTCTACTATTTGTGGTCTCTCTGAAGAACTTTGGAATTGATTGTGAGACGTGGGAGACACTGGCAAAGGATTTCCCAGCATGATTTCTTTCTGGCCAAAACAGAAACAATTGTTATTTACATTCATTTTGAGCCAGTCAGGGCCCAAATAGTAACCAAGTAGGACTTGGTTTGGGACCAGAGTGATTTAGGGTTAAGGCTGGTCTTTAAGAGAAAAAAAAAAGTTTCAGAGATTAAAATTTACATTCCCTTTGGGCAGAGCACCCACAGGTAGGAGTGTGACACCCTACAGAGGTTGCTTGCTGTTTGTCCTTTGTTCTCGAAGAGGACCATGACGTCAGGGAAGTGATGCCATGACATGCAAGTGAATTGGATTTAAGTGAGGGAGGGCTGTGGAAAGTCACCAAGCCTTACTTTCTCTTCCTGAGCCATCTGGGTCCAGTGGCCAGATGTGGATCAGGATAATTGGACTTGGCCCAGGATCCAGTGGGGGAACCTTGGCTTTTTCAAGCTAAGCCCAGCATGGTGTGCCCACCTCAAAGAAAGTGCTGTGCTCTATGAGCAAAGCAGAAGTGCAGTAGCTCAAAAGAAACATGAAATCAGCAAATTTCAAGACATCTCCACCCCAAATGTTCATGTAGACTATTTGTGCCTGACCTTTGGTAAAGCCTTTCGAGCTCGTGCTGGTCTGATCAGCCACAGTCAGACACCCGGTACCTTGACCCTAGCATAATGATGTCATTTTGGTCCTCTTTGAGCATGAAGGACAACAACCAACCATTTGTGAGGCATCGTGCTAGGCTCTGGGGACACAAAGATAGAATTGGTGCTGCCCCTGCCCTCAAGGAGTTTACTATCTCTTGAGGAGACAATACATACATAAATAAGCATATATAAGATAAATAAGGATTTTTTTTAGGGGGGGAAGGTACTAGTTACTGAGAGGAATCAGGAAAAGCTTCATATGGAAGGTGATACTTGAGCTGTCCTGAAACAAGAGAAAGAGATGGGAGGAGAATGCATTACATCCATGGAGGCCAAGCAGTGCAAAGGCTCAGGAATGGAAGATGGAGGAACCAGAGAGAAGGTCAGTTTGGACCAGAGAGTACAAGAAGGGAAGTAATGAGTAATCTAGATGGAAAGGTGGCTTGCTGCGAGGTCATGAAGGGCTTTAAAGACCAAATAGAGGGGTTTATATTTGATCCTAGAGGCAATAAGAAGACACTAGAGTTTTATGAGTAGGGACATGGACTGACATGGTGTATCAGTAAGGCAATAAACACAACATCAATGATAATCATGAATATGCCTATGTAGTTTTGTATTGCAAAGTATGAGAGACTCTCCATATAGAAGAAGTAAAACATTTATTCAGACACCAGATAACCATATCCCATAACCAAATGTTCAGCTCCCACAACCAGTTAGCCCACTTTATCATAACAGCAAGGAACTTAAAACACAATATCACAACACAGAGCCTCGCCATCCCAAAATCTCTCTGACCCCCTGCTGGCGTCTTCCCAAAAACAAACTCACAGTACAGCTATCACAGTCTTCTTAGCTATCATGACGACCATTAACAGCCATAACAGCTCTCTCTCAGCATTTTCTGTGGCACAACTTCCTTTTTCCTCTCAGCAAGCTCCTCCCCCCACATGTGACTTAGGCCTCCTGTAATATAAGCAGGTCACATGGCCTATTAATGGGTGGGAAAGATCTTCAAATCTAAATTGCTATTACATATGGTCAGATTCGTATTTTAGGAAAATCGTTTTGACAGATGTGCAGAGGAGAGGTTAAGAAACTTGAAGCAAAGAGTTCAATTAGGGAGCTATTGAAGTAGTCCAGGTGAACAGTGATGAGGGCCTCAGGTGGCTATGTGAGATGAGAGAAGGGGACAGATGCAAGAAATATGATGGAGAAAGAAATGTTAAGATCTAGTCATTGATTGGATTTGTAAGCTAAGGGAGAGTAAGAAACCAAGAGTACAGCTGAGGTTGAAAAGCTGGGTGACCAGAAACATAGTGACAAAAATTGTGACAACGTGAAATCAACAAAAATAGGGAAGTTTGGAAGAGGGTTAGGTTTTCGGGGTAAGATAATGGTTCTGTTTGGGGCTTATTGAGTTTGGAATATCTAGGGGACATCAGTTTGAGATATCCAATAAGTAGTTGGAGATACCCCCTGCAGCTCTGAACAGAGTGATACAAAGATGTGGGAGTCATCTACATAGAGATAATAGTTAAACCCATGGGAACTGATAAAGTCACCTAGGTGACAAATATGGAGAAAGAATAGAAGAAGACCCAGGATAACAATGATACCTAATGAATGCTTACTGAACGTCATTACTGATAACATTCTAACCAAACCATATCAGTAAGTGGCAAAACACTACTTCTGTAATGTCAGTCAGTCAACCACCTTTACATAACGCTGTTCCTCTGGAGCTTTCTCCCATGTACCATTGTTTCATCTAACTTGATATTTTCCCCCAGAACCAGTGTGGGAGCTGAACATTGGGTTTCCTACTTGGCTTAGTGAATTCTTTGAGCAGAAATGTTTCTTCCTCTTCCTTTCTGTGTCAGCTTTTGAACCATGAAAAACCAAGGAATGAGAGGCATGCAGATTGTTTCTTATGCTACTTTCACAATACGTTTACCTCTGGAACAAGAAGCTGGAATAAATTGAGGGGAATGAATATAGGACCTCACCCATTCCTCAGGACTTCCATGGCACTTTGCCAGAGCCACTTCAAAATAGGTCACACAAGAGTTTTCTTGGGATTTCTAAATGAGATCATTTTTATTACTTTAATTAAGGCACTAGAAAGAGACTGTCAAAGATTTCTCTTACCTCTGATTTACAAGTTACAGAATATTAAAGAAATAAATTTGGAGCTAGGATTATTTCAGATCTGGCAGTAAAGCTGTCAAGAAGGTAATAGTATATGGCTCCGGCCAAGGTAATTTAGAGGCTAAATTTTCTGAACTCATGAGTCCAGGATAGCCATAAAAATATGACCTTTGTTGTCCAAATGTATGGCTACATTCATTCACAGAAACCTATTAAATTATATTTAATCACATAGAGAGTAGTACAGTTTTTAAAGCTTTTGACATGCATTTAAACACTAATCTTTTCTTTCTTGCTGTGTTTTGCTCTTTTTCTGATGCCAAAGTAAGGTGATACTTAGGCTGCTGCAGCAGCACTTTTAAGTAGTATGCTCATGTCCCAAAAGAGTTAATGAGCTTTCCCTAAGACCATTTCAAGGAATGGGGCATTTCAAAGAATCTTATCTCCACTCAGTGGAACTAGCTGAAATAAATTTAGGAACCTGCATCAATTCTACACTTTTTCCTTGTGTTTGTCCCCTTCCTGTCTAAAGAAGGAAAAAAGGTTTTTTTGTAGGGCATTATTTTTCTTTGTGCTGTCAAAAATCCAATTTGTCAGTTCCTTCACTAAAACTGCGCATTCATTTCCATTGGTAGCACTCATCACCTAGTCTTGCTACTTACTGCCAGTGCAGTAAGACAAGTACTGAGCACAATTGAATGTTATAACAAGACTCACAAATTCAAGTATATGAAAGCGTAGGTTTCCTTGTAGGATCTAGTTATTTTGAAATAATATCGTATTGTTTTCCCAATTATATGTAAAGACAACTTTTAAAATTCATTTTTTACAATTGAGTTCCAAATTCTCTCCCTGCCTTGCCCTCTTTTCCTCTCCCTGAGATGGTAAGCATTTTAATGTAGGTTATACATGTGCAATCATGCAAAACATATTTCCAAATTAGTCACAGTGTGAAAGAAGACCCCCTCCCCCCAAAAAACAAGAAAAAATAAAGTGAAAAATAACATATTTTGATCTGTATTCAGACTCCATCAGTTCTTTCTCTGGATGTGGATAACTTTTTTCATAATGTGTCCTTTGGAATAGGTCTAGTTATTTTGAAAAAAAAATGTGCTATCAATCACCAAAAAGTTCTGGAATAGAAACAAAAACAAAAGCAAATGCTGTTTAAATTTATCAAAGGAACATAAGTGGGACTTCAAAGTTCTTTCAAGGAAGATGTTTAAGAGAGAGGTCAGTCAGATCAATCTTGTTTTATAGGTGAAGAAACCAAGGTCCAGCTAGGTGAAATGATTTGTTCATGGTTAAATACCTAATAAAATGTCAGAGCCACAACTGGAATCTGACCCTGAACCTAATGCTCTTCCTATAATACAAGTTAAATGATTTTGCATTGCTCATTTAGGGGTTAAGAAATGAGAAGAGAACAAAAGCAACCTCCATAAAGTACATTTTTGAAGGCAGAGGATATACCATATGGAGATCACTTTACGTGATGCTGTTGGGAGGTACAAAAGAAAAGATGTCCCCTTCTCTCCTGGAGAATCACCGTTGGTTGTACAGCACACAAACACACAAAATCACTAAAGAATAATAATTAAGAAACACCTCATCAATAGATAAGGGGCCAGGTAGGTGGTGTAGTGGATAGAATGCCAGGCCCAGAGTCAGGAATTCATCTTCCTGAGTTTGAATCTAGCCTCAGACATTTTCTAGCTTTGTGACCCCGGGCACATCACTTCACCATATTTGCCTCAGTTTCTTCATCTATGTGACACTTAAAAAGGTCCAAGACATGATTTCTCAGTAACGTAGTCATTTTATTAATGATGCCAGCATGTTTATTAACAAAAGGATGGTCATTTGGCTGTGTCTCTCTTAGACCAAAGACAATCATGGTGGTGGGTTCATCATGCTTATATGCCAATTGGAAGAGGGGTGTTTCCAGGGATGACAATCAACTCTGATTGGTTAACAATTGGTTGGTTGTTGTCCTTTGTTCTCGAGGAGGTCCAAAACGACATCCCTATGCTAGAGTCAAGTTTCAATGTATCATCAGACCAATATGAGCTTGGAATGCTCTACCACAGGTTGGGCACAAATAATTCCTATGAACGTTTGGGGTGGATTCTCTAAATTTGCACATCCCATGTTTCCTTTGAGCTGTTTCAATTCTGCTTTGCTCATAGAGCACGGTATCTTTGCTGATGTGGGCATGCCATGCTGAGTGGTCTTGTACCAGTGTCTCCCATGTCACACAATCAATTGCAAAGTTCTTAAGAGAGACTTTGAGAGTGTCCTTGTATCGCTTCTTCTGACCACTGTGTGAGTGCTTGCCCTGTGTGAGTTCTCCATAAAATAGTCTTTTTGGCAAGTGTTCATTCTGCATTTGAAGAAGGTGGCCAGCCCAACAGAGTTGCTCTCTTTGAAGCAGAGTTTGAATGCTTGGCAGTTTGGTTCGAGTAAAGACCTCAGTGTCTGGTACCTTCTCCTCCCAGGTGATCTTCAGAGTCTTCCTAAGACAATTCAAATGGAAGCGATTAGGTTTCCTGGCATGGCGCTGGTAGACTGTCCAGGTTTCACAGGCATATAACAATGAGGTCAGCACTGCAGTTCTATAGACCTTCAGTTTGGTAGTCAGTCTACCATACTTTTCTTCGGAGCCCCCCAAACACTAAGTTAGTTCTGGCAATGTGTGTGTCAACCTCATTATCAATGCGTACATCCCTGGAAAGCACACTACCGAGGTAAGTGAACTCATCCACAGCATCTAAAACTTCTCCATTTGTTGTAACTGGTGGTTCCACATACGGATAGTGTGGTGGTGACTGATGGAGCACCTATGTTTTCTTGGTGTTCATTGTTAGGCCAAAATTAGCACAAACGGCAGAGAATTGATCCATACTTTGTTGCATCTCAGCTTCAGAGGCTGCACTGAGTGCACAATAATCTACAAACAGAAAGTCATGCAGCAACTCTCTCTCCACTTTGGTCTTGGCTTGTAGCCTTTTCAAGTTGAAGAATTTGCCATCAGTGCAGCAGCCAACCTTGACGCCGTGTTCATCCTCATTGAAAGCATTTGACAGCATGGCTGAAAACATCATGCTAAAAGCAAGCAGACAGCCTTCTTTCATTCCATTGGTGGTTGGGAAGGCACGAGCGCGTTGTCCATTATCTAGAACCTGGGCAAGCATCATGAAATTGACGTACAATGCTGATGAACTTCTCTGGGCAACCAAATTTTGACATAATTTTCCATAAGGGCTCACGATTGATAGTATCAGAGGTCTTGGTCAGATCCACAAACGTTGCGTACAGACCTCTGTTCTGCTTCTGGCATTCCTCCCAGAGTTGTCAGGTAGCAAACACCATATGGACCATTCCTCTGACCTTTCTGAACAATTAATGAGAGAATGAATATTACAGTGAGGGACTGGACCTGAACTTTGATTATGTCATTTACTTTTTAAGTTACTCCCGGCCTTGGGCAATTTATTTAAAGAATTTATCCCTACCCAAACCTGAGTAGAGTACCATGGCTTTCCCACCTGGTTGGGGGTCTGAGCAAGAAAGTTAGTCCAATCTCATTATCAGCAATGTCCTTCAAGAGAGTGAACTTTTAAAATCAGGACTACAGAAAAAGGAGACAATTCCAGATCTCCCCAAATCGTTGGTTATTAATAATCATTTCTCTCATCTGCAAAATGGACTGGAGAAGGAAGCGGCAAACCACTCCAGTATCTTTGCCAAGAAAGCCCCAAATAGGGTTATGAAGAATTGGACATGACTGAAAATGACTGAATAACAATTAACAGATAAAATTACTGTTATGCTAATTGAGCCCACAATTGCTCATGGGAAACCGATGAAGAAATGACTAGAAGCAGATGGAGTCTTGGGGGGAAGGAAGAGGAGAGGGGCACACATTGGAAGAAAGCATTTGGTAGGATTTATTTCTAGGCAGAAGGAAAGAGGCAGAAATAAGAGGTTTGACTAGAGAGAAAGATTCTTCCAGGTGATGAACATATACCTTGGTTGGTGAGATAAACTAGAGTTTTCAAGTTGAGGGGGATGTTGAAAGCTTCTAAGTTTTCATTTGGTGCAAGGCAGATGACTCGTAGACCTACGTATCTAGCCCTCTCTCCTGAATTCTGATACCACTTCCATAGACATCTCAAATTCAACATGCATGAAAGAGAATTCATTATCTTTCTTCCCCAAATCTGCTCCTCTTTGGAATTTCCCTATTTCTGTCATTACACCCTTATATTTCCATCTTTGGAACCTCAGCACTACTTTTGACATCTTATTCTTCCCCACCCTACATACCCAATCAGTTGCCAAATCTTACCCTTTCTACCTTCAGAATACGTCTCACATATTCTTACCACCCACATAGCCACATCATAACCTTCCCAATATTCAGACCCTCGTAACATCTCCTTTGGCCTCTCTCAGTAACCTTGTAATTGGTCTTCCCGCATCAATTCTCTCCCCATCCCAATCTATCAAGTGCCAAAATGATTTTCCTGAAGTGTGTAATCAACCATGTCACGCCAATGCTCAATAAACTCAAGGATGAAATATGTTCAACTTTTTGGCTTTTCAAGCCTTTCACAACCTGGCCCCAAACTACCTAGTTTGTTAATACATCATTCCCTTTTCCTGTGCTCTGTGGTCTAGCCTAACTAGCCTTCTTACTGTATTTCACCTACAACCCTTTGCTTCCTGTCTCCCTGCTTTTGGCTATCCCTCATCCTCCAATAGACCACCTCTTCACCTTTACTTCTTAGAAACCCTTGATTCCTTCAAGATAGATCAAACACCACCTTCTATGTGATATTTTTCCTGATCCTCTGTAACAGCAAATACCCTAGCAGACCCCAGGTGGCCTGCTAGCAGAGGTTCTTTGATCTGATTTTAAAGGAAAAATAGCTTTAATTAGACATATATATCATTCACTTAGTTCAGGGGAAAGATCAGCACCCTGATACAAGCAGAGAAAATACAAGCAGAGAAATTAGCACAGATCAACCGACAGGGCTTCCAACTGTGTGAGAAATTAACACATACATAGTCACCAGAAAGCGAAGCACCAACATCTGGGTTTTCAAAGCTGGACTGGGAGAGGGGGGGAGTGTTGCTCCTTAATAGCTACCCAGAGCCTCATCTGGCCAAATCACACAAACATTCTTCCCATGAGTGAGCCCCAAAGCAAAATACCAACCTCAGAATATATATTTGTATATAGCCAGAAGGCATCACAACCCACGTGCTTTAGTGCCCAGTTACCGAAAGGTGTGAAAGCCTTCCTACAAGCCAGCCTCTCCCTAAGCAAGCTCCTCTCTAGGCTAGTTCCTTCCCCAGTGGGCTCCATGTAACTCAGGATGTATCACAGCTGTGAGCTGAACACACATGGTCATATTAGCTTATTAATGGCCAAGGAAGGTCTGCCTATTCCATTAATATTATATCCTCTCAACTGCTTATACCTGCCCCCCACCCCAAACACATATATCCTTATATCAATTCTGTATATACTTATATATTTCCACAGTCTCCTTTGGTAGAACATAAGCTCCTTGAGAACAGAGACTTTTTCTTCCTCTTTTCCCTAGCACTTGTCTGGCACGTCTGGCACATAGTAAGTTCTTAACAAATGCTTGTTGATTGATTGAATAAGGAGCCATCAGAGGTGTTTGAACAGGGATGTGATATGATAAAAACAGTGTTTCAGAAATCTTGTTCCAGAAGGATCGTGAAGAATGATTTGAAGCTGAGAGATCAGTCATTGAGTATAAAGCATAATAACATAGCCATAAGAAGGTGACACACACACACATACATAGATATATACATATGTGTATGTATGTATATGCCTATATATGTATATGTATACATACACGTACATGCATGCATATATATACATGTGTGTACACACACACACACACACGCACACACGCACACAGTCACAAAACATTGAGAAGCATATGCTTCCCCAAAGCTAAGCACACAGCCAGTCATCTATGCTGTATTGAAAGCACCTGGATTTGAATCAGAGAACCTTGGTTCAAAACCATGGTTGTTACTAATTATATGATAATGGACAAGTCACAAACTCTCTGAACCACTGTTTCTTCATCTGTCAAATGGGGGTAAAAATATCTATAGTACTTATCTCAAGGTGATTAAGGAGAAAATTCTGTTACCTATAAAGTGCTTTTATAGTTTCATTTGTTAGATTTTATGGTTTTATTTTATAATGTTATTTACTATTTTATAGTTTTATAAGAATTCTTCTTACCATCTCTTCTTGGCATTTCTTGAAGCTCAGTAAGAGGGCATGAGACTAATCTTCACACCATTTTCTACATTGGCTTATAGGCTTAGAGATCCAGTGAGCCCCAAAGCCCCAGAGCTGGAAGGGACCCTCAAGTCCAGCTTCCTCATTTCACAGATGAAGAATCTGAGGCTCAAGCTGATTAGGAGACTTGCCCGAGGTCACACAGGTAATCAGGGTCAGAAGCTTGATTTTTACCCATTTCCTTTGACTCCAGAGCCAGGGCTCATTCCATAGCCTCACACCACCTTCTATTCCACTTCCCCACCCCCACCCGCACCCCCAGCACGTTATAGATGAGACAATGGAGCCCCCAAGAAGTCATGACTTGTCGAAGGTCACACAGGCAGCAATACCAAATAGAGTTAGCATTTGAACTCGGGTCACGTGACTCCAAATTCTTTCCTCAGCCCCATGCTAACATTGCACCCTGCTCCATTTCCAGTCATCCTGATGAGTATCAGGTCACTGGACCCAGATGGCTCTGGAGGAGAAAGTGAGGCTGGTCACCTTGCACAGCCCTCCCTCACTCAAATCAAAGTCAACGGCAAGTCACGTCATCATCTCCCTGATGTCATGGTCTTCTTCGAAAATGAAGGACAAACACAACATGACAGTTAGGTAATATAGTAGATAGATCTCTGGGCCTGAAGGCGGGAAGACCTGAGTTCAAATCCTGCTGTAGACACTTACTAACTGTGACCCTGGGGCAAAAATCACTTAGTCTGAGTTTCCTCATTTGTGAAATGGATATAATAATGGCACCTACCTCTTGCAGTCATGAGGACCAAATAAGATAATATTTGTAAACTGCTTTGCAAATGTTAAAATGCTCCATCGGTGCTAGCTGTTATTATTGTCATGATGATGGTGTTGATGATGGTGTTTCTTTGATGATTCATTTTCTCCTCTTTGGTCTCAGCTGTAATGCGTCAGGTTAAAGACCTTCTAAGAGCCTGTGTTCTTTCCCCTCTAGACTGTGAAGTGTGGATAAAAATAGCATATGTGTGTTTTAGTGTCCAAACATTTGTAATTATGTCACTAGCTGCCACTTATTATTTTTAGTCTCTCAGCAGTTCACAAGTACATCATAGAGGTGGGGGGTGGGTAGGGTGTAAAAGTGGATTTTTTTTAAAGATGGTGTTTTCTTTTGGCCTCGGGGTGTTAAGAGAATATAGGAGAGCAGCAGGCTCTTCCCTGTGGCTTTTAAACAGCAAATTTCTCAGCAAGATGTTCCAGTCCCTCGAGATGTCTTGCCAAAAGCCGACCATTGTACCATCTGCTTCTGTTTGTCCCCGTAGAGCCAGTCACTGGCAGAGCCTCTTCTAAGTTTTCAGAGCTCTCGGGAATGTCCGTCTCTTCTCTGCTCTATCCTACACTTGTGAATTGGGGATGACAAAGGGGCCTGAGCAGCCTCTCTGCCCATCCAAGCTGGACCCGAACTCCTAAGACTGATCCTTAAATGGACTGATTTATTTCAAGGATAGGAATGTCAGGCCACGAAGCAGGCAGCTATTAAAATGTGCTTCCATTTCATCAGGCTGAAAAGGATCTTTCATGCATGCATACACAATAACCATTTACCGTATACAGATTAGGTGAGGGCCAATGCTTGAAGTCCTGGGCATGTGGCAAAGAATAATAACCAGTGACCGGGTGACCGTCATCACTCTTCACATTCAGGTGCTGCTTTTACAGTGTCCAGTAGACTTTCCTTCCAATTGTCTTGTGAGGTAGTTAGGATTCATTCCCATTTTACGGATGAGGTAACTGATGCTGCCCAGACAAGTTAAAGGATTTGTCCATAGTCACAAAGCTAGTAAGTGGTAGAGGTGAGACTGAAAGCCAGGTCTCAGAACAATTAGGTAAATACGTGGTTTTTTTTTAAATGGTATTGACATGAGATGCTTACTAAAATAGAAATGTAATTTAGTCTCAATTGTCTAGGTCCTAAGTGCAGACTTTTGTTTTTTAAATAAGTTTTTATTGATCTCTGTCTGTCTCTGTGTCTCTTTCCCTGTCTTTCTGTCTCTCTGTCTGTCTCTCTCTGTGTCTGTCTCTCTCATCACTGCTGTTTCTTCACAGAGAGCCATCCAATATAACAAATAGTATTTTTTTAAAGACAAAAGAGAAAAAAGGAGGTGTGTGTGTGTGTGTGTGTGTGTGTGTGTGTGTGTGTGTGTCCCAGAGGGGTCAAGGTTATGAAGAACTTTGAATGCCAAACAGGATTTTATATTTGATCCTGGAAGCAAGTGATAGGGAGTCACTGGAGTTTATTGAGCAGAGGGGTAACATGGCCAGACCTTCACTTTAGGAGAATCAATTTGGTGGATGAATGGAGGATAGATTGGAATGGGGGGGTGACCTGAGGCAGGCACACCCACCAGTAGGCTACTGCAGTATTCTTGGCATGAGGTGATGTGGGCATGTAGCAGAGTGGTGGCAAGGTCGAGGAGGGAAAGAGGTGTGTTTGACAGGCCTTGGCAACAGATTGATATGGGGGGGGGGGTAGTTTGAGAGATAGTGAGGAGTCTAGGATGACTCCTAGATTGTAAGCCTGAAGGACTAGGGGAATAGTGTCGCTGTCTAAGGTAATAGTGAAGGTGAGTAGAAGGAAGAGTTTAGGGGGAAAGATAATGGTTCAGTTTTGGATATATTGAGTTGTCTGAGATGTCTATTGGATATCCAGTACAAGATATCCAAAAGGCTGCTGGAGATATAAGATTGGAGGTTAACAGAGAGGTTGGGGCAGAAGTAGTAGATTTGAGAATCATTAGCATAGAAATGTCAATTAAATTCATGGAAGCTGATGAGATCACCAAGGGAAGTAGTAGAGAGGGAGAAGAGAAAGGGGCCCAGGACAGAACCCCATGGGACACCTATGGTTAGAAGGCATGACATGGATGAGGCTTCAGCAGAGGAGACTGAAAAGGAGTGGTGAGATAGGGGGGAAGAGAATCAAGAGAGTGATGTCCTGAAAAAGCAGAGAAAGGAGAGTATCAAGGAGTAAGGGTGATCAACTGTCAAAAGTCTGCAGAGAGGTCAAGGAGAATGAAGACTGAGAATAAGCCAGTTCCTTCCCTTTCTTGATTCTTCTCCTTGGCTTCTGTGAATTCACATTTTCCTGGATAGGCTCTCTCTTATCTCTCTGAATCTTTCCACGTTTCTTTTCCCATTTCTCCTCCCTCTTAGGTGTTCCCTTAATCCTTTTCTTTGCTCCCTCTTCATGCTCCTCCTCGGCAATCTCATCTACTCTTCAACTATTACATTTATACAGATAATACCCAAATTCCTATTTCTGACCTGAGCCTAATGGAACATTCCCATCTGTCACTTCCACTGGCATTTCAAGTTCACGTCCATCTTTTTTTCCTCCCTCTCTGATTCATCCTTCCCGTTGTCAGATTAGTCTACTTAATGAAAAGATCTGAACATGTCACCCCACTGTTTAAGATCTTTAATAACTCCCTATCGGCTACTGGATAAAGTTGAGACTTGCTAGGCTGAAATTCAAGGCTCTCCATGATTTAGTACCAACTTACCTTTCAAATCTTATATTACAGTATTCCTCCTCATATATTCTTTGTTTTGGACGATGTATAGTCAACATGTCCCTTAGTCCCTTACGCATAGTATGCACTGAAATATTTTTGAATGTGCATAAAAAAGCTATAGTAGGAACCTGACAGTGGGGCAGTTACCTAGGAAGCAGAAAGAAAATTCAATTCCTTCTATAAAATCATAAAACCTTAGTGTCGGAGGGGACCTCCAGAAGTCATGTGATCCAATCCCTGTTTGAAGGATAGATTCCTTTCTTCCACATTCCCCCCTCAAATGATAATACAGCCTCCACTTGAACACTTCCAGGGATGGGGAACTCACTATGTCAAGAGATAGTTCCTATCCTTTTCAGACAGCACTAATAAATAGGAGATTCTTTATATTACTTTTAGATCTGCTTTCTGGTGCCAAGCAAAATTAATCTAATTCCTTTTCCAGGTAACAGTCCTTCAACACAGCTTCCCACCACCACTGTCTTCTCTAGTACGTAAACCTCATCAGTTCCTTCAGCTGATCTTGATTTGGCACAAATTCAAGGTCTATCGGTGTGCTCTGTCCCACCCGTTTCCCCCGAATCAAATCGCTGACATTTACATAGTGCTTTCAGTTTTGCAAAATGCTTTACAGATATTATTTCATTTGGTCCTCACGACATTTGATCTTCATTAAATATGCTGTCCTAATTCCTGTTTTACAGATGAGGAAACTGAAATCAAAATATTAAGTTTCGTGCCCTGAGTGACACAGCTCTTAAGCGTCTGAGAAAGGATTTGAACTCATGTCTTCCTTACTGTACGATCCTTGCTTCCAATATCATAATACAATCTTCAGTTTATTACTGCCATTTATAAAATGTATGCCCAGAACTGAACATACCCACTATTATAGATGCGGTCTGACCAATGCAGAATATTTTGGGACTATCACATTCCTGGTCCTGGACACTGGATTAATGCAGTCCAATATTGCATTAGTTTTTTGGCCTGCCAAATTGCCCTTTTGACTCATCTTGCATTTCTAATTCTCCAGCTCTTCTTAGATGCTTTCTAACTATGCTATTCTTATCTTGTACTCAAAAAGCTGATTTTTTTAAAAACCCAAGGATATGTATAAAATCCTTCATTTTGTAGGCTATAGCCATCTAAAAGGCAATACAATGTGATGGGGGGAAAATGTTGGATTTGGAGTTAGAGAGCCTGGCTTTGCCTCTTGACTCTGCCACTTACTAGTTGTGCAACCTTGGGTAAGTCACCAGACCTCTCTGGGCTTCAGTTTTCTCATCTGTAAAATGTAAAGAAGGTACTCCACTACGGTGTGAGTCCCTAAATGATAGACAATACCACAGTGGAGTCCCTAAGTGCTCTCTGCCTCTTTCTAGTTTGCACCTGCGTTATACAAGAGCCCCAACGTATCAGCAGGGACATGGGGACCGACTCCAGTCCTATGAAGATTCCCTACTATTGGTGGGGATGAAGGAGACTTTTTTAAAAAGCCCTGCAGACCTTCAGAAGCATCAGTAAATTCCTGTTTCACTATGAAATTTCAGGGATATGGGATTGTATTGAGCAGGAGTGAGAGGTAGGATTTCCTAAAGCAAGGAGTTCATAGGTTCATAGACAGAGCTAGAAGAGAGCTGGTGGTGTTGGGCACTACTGGGGGCGGGGCTTCATCCCTCCTTTTCTTATCCCTGACCTCCTAGGAGCACTGCTTGCTGGGGCTTCATGAGACACCCTGCCCCAAGACCCTTTCCTGAAATAAGCTGGAAGGGACCTGTAACTGATGTTCACCTGAACAATAGGTGGTTCCAATCTGACTGAGAGGCACTGCGATGTGGTGAATGGAATGAGAGATATGCAATCAGAAAGGCCTGGGTTCAAATCCTGCCTGTGCCACTAACTACCAGGGCGATTATGAGCAAATCACTCTTTTGGCCCTCAATTTCTTCATCTGCAAAATTGAGATGACTGTGTCTTGTATGATAGTGTCAGGTCCTCTACTTACTAGCCACGTGACCTTAGGCAAATCATTTAAACTGTTTCCTCACCTGAACCAGAGATGTCAGGTTTGAGGCCTAGGTGGGCTACTCCTACTTGAACCAGCTTAAAATGTCATTCCTATTAATTTTAAGGTATTTCTGTATTATCTAAGGGTAGCTAGGTAGCATAGTGGATAGAATGCCAAGTCTGGAGTCAGGAAGACTCACCTTCCTGAGTGACCTTGGGAAAGGCATTTAGCTCTGTCTCAGTCTCCTCATCTGTAAAATGAGCTGGAGAAGGAACTAGGAAACCACCCCAGTATCTTTGCTAAGAAAATCCCAAATTGGGTTATGAAAAGTTAGACACAATTGAAACTACTGAACAGTAAAATATTAACAGAAAAAGAAATACATAAACGTGTGTAGTTCCCTAAGTCAATAGGCAGCCTGCAGGGCTCCATATGTGTGGGTTAGTAACCCCGATTTCTATTTGAGTTTGACACCACTGACCTAGCATATGATTCTAATACCTACCCCACCTACCTTATAGAGTTGTCTTACGTATCAAATGAGATAATAGCTGTGGAAGTATTTTGCAAACCTTAAAATTCCATATGTGCATAAGATATTATTGTCATTATTCTGAAGAGAGACAATGAGAATTCAGGCTCCAGACACAGTCCAAATGATGCCCAAGGTCTAAAGTGACTCTCTTAACACGGAATGGTCAGGATGAGAGAATAGACATTCTGCTGAAAGGCATGTTTTTGAGACTGATGCAAAACCCCATCCAGTGACGTTGCAATGAGTCAGCTCAGTAGGTAGGAGTGCTTTTCTATAATGACAGTATCATCTATTTTCTTCCTCCTGCAGTGTCACACATCACAAAACACAGACCCTGCACTGCACCTACTGAGTCAGCCCCTGTGGAAGAAACAAATGAACCAAACCTCCCAACATTTGCAGTCACTTTTTGTTTTTCTGTTCCAATGGATGAGATGGAAGATTCATTGAAAAGTCTCATACTTGCTGTCCCTATTCCCTGCCCCCAAAAACCAATTATAGGAAAGGGATGATGTGCTATGCTTCTTTGGTATACTCAAGTTTTGTTTTGTTTTTAAAGAATGCAAAGTTAAATGAGGAATTATTAAAGCTAGGTCATTAGGGTTAACCCCCCAAAAGATTGTTGCATAAAATAAAATTGTAAAAATTGTCAATGTTGGGAAGAAAAAAGAATTACAAGAGTTGAGTCAGGCAGTGTTAGTTAGTATAACCCATCTGATTTCCCCATCCCCCGTAGAGAGATCCTCTCCAAATTATCCTATGTATATCTTGTGTGTTCATGGTTGTTTCCATGTTGTCTCCCCCATTAGACTGTGAGCTCCATGAGGGCAGGGACTGCTTTGGCCTTTCTTTGTGTCAACAATACTGGCACATAGTAGACACAGAGCACTTGATAGACATTTTTTGTCTTAACCTAGGGCTCATTCAGGAGACTTCTAAGTGTCCAATAGGAATATCTCACCGTTCCAGGGGCTGATCAATACAAAGACCCATGAGATAAAATTCCTTTCCTCTTAAAGTTTCCCATTTAATAGAGGAGGCATGAAACTGCAGTGTTGTGTTACGCTTTGCACCTTTAGAAGGAGGTAAGGCTAACTCATTCATACAATACGGGACTCACCAGGGTCTTAAGAAACAGGCAGTTTCTGATGCAATGGTGGTTTCTGTCCCACCCATCTCTGACCCATGGTATCTCATCTTTCCCATCGTCCCCAGTGGTTATAACTTCCTGAAAAGCAGCAGCTTTTGGGGTAATGAAGAAAGCCCTAGATTTGGAATCAGGATGGAAAGAGTTCAAGTCTCAGTTCTGACATTTATTGTTCAATTCTGTGCAGGTCATTTAAATCTTTCTGAAACTCAAATTCCTCATTTTCATAATGGGAACATTAATATTTGCACTCCTTACCTCACAGGGTTATTGTAGCCCCAGTCTTTGTAAATTTTAATGCTTAATTAAACCTTAATGCTTCAAAATGTAAGCTTTATTATTATCTTGACCTGGCTTGTTGCCACTGTTTCTGCTCTCCCCTATTCTTAAATCCACCTTGTAGGTCAGAATCTATTCCTTCTCTACAACCACCTCTAAGTCCTCCCATTTCTTCCATACTGGGACTGAATCTTCTGGTGCCTGAGAGCAGCTTCTCATTGGTGCATTGTTCATATATTTTTGCTTAATTGAAAATCTTCCCATCCATTTATAGGCCCATGTGACCTGCTTAAGTCACATGGAAGCCTAAGTTACATGAAGCCTGTTGTAGGAGTAGCTTGCTGAACAGGTGGAGCAGGAAGGGTGGAACAGAGCTGAGAGGAAGTTAGAGCAGTTAAAGCTGAGGGAGAGAGAGGAAGCAGCTAGCTGTGAGTTTGTGTTTGCGGGAAGGCCCTAGCCAGAGAAGGCTTGGGGATGGCGGTGCCCCCTGCATTGTTATTGTGTATGGATTTCTTTGTTGCCCTGAAGGATTTGGCTTTCTGGTGTTTGAATAAATGTTTTGGTTCTGTCTTCCACATAGAGAATCTGTTACATTTTGCGATTCAGAACTAGGCCAGCATATTCGTAGTTGCCGTCGGTGCCGTGAATATTGTGTTGGTGATACAATTGGCCCCCATCTTCCCTTGAACCAGGTGAATCAGCACCTCTCAGTTGCCTTTGGGTGACGAAAGTCTGACTAGTGATCTTCTTGTCTTGGTGATCAGGACAGAAACATATGCAAATAACTGTAATACCAAATAGGTTGTTAGAAGAGAGGCTCTGTGTGTAATTTGAGGTCTGAGAAAGGAAAGATCACTTTTGAATAGGAAGGTTTCATGAGGAGCTGACATTTGTTCTGCATCTTGAAGGATCATTTAGGATTTCAACAGGAAGAGACGGGAGGACTTTTAGGGGATAGAAAATGGTATAAGTAAAGGCAAGGTGGGAGAAGCATCATGCATGGGCATGATGTGAGAAGTCCATTTTGGGGGTAATTAAACTCCTACTCCAGTCATCTGATGCAGCATGGCATAATGGAGAAAGCCATACATTGAGGCAGAGGACAAGGGTTCACATCCCAGCTCTGCTTCTTACTTGGATGAATCAATTCAACTCTCTGGGCCTTTGTTTTTCCATTTAAAATGAAGGAGGAATAAGGAGGAGGAGGAGAAAGAAAAGGAGAAGGTGAAGACAGAAGAAAGAAGGCAAAGGAAGAAGGTGAAAGAAGAAATAACGAAGAGGGAAGAAGATGAAAGAAATAAGGAAGTAGTAATAGTAGTAGTAGTAGTAGTAGTAGTAGTAGTAGTAGTAGTAGTAGAAGAAGAAGAAGAAGAAGAAGAAGAAGAAGAAGAAGAAGAAGAAGAAAAAGAAGCAGGAGAAAAAGAAGAAGGAAAAGGAAGAGGAGGAGGAACGGAAGGAGGAGAAAGAGGAGGAGAAAATGACAATGACCTCCAAGGTCCTTTTCAGTCCTGTGAGGCAATGAAAAATTACCCTTCTATTCACCCTCTTTCTCTTGTACTTCTTCCATGTTTTGACAATAACTAAAAACAGAGTTTTTCCCTAAAAATACCACATCTAGAGCTGCCCTCTCCAGTGCTGCCCACTCGTTTTCTCATGACTCTCAGTTTGCAAAATCAGAATCCTTCTTGTTTCTCACCAACACATCCATAACTTTGTTGTAACACTAATGCTCTAGAGCTCCTCCTTGGAAGTTTATGCCATTAAATTCTTTTAACCAGTTCTTATTCTTATTGCTACCGTCTACCAACCTCCATGACCTCCATGAAAGTCTTACAGTATTACTCAAGGACTTCAGCATTCGATGTTCCCTTTGTCTCAGCCTCTACCTTCACTCTTGTCAACCACATTATTCACAATGATGGATGACCCACACGGTACCCTCAACTTCTGTTTCATCAATTTCTTTGAATCCTGTGACCTCCATCTCTACTCTATCTCAGCCATCTACAGGGTGGACATGCTTTGTATCCCACCATCACTTGAAACAGTTTCTCCTCCAGGATGATGAGTTCAGATGCTTTCCTCTCATATCATGATCTCCTTCTCTGGCCTCTCTCCCACTGCCTCCTGACCCCATAGTGCTGTTCTGACTATGTTGCCCCCTCCCCCATTCAATAACTTCAGTGGCTCCAGGATCTTGTGGCCTCCAGATCAAATATAAACCTTTGTTTGGCTTTCAAAGACCTTAATAAACTGGCCTTCTCCACCTTTCTGGTCTTCTTCTACCTTATTTCTCCTTATACTTGTGTTCTAGTTCTTTGACTTGTACCTTCAATCTTCCCACTCAGTGCATTTTCATTGGCTCTTGCCTATGCCTGGAATTCTCTTGCTCCTCACCTCTACCTCCCGGATTTCTTTAAGTCTCAGAACCCCATCTTCTGCAAAAAGCCTTTCCTAGTCCTCCATGATCTTAGTGCCTTCCCTCTGAGATTGTCCTCAATTTATCCTGCATAAATCTTATTTGTACATAGTTGTTTGCATGTTATCTCTCCCATTAGACTGTGAGCTCCTTTAAATCAAGATCTTTTTTTTGCCTTTTTTGTGTCTCCAGTGCATAGCAGTGTCAGGTATACAGTAGGAGCTTAATATGTTTGACTACATCTCCCTTGATCAGTCGTGCTGTTTTTGTCTTCATATCCCTAGCACTTAGTGCAGTGCCTGGTATATAGCAGATACCTAATAAATGGCTGATGATGATGATGATGATGTTGATGATGATGATGATGATAAGGACAACAATGACAGTGATGAAGATGACATTCCACCTCTTGCACTGTGCCCTTGCACAAGTCTCCTGGAATGCTCTCCCTCCTCACCTCTGCCTCTTGCAACTCTTACCTCCCTTCATGGTTCAACTCAAGTGCCATAGCCTTAATAATGTCTCTCTTGCCTCTCCCAGTTGTTACTGCCTTCCCACAAAGTTACTTTGAATACATATATCTGGTCTTTTTACTTATCTGTGTACGTATTGTTTTGCTCCCAGTAGAATTTAAGCTCTGAGGGGACAAAGATGGTTTGGTTTTGATCTTTGTACCTCCAGCACTTGTCATAGAGCCTGGCTTAATAGTTGCTTAATAAATATTTGTGGACTTATATTACTGAAACCGATCCTCAAAGAAACCCTATGAGATGGGCATAACAGATATTATTATCCTTACTTTAGGAAGGTGAATTGCAGAATGGTTAAGTTACTTGCCCACAGACTCTTGGCTAGTAAGTCCCAGGATTCAAATCCTTATCTCTCCTGACTCCCCAAGTCCAGTGCTCTTTCTACTACATCATCCTATCTCTTGATGACTCTACTTCTTCACCACCTCTTCACTTCTCAAGCCCCTGCAATCGGCCTTCGTTCCCTACTGGTGTTGAGGAAGCAGAAGTATCATTAGGCATTGTGGCATAGTGGAAGGAGGACTGGTGCTGAAGTCAGGGGACACTTAGGTTCAGATCTTGAGTCTAGAACATCTTCGTCGTGTGACCAGGGACAAGTCCCAGCCTCTGTGAATCTCGACTTCCTTATCTGTAAAACGAGGTTGTCGTGAGGATCAAGTAAAATGATATCTGCAAAATTTTAGGGTCACCAGTAACCTTTTAATGTCTGAATCGGAGTCTTCCTACTTGACTTTTTGGCAGTATTTGATACTTTTGATCACCCCCTCCTTTATATATTCTTCTCTCCTAGTTGCTGTGCCCAGCTCTTTTCCATTTCTCCTCCCACTTTCTGGAGCACTCTTCCATTACCTTCAATGATTCATCTTTCTCCTCCTCCCACCCCCTAAGGGTTGGCATCCAAAGTGTTCCTGTCCTTGGTCCACTTAACTCTAAGCGTGCTCTCGCGTTTCGTGATCTCATCTGCTCTGGTTTTGTCATTCAGTAATTCAGTCGTATCTGACTCTTCATGACCTCTTGAACCATACCGTCCATGGGGTTTTCTTGGCAAAGATAGTGGAGGTGTTTGCCATTTCCTTCTCCGGTGGATTAAGGCAAACAGAGATTAAGTGACTTGCTCAGGCTGGATTTGAACTCGGGTCTTCTTGACTCCAGACCCAGCACTCTATCCACTGAGCCACCAAGCTGCCCCCATCTACTCCTGTAGCTCTCTAAGGAGATGATTGCCAAATCTCTATGGCCAGCTCTGCTTTGTCTCCTGAGTGCCAACTCCTCACTTCTATTTCCTATTTTTTTTTTTGCAGGGGGGAAGGCAGGGCAATTGGGGTTAAGTGACTTGCCCAAGGTCACATAGCTAGTAAATGGGTCAAGTGTCTGAGGCTGGATTTGAACTCAGGTCCTCCTGACTCCAGGGCTGGTGCTCTCCTCACTGCACTACCTACCTGCCCCACTTCTATTTCCTATTGGTGCCTCAAACTCAATATTGCTAAAGCCAAGCTCATCATCTTCTACCCCCTACCCACCCCTCAGCTTATGTATTCCTCTGGATGATACCACTGTCATCCGCAACACTCAGGCCTTAAGCCTCCAAATCACCTTTGACTCCTCATCCTCACTCTCACTTCCATTACTCAGTTGTTTGTCCAATTATAGGCAGCCAAGTATGGTAGTGGATGGAGTGCTGGGCCTTGAGTCAGGAAGACCTGAGTTCAAATCCAGCCTTAGACCTTTACTAGCTGTATGACCCTGGGCAAGTCACGTAACCTCTGTTTGCCTCAGTTTCCTCACTTGTAAAATGGGGATAATAATAGCACCTACCTCCCAGGGTTGTTGTGAGGATCAAATGCAATCATTGTAAGGTGCTTAGCAGAGTGCGGGCACATAGTAAGCTCTGTACTTGGGCCACCCTCAGTCCCTTGAGGAAAGAGGCTATGACAGTTTTCATTTTCATATGAGCAATTCCTCCAACAATGCCTTTCAATCAATCAATCCAAGAAGTGCTTGTTGAGCTGAATTGAATCACTGTACCTTAAAGATCTCTGCCTTCTAAACATCGCAAGCATTTTCACATACATTATTCTCTTAAACTTGTGTGAAGTAAGAAGTAGCAGGGGAACAGGTTTGAATAACCCCATTTTATAAGTTTAGAAACTGTGGTATCCAAAGGGTAAGTAGCCCAAGCTTACACAATTTAGCAGAGAAAGGAACTACAGTTATCCCTTCCACATCGAGGGGGTTAGGGGTATGGCGTCCCCTTGATTTGGAAAATCCTTGTAAATTCTTTCGGCCTTCCCTTCGTAGCAAAAAAGAAATCTAAATTATTATGGTATTAAAAGATAAAATATGTTGATGTCATACAATGCTATACATATGTTTCATGCATTTCTGAGTTTCTAAATTTTTTCCTGTGTCGTCTGTAGCTTCCATAAAACTCCCCCCAAATTGCCATCTAATTTCTTATGTTAACCCATTATTTATCAAAACCATGATGGGGAAAGTTGAGACATGGAAGGGATAACTGGACTTCATCATAATGGACCTAGGTTTGAATCCTAGCTCTGTGATTTACCATCTGGATTTACCTTGGGCAAAACACTTCCCAGTCTCAATTTCTTCATCCGTAAAATGAAGGTGTTTGACCAGACTACCTCTAAAGTCAACTAATCAAGAGTCAATAAACATCTGTTAAATACCTACTCAATCAATCAATCAATCAATCAATCAAGTGTTTATTAAGCACTTACTTTGCTCCAGGCACTGTTAAGTGCTGGAAACACAAAGAAAAGAAAAAAGAGTCCCTGCCCTCAAAGAGTTCCCATTCTAATGAGAAAAAAAAAATGCGTAAATAACTAGGTAGATGCAAGATGTCTACAGAGTAGGTGAAAAGTACATAGCCCCTTGTGGTGTGCCAGGTACTGTTTTAGGCCCTAGTGATATAAAGACAACAATGAAATTAGCTCTAGGAAGCTTGCATTCTATTGGGAGAAATGTCCCTTCCATGGCAAAATCCTCAAGTCCTGATACTCAGAGGCACATACTATTTATATTACTTTGGTGTAATATCCTTTTCAAATAACCTTTGGTACTGATGTAAAATTTTAATCAGTCATTGTCTAAGACAATATCTATGTCATTGCTTTTAATGATTTTTTAAAAATGCAATTTGCCTCTGTCTCCTCCCTTTGGCATCCTGGCAATCTCAGATCATAAGAAGGAAGAGAGAGCCGTTTGCTGAGTCCCCTCAACCCCCAGGTATGATTATAAACTCAGAGCTCATGCTAAAATGATCTCCAATTTCTAGTCCCTGGAAGAAATGTAAACAGAGTTTTTCACAGTAAACATAAAGATGAGGAAGCAGCCTGGGTGTGGTGTGTTCTCAGAGTTATTCATGGGGGAAGCCTACGCTGTGGAAGGGGGATGTACAGCCAGCCCACTGATGAAAGGTGCTCATTCTGAATCATGATTCCTCTGTAGAGATGAGAGGGTTATGATTCACATGTGTCAAGGCTGATGGAAATATTAAGGGCTCCATTCTTAAAGAGAAAGAATAGACATACTCATTGTCTTCAGATATTTCATTTCTTTTTTTAAAAAAGTCATTCCTTCTCCTTCCCACTGATTCAGTGAGTAAGCATCCAATTATGTACTGAATTAAATTAAATCCATGATCAGAACAGGGTGTTAGCAATTTTCAGTGTCTGCCGGGAGTAGAGAGAACCCGATTCTAAATTAGTTACTCGAGCCCCAGTCCTACCAACCCAGGAAATGTCAAGAGACAAATTCCTCTGGAGTGACCTCCACAAGGGAAAGTGACTTCCCTGTTCTTTTTCTCAGGGATCAAGGCAGAGGAAATTAGTCTAGGTTGTAACATGATGGATAAGAATAGACATATCAGTGTTATTGTTCAGCAGTTTTTCAGTTGTGTTTGATTCTCTGTGACCCCATTTTAGGGTTTTCTTGGCAAGGATACTGGACTGGTTTGCCATTTCTTTCTTCAGCTCATTTGACAGATGAAGAAACAGACAAACAGGGTTTAGTGACTTGTTCAGGGTCACACAGGTATTAAGTGTCTGAGATTTTAACTCCAGAAAATGAGTCTTCCTGACCTTCAGGCCTCTTTGAAAATTGGCCACTTTCTCTTCTATCCAGCATATGGTTCTTCTTAAAAGCAAGAGGGAAAACTGGATGACCTCTTAAGAACTCATAGGGTGCAGGAACACCCCAAGCACCACCTTTTCCAGGAGGTCTTTACCGTCTTTGCCAATCTCCCCATCCAACCCAAAGGAACCTTCCTTCTAAAATAATCTTCTGTCTCCTCTTTTATTTTGCATGTATCTTGCATATGCCAATTTATATATGTGTTGTCTTCTCTATTTGGAGAGGCAGGGACTGTTTTTTCTTTCATTTCTTTGAATTCCCCAATATTTTGTAAATGCTCAGCAAAAATTCATTGATTGGCTTAAGGGTTCCCTAAATCTGTAACTGTTATTACAATTTTTAATGGTTTTTTAAAAAATAATCTTAGATTCATCTTCTATCTAAAAGGAGCCAAATACAACACTAGTGCCTTTATTTTTATGAAACTTTCGCAAATCCTCCCCTATTCTCAGCTTGATTTGACTCCAGCTAGCCCAGCTAGCTAGGTGGTGAGTGGATAGAGACCAGGCCTAGAGTCAGGAAGACTCATTTTTCTGAGTTAAAATTTGGCCTCAGACATTTACTAGCTGGGTGACCCTAGGCAATCACTTAACCCTATTTGCTTCAGTTTCCTCATCTGTAAAATGGCCTAGAGAAGGACATGGCAAACCACTCCAGCATATTTGCCAAGAAAACCCCAAGTGGGATCATGGAGAGCTGGACATAACTGAACAACAACAGTAACGAAGTCCCTGCTAGTTTAAGTAAAATACTGGAACAAAATGAGATACTCATAGGTTATTCAGCAGGTAGCAAATAATATACTTAACTATAGATATTCAAGAGATAGATATTCAACAAGAATAGTCATTGAGGACACCTTGAGTTGATTCAACTTAATAAATCTCCTTTACCTCAGTTACCCATCCTGATCTACCAGTCATGCCCCTGGAGATCCTCTTTGCTGCTCTATACTCAGGAAATGAGGAGGTGATGTCAAGAGTCTGAACCTTTAGTCTCCCAAGACAACCAGGTCTTTAGGATGGTCTCTGGACTTTTTAAGGAAAAACTAGGCTGACTTACATGGGGGAGGAAGACATGGTTAGGATATTGCTCCTCCTCTTCCTCCTCCCAGCTGTAAGTAAACTTTTCCTCAGATCTTTTATGGCACAGATGTCAAATATTCAGCCACAAAATTCCTTGTGTTCTCATTAAAATGTAATTGGAAAATATTTAACAAAACAAATGAAAATATCATCGAACACAGATAATGTTAACATGTGGTTTTCTAAGGCAAGATAGGGATCCTTATTATGGTTTAGTGGCCCTTATTTCTACTTGCATTTGGCACCACTGTCTTACAGGGCTTCATTTGTGCCTCTTCTATTCATTTATAGATAACATTCCCTTTTGCATTATGGTTATTTGTGTACATATTCTTCCTGCCCAGCTGTAAACTCCTGGAGAGCCAAGACCATGTCTTATTTGTCATTATATCCACCCTAGTTCAATGTTTTGCACATAGCAGGAGGTTGATAAATGGTTGTTGAATCAAAAGTGATAGGAGAGACAGCTGCCTCATTCCCTGCAATAAACTCAGAACAGAGAAAGCTCAGTAAATAAGATATCCCTGGACTTGTGAGCAAGATAATTCTATGACAAGCAATCAACCAATCAAAAAAGAATTTACCACCTAGTTGGGGGAATCGAAACCCATAGACTGTGGTGCAGTGAAAAGGATATAATGAATCAATGAACATTTATTTAGTGCCTACTATGTGCCAGACATGTGCTAAGCTGGAAGATCTTGGATTGAATCCTAACTTTGACAATTCCTGGCTGGGGGACCATGAGCATTGCTTAGCCTTTTTGAGCTCCAAATTTCACCTGTAAGATGCAGCCATGAATATTGTCACTCACTTCACAGGGCTGCTGCAAGAAAAGTCCTTTTCAAACCTTAAGACATTGCATAAATGTGAGTTATTATTGTCATTATCAAAAACTGCCTTCCTAGCTTGAAGCTTGTGCCTTATGATGACTGCAGGGAAAGCCCTCGGCTGACACATCTCCAACATTCACTAGTTAGCAAAGCCCGGGGCCATATTTGGACAAGAGACTGGTTCCTACTGTGGCCTGAGAAGGCCCCATCACCTCCCAGAAGTCACTTGCATAAACCACAGGCAGGTGAGACACAACAGATTCCTATCTTGAGGTCTTGCTTCCCCCAAACACAAATACATAGGACCAATGTCATGGTCTCTGAGGGAAATCCCAGGGCTTTATGATAGCTCACATACAAAGGTGGAATATAATGGAATCTCTAGAGCAGTGGTGGAGAACCTGCAGCCTTGAGGCCACATGTTGCCCTCTAGGTCCTCAGGTGTGGCCTTTTGACTGAATCCAAGTTTAACTGAACAAATCTTTTTATTAAAGGGATTTGTTCTGTGAAATTTCGATTCAGTCAAAGGCCTCAAGCCTGCAGGTTCCAACTCACTCCTGGTCTAGATCATCCCTGAATCTATAACTGAGCACCAGTTTTATAAGTGTTAGGTCCACTGCTGTGGTATCATTTAGTCATTCTATCTTCCCTACAATTAAATGGGCTAGTCTAATGATCCTAGCATTAATTCTCAGATTGCTACTTTAAGAAGCGGAAGCTTAATGCTATTGAGTAATTGGGCACAGCTGCTGACAAAATGCTTTACTGTTATTAAAAAGACTTGGTCAAAAAACTGCTAGGCTGATAAGATTATTTCCCGAGTTTATTTCTGAATTCTCATTTTATGAATCATTATTACAAATAATAGCTTACATTTGCATAGCACTTTAAAACTCATGAAGAACTTTTCTCACAATGCTTTGACTGTAAGTATGGTTCCCCTGTTGCAAATTAGGAAACTGAGACCCAGAGAGGCTGACTAACTTGCTGGTGGTCACAAGACTAGAACGCAAACCCAAGTGTCAAGGCACCAAGTACAGGGGTCTTTTTATAATATCATGGGGCCAAATGGAAAACTCCACCCGAGCTTTACATGCTGTGTGTATGTCAGATGTTGGTAAAGTCAACTACAATGTATATGTACACTACGGCAAACATTTGGTAAGCTCCTACTATGTGCAAAGCATAGTCTTAGGGAAACAAAACCAAAGCCAAAATAGTACCTGCCCTCAAAAAGCATACATTCTACCAGATTATACAACATATAAAAGAGATAAGTAAATATAAGATTATTTTTACAGAGAAAGAACATTGACAGTTGGGAGATCAGGGAAGGCTTCAGAGAAGAAGTGGCACCTCAACTTAGTCTTAAAGGAAGACTAAGATTCTGAGAGGCGGATGTAGATGAGGAAAGAATTCACTCCAGGAGGCAACAGAGAGTCAATATACATTTATTAAATGCTTATTATGTGCCAGGGCAGCTAGGTGGTATAGTAGATAGAGCACTGGGCCTGAAGTCAGGAAGACTATCTTCCTGAGTTCAAATTCAGCTTCAGACACTTCCTAGCTGTGTGACCCTGGGCAAGTCACTTAACCCTGCTTGCTTCAGCTTCCTAGTCTGTCAAACGAGCTGGAGAAGGAAATGGCAAACCACTCTAGTATCTTTGCCAAGAAAATTATGTAGCAACAATGTTACTAGCAGTTGCTGTGGAGGTGTAAGACCAATAACACCAGCACACAGGAGAGCTGCTAGCACAGGTTCTTTGATCTGCTTTTCTAAAGAGTTTACAATCTCACTTTAATTAAACATACATACATCATTTACTTAGTTCAGGGGAAAAACTCAGCACCCTGAACTTCAGAGAAAACACAAACAGAAATTACAAGCAGAAATCATATAAATAGAGCAAATATACACAAATCAACAGGGCTTCTAGCCGTAAGACCAAGACATTACATGCATAGTTACCAGAGAAAGAGGCACCAAAATCCGGGTTTTTCAAAGCCAGGGGGCTCCAATATCTACCCAGAAGCCAGTCCGGTCAAATCACAGGACACTCTTCCAGTGAGTGAGCCCCCAAACAAAATGCTAACCTCAGAATACATACATACATACATACATACATACATACATACATATATATATATATATATATATACATATATATATATATATATATATATATATATTTTTCAGGGTCAGAGTGCTTCACACTTCTCTAGGGTTTCACACCTCTCAAGGACTTCATGCCTCTCATGACCTAATTAGCAAAAGAATGTGGGCCTTCCTACAAACAAAGGCAAGGCTCAATCAAAGGCACTTGCTTGCCTTAGTGCTAAGAAGCACCCCAAAAGAAAAAAACAGTAAAAAGTCCCACTTTGCAAATTGCCCTTACAAATTCCAAAACAGGGTCACCGAGAGTCAAAACAGCTCAACAACAACGAATGTTATGTGAAGGACGCCGTAGTTAAGCACTGAGCACACAAATATAAACAAAAAGAAAAATAATCCCTAACCTCAAAGAGCCCACATTCTAACAGAGGAAGGAAGGTAGCGTATAAGAGGGAGCCAAAGAGTGAAGGGGAAAGGTAGAAAGCTGTCGAGTCAGTCAGCCAGTCGATAAACATTTGTAAGTGACTGCTGCAGGCCACGTACTGTCCAGAGGTGTGGTGGCAAAGTCTGTAGAGTCAGAAGCAGAGCCAGGAGAGGAATGAAGCATGGGTGGCCTGGGTCCGTCCCCAGAATGAAAGCCCAGAGAAAGAACTAACCAGTGGGATATTCCAGGGCGTGAAGACACTCACACCAAGGGAAGTTATATGGTGAGAACTTCCAGTACTAGGGGACGGCTTTTGTGAACGCATAGTTGTTGCAGTTTGTCCTTCATTCTCGAAGAGGATGGTGACATCAGGCAGGGGATGCCATGACTTGCAAGTGAATTGGGTTTAAGTGAGGGAGAGCTGTGCAAAGTCACCAGCTTCACTTTCTGCCCTGGAGACTTCTGGGTCCAGTGGCCAGATATAGATCAGGATGACTGGTGATGGCCCCTGAATGCATAGAGATGGCAGGTAGAATGCCAGGTTTGGGAAACAGAGTACCTGGAATAGTGGGCATGTCAGGGGGAATAATGTGACTTGATTAAAAAGGTAGGTTCAAGCCAGATAGTAAAGGACTTTAAACACCAAGTTGAGGAGTTTAGGTATTTATAATAGGTATTTATAAATTAGGCATTTATAAAAATAGGTATTTATAAAATAGTTACAAGGAGAGAGGAATGGGAATCTGGAAAAGTTTCCTGTAGGAGGTGGCGCTTCAGCTTAACTTTGAAGGGAACTATTGATTCTGAAAGTCAGAAGTGAAGAGTGGATGCATTCTAGGCATAATGGGCAGCAGCTTATGCAAAGATTGGTTGGTTGTTGTCCTTCATAATCGAAGAGGACCAAAATGACATCACTATGTTGGGGTGTGTCTAACTACAGCGTGTCTAACTGTGGCTGATCAGACCAATACAAGCTTGGCAGGCTCTACCACAGATTGGAAACAAATAGTCCATGTGAACATTTGGAGTGGAGATGTCTTTAAATTTGCACATCTCACATTTCTCTTGAACTATTGCACTTCTGTTTTGCTCATAGAGCACAGCACTTTCTTTGATGCGGGCACACCACGCTGGGCAGTCCTTTGCCAGTGTCTCCTTTGTCTCACAATTCCAGAGTTCTTCAGAGACACCTGGAGAGTGTCCTTGTATTACTTCCCCCAGTCTCTGTGGGAGTGTTTGCCTTGTGAGCACCACCATTCACACCAGAGGTACTAATCCTCCTTAAACATCCCCACAACCCTTGTGCAAGATAAGGAGACGGGCAATGGAGTGTTGTGAGTGAGGAACAGCAGCTTGTCTAGAGTGCAGAGTGCATGGAGTGGGGAAGGATATGCAATAAATCTGAAAAAGTTGGCTGGAGTCAGGTTGTGAATGACTTTAAATGCCAAACATGAATTTCTAGTTACCTCTAGAGGTAACAGGGAGCCTCTGGCAGTCTTGGAGCAGAAATGGCCAGATTCTTTGCTAGTTCTTTGGAGGATGGACTGGAGACAGGCAAGGGAGGCAGGGAGATCAATTAAGACATGATAACAATAACTTAGAGAAAAGAACCTGGACTACAGTGTGCCCATGTGAGTGGAATGGAGGAGATACATGTGAGATGTGCTATGGAGTTAGAACTGACACCTGACGATTGATTGGATGGGAACTAGGGGTGGGAAGTTTGTAAAGGAGAGCCAAGAAGTTCCTGTCATTTAACCAATTCTACAATACATCCTGGGCCATCTCCAGTTGTCCTGATGAATATCTGGTCAGTGGACCCAGATGGCTCAGGAGGAGAAAGTGAGGCTGGTGACTTTGCACAGCTGTGTTGTTAAGCAAAATTGTCTCATTAGCATGGCTTTTGTTTCTTTTGAGTGGAAGTACTTTCAGCTGTTAAGTGCTAAGCCCCAGGCCCAGGGCCCTGTCAGGTGTGAAA
>CM053622.1:125974823-126019390 GCA_028646595.1 Phalanger gymnotis | reverse complement strand
GAGTCAGAATGCCCTCTTGGCTTATTTGGCCTCCTGTTGCTCCTAGCCACATTAATAGAAAAGTTCTCATTTGAGTCAGTAGATTCTTGAGCACCAGTTTGTTCTCCTGCTATCTGAGATTCCCCTTCTTGCTGTGGGGTAGGAATGCCCCCATCTCTTTCACTTAATCTTAATCTTTCATATACTAGCTGGTAGGCTGATAACACTATCCAGCTTTGCCTAGATAGTGATGCCCCTGACTGAATTCCAACCTCTTGTAAACACTTTTCCAAATCCTTAGGATCTCCTCTCTGTAGCATTGGTTCCCAGTTTTCACAGGGTCCAGCTCTTTTAGCCAATTCCTTTGCTAGGGAGGAATAAAATGGATCCTCCCACCCTGGGACATTTATCTCTTCCTCTAAAGTTCTTCTGCTTCTAAATAGAGCTCTCATACCTAGCGATCCCATCCAACTAGTCGCCAAATGTAGTAGGAAGGCCGAATTTATAATCTCAAATATAATCATGTATATGTTTGAATGGTTCGAAATTGCAAGGTATGAGAGATTCTCTAAGTAGAAAACAACAAAAAATTTATTTAGGCCCCACTGCAGCTGATCCATGAACCAGCCTCCCCATTCCGACATCTTGACAAAAAGACTCTAGGCCAAGAAAGCCCGCCTCACAAGAGTAACCAGGAGGCCATAGAAAAACAAGATAGTATTTAACCAAATCGTTTTTACTGGCCTCAAGTCCTTGCTCGCACTCCTGGGTCTCCACACAGGTCAGCTCTGCTTCCTTAGCTTCCTTCTTCTGCAGCTTCCTGCCTCTGCAGCTTCCTGCTTCCACAGCTTCCTGCTTCCACGGCTTCCGCTTCCGCTGTAGTTGTCTCTTGGCTCACCTTTCCTCGCAGCCGAGGCGTTCTCAAGCCCTGCCTCAACGACCAGAGACCATTGGTTCCCGAGTTGGCCCCTCTTAAGTCATCAGTCTACACCCACACAGGTTTCACACCTGATAGGGCTTTGGGCCTGGGACTTAGCACTTAACAGCTGAAAGTATTTTCACTCAAAGTAAACAAAACCATACTAAGGAGACAATTTTGCTTAACAACACATAGGTACACCTTCTTCAAAGGTTTTTGAGAAGAGAAGGATGACCATTTGTCAGGTATATGGGTATTCCTTTCAGGTATGGGTTTACTGTATGTCTGGTAAGGTCTCTTCCACCTTTCAGATTCTATGATTCCGATCAGCTATGTAGATAATTCTAACATTTTTGCCAGCCTCTATACGCTTTTACTAGCTTGCTCTTCCTTCTCCATGGTCTATATAGCTGCTAGGACATGGAGAAGAGATTTAATTAAATCAGTGTTCTTTATATTCCTAGCTTTCCATTGCTTCTGATAATATGTTTGCCAGGCAGATCTAAATTATAGCAATATTTTTGCATGCTATTCCTTTTTAAAAATTTGTTCCCTTGGGTAGGACTCCTTACAGCAGGGATAGATCCTATTTGAAACTACACATATTTCCTATATGTCATTCTATTAAATTTCATTTATCAAGCATTTATTAAGCACCCACTATGTGCTGGGCACTATGCTAGGAGCTGAGGATAGAGAAAAACAGAACAGTCTCTGCCCTTAAGGAGCTTACATTCTACTGGAATGAAATATCTTCATTTCTTCTCACGTGTACTATAAGAGAGACCAAGGGTCTAACCTGGAAAAAATTTTACAGTGTCTCAGTTTGGTCTGCGACAAGCTATCATTCTGAGAGTCAGAACCCTGAGAACCTATTCTGCCACTGACTCGCTCTCTGCCCATTGGGCAAGTCACTTCACTGGGCCTCAGTTTCCTCATCTGTAAAATAAAGGAATCAAGGTCTTACCACTCTAGAATTATGATCCCAAGATCTCTATGGTCTCTTCTAGCTCTAATATATATGATTTTATGGAAGTTCATTTATATAAATATTGCTCTCTTCCTTCACCTACCCTTCTCTCTCCTCCTTCCCCCCTCCCCAAAGGCTCCTTTGGGAGGGGTTGATATACAGGGGCCAATCCAGGAAGGAAGGACTGGAGAAGTAAGTCCTTGTCTAGTTTGAGGGAAAGGGACTAGGTGACCATCTGGCACCTTAAAAGCAGTGGGGGTGAAGATGCAAGTATTCAGTTACCAGTTATCCCTGTAATTGTCACAGTTTGAGGGACAGCAGTACAGGCCGAGAAGACTCTGTACCCAAATGGCTGTGATCAAGTCCATTGTCAGAGATTATTACACCTTCAGTAATTGTTAATAAGGAGCTATCCTGGCTGGTTTTCACAGTAGCTTTTGAAAATAACATGGAAATAGCCTAACGACTCTAAACAACCCTTGGAATGAGTTCCATTTCCCTTGTTCCAGGGCAAATGAAGCAGAGAAAAGGAAAACAGGAATGTCTGCCTCTTGTTTGCCATTTCCTGCTCACCACGCTCCCCCCCAGCTTTCCCAGGTACACACACACACACACACACACACACACACACACACACACACACACCCCAGCAGCAGCTAGCATTTAGCTTTAAGTCTTACAAGTTGTTTGTCATGTTTTCTCATTTGAGTGTCACAACGACCCTGTCACATAGGTGCTCTCATTATTCCCATCTTACAGATGATGAAACTGAGGCTGAGAGAGACGAGGGAGTAGCTTTTTGTAATCTGGTCCCCTTCCAGGTACTCTGCAATTCCTTGCTTCTCCTTTCACGAGGTACTCGATCTCCCTATTCCAAGCATTTTTCCTGGCTGGCCCAGAACTCTCTCCCTCCTCATCTCCATCCCCTGGCTTCCCTGATGCCTTTCAAGTTTCAGCTAAAGTTCCACCTTCTGCAAGAAGTCTTTCCCAGTCTTCTTAAATCTTAGTGTCTTCTCTCTTATGAATCATTCCCTAGTCTATCCTTTTTATATTTTGTTTGTACATAGTTGTTTGTATGTTTTCTCTCCCATTTGATTGTGAGTTTCTTAAGAGCAGAAACTGGTTTTTTTTTTGCCATTCTTTGTTTCCCTGGCACATAGTAGGTGCTTATTAAATGCTTACTGACTGACTTGCCCAGGATCCTAGGGCTAGTAAGTGTCTGAGGCAGGATTTGAACTCAGGTTTTCTTGTCTTCAAGGCCAGTGTTCTATCCAGGGATCTACCCAGCTGCCTCACACATAACTGTACTACATTTAAACAGTTTATAAGCCATTTCTTCCTTGTCTGAACCACGACTGAATCTCAGGCAAAACTACATTTCTCCATCTGAAAGGGCTGGCTCACCAAGGCTGTGTAGATCAGCCAACTTACTTTTTTTAAATGCCAATCGATAGCCTTGGCTCCTTGCCCATAAATCTATCTACTGTCAACACCCTTATTAAGGAAATAATATTTTCCCTGTGTGATTCCATTTTGCCATATACTTCCTCTTTTATTTTCCATCATCAGAGTACTACATCCTCACAGCAAGCCAGGTTTTTTATTTGGGACAGAGCACTAGCAGTCCTATTTATTAGAAGCTCAGGGGAGCAAACCGAATCATGTTTCTACCTTATTTTTCAGCATGTGGAATTCATGTGACTTCTCAGTGTCTGTCATCTCTCTCATGTAGGGAAGCAGAAGGACAAAGTGGAAAGATTATTGACTCAGGCTAGAGAGCTGGGATGAAATGCCATCTTGCTACCTGTGTGACCTTGGGTGAGTCACAATCTTCCCTGGGTCTCAGTTTTCTTATCTGTAACAGGTGGATTGGACTAGCTGAGCACTAAGGTCCCCCGGCTCTAGATTTATGAACCTATGGATATCTTCCCTGACCTAAATATGAGTCATAGCAATGAATGAACATAATATGAAAAGAATAAGTTGCAGTGATACCTCATAAAGTGGAAATAGCACTGGATTAAGTCACAACTTTCTTTGGCCTTATTTTCCTCATATGTAAAATGATGGGGTTATATTAGATAATCTTAAAGCTCCTCCTTTTCCAGGCTCTAAGATTCTTCTTGTTTAATCTTCAGTGAAATGATGAATAAAACATGTCGGACCCTAGATTAGTCTACTTGTGGGCAAAATTAACTTAAACTGCCCTAGATCTGCTGCAAGTTATCTTTATTCACAACAAGCCCTATATGATTTTATGAGAATATAGGAAGTGGTATGTTGATAAATGCTTAATATTCTATTCTCTGATACCCACCCCCCAAAAAAATATACAGGACACAATTTTAAGTTTAATTTACATTATTAACACTTTCCCATCACTTTCTTAAGTCTATACCATCAACAAAACAATAAATCAAGCCCTGAGGTATAACATTTACCAAATTCTGTGGTATGAATGCTCACACTGAAAATTTAACAATTGGCTCTCTTAGCCAGGTAGAGCTGCCTCCAGCCTATCCCTGAGTGTAGGGGTTAATTCAAGCCTCCTCAGATCCACTAGTATGATGGCTTATCCACCTCTGGTGTCCATCTGAGCAAATGGGCTAAATCAGGTTAAGAGTAATGGATGGACCACAAACCCATCAGTGAATTAGGTGAGTTGTCTACCCCAAGGATATGAAGACTTCCCTTAGCGGATGGGCAGATGAGAAAAGTTTGTTGCTAAAAGCAGCAGAAGCAGACGCTGTGGAAGTCTTAGATCTCTGTCAGACATCTAAGATGCCGAGGTCATCCACTGCATCCTAGTCCATTGCCAGTTGTCTTAATTTTTATCTTACCACTATACTTCAAAGACTCTGGAAGAGAGGATGAGGCTGACAACTATGTGCAACCCTGCCTCACTTAAATCCAATTTACAAATGAGTCAGAACATCACCGTGTGATGTCATTGGTCCTCTTTGAAACCAAAGGACAAACAACATCACAGCTCCCAACAGAGAGCATCTACTTTATTGCAATAAACTTCTATATAACCATTTATCTGTGATCTCAATTGAAAAGTTGAATTTGAAGGCAGAAGATATAATGCCACTTATTACCTGTGTAACCTTAGGCAAGTCACTTGATGTGTGTGTGTGTGTGTGTGTGTGTGTGTGAGGGGAGGGGGGGAAGAGAGAGAGAGAGAGAGAGAGAGAGAGAGAGAGAGAGAGAGAGAGAGAGAGAGAAGAAAAGAGATGGGAAGAGAAAGAAGAGGAGAGGGAGAAAGAGCTGCCCCTAGACCCCATTTTTCTAAGTCCCATCTATTCTCACTCATGTTATATACATAGGTATATACATATACAAACAATGACAAATTTTTTCACTTCTGTCTAACATACATTCACCACAGCTCTCATATACATCTTCTTCTCTCTACTCAAGAAGCCACTACTCCAGTTCAGGCCCTTGTCACCTTTCCCTGAGACCTCTGTACTAGCCTCCTAATGGACCTCTTTGCATTAATTGTCTGCATGCTCTAATCCATTCTTCACCTAGCCCCCAGTGATTTTCCTAAAGTACAGGTCCGATCATATCGCCGACCTACTCAATAACCCCCTATTACCTCTAGTACCAAATATAGCCTTAGTAGTTTATTAAGGCTTTCATAGCTTAAAACTGAACTAAGGCTTTTGGAATGCCCAGTATAAATGTCTCTACTTGGCTTAAAGCTCTTTACAACATGGCCTCTTCCATCCTTTCCAGGCTTCTTATACATTACTCTCCTCTCTCCTCTCCATGGTTCAGCCATACTAGCCAGCTTGCTATTCTTCACACTCAGTGTTGTACCCCCTAGTCTCCTTGCCTCTGCACTGACACATTCCAATTCCTGGAAGGCTCTCTATCTTCACATCTACATTTTGGAATCCCTGGTTTCCTTCAAGACTCAGCTTAAGTGCCATTTTTTTTTTGCACAAGAATCCTTTCCTAGTTCCCCAGCAATTAAAGCCATGCCCTCTGAGTATCCTATCTGTTTTTTCTCCTTAAAATGACACAGTCAATTAAATGCCAATGTTTGCTGCAAGGGTGCATCTATGAAGTTTTGTCAAATTTAGGTAAATGGAAGACAGTGTTGGTGACAGTCATGAGATGCACAAGTGTTCAGTAGTAAGTGATCATTGCTGTTGCTGTTTCCAACTCCATTCCTCCCAAGAACTCCCTACCATGTCTAGTCATCTCAGCCTCCTCTAGCATTAAAGTCTCCCAGAATTATAAGCTTGCCCTGTTTTGGCACATTGGTGATGATGTTTTTTTCCTTTGATCTCATCAGGATTCATCATGGTGGGAGTATAGTCACCAGTATTGGTGTCGTGATGCTTTCCCGCAAGTGACAATCCAGTTGTTATGAGCCTGTCATTCACTCCTTTTGGTAGGCATACAAGCTTGATGACTAGATCAGTTTTGATTGCAAAACCTACACCTGCTTCACAGGCCCTCCCATACACTGTGGCCACTACAGAAAAATGTATATCCAGTTCCAACTTCAGTAAGCTGGCTCTCATTTGTCAGCCTTGTTTCACTCAGGGCTGTTATTTGGATGTGATACCTGCTGAGTTCTCTTGAAGCAAGAGATGTTCTTCTTTCAGGTCTGCTGGATTTCATGTTGTCCATAAGTGTGTGTATATTCCATGTACTAACGGTGAGTGAAATCATCTTTACAGAACTTTTTGTACAATTTGTTTTTTTTTTTTTTTGTGTGTTTTGACTGTGGGGTGGGATCCTTGCCTGCTGTGTGGTAAACAGGCCAGGGTTGGGTAAAGCAGACAATTTTTAGGGCACCTTTCCTAGCCCCTTCCTCACACCAGGAGGTGAGCAGTGAGATCCTTAAAAGGCTGGTCTGATACCCAAGGGGTTGCAGAATCCCTCTGCTGCTTCCAGTGAGAAACCATCCTATGGCCTAGGCTGCAGGGTGTGCAGGGTTGTGACTACAGCTCCCAGTGTATCCACACCTGCTGCTTTGTCACTTGCCTGTTGCTACAGGCCTTTGAGATAAGTAAAATGGTAAAATGGCATGGGTGATGTCTTTCAACATCTATGTATCTGTGTAAAGCATCTACATCAAAGGTCATGGCAAATGTAAATATATATAATGTATATGTAAATGTATGTGTGTGTGTGTGTGTGTGTGTGTGTGTATGCACTTGTCTCTGCCTTAGATTATGATCTTCTTGAGGCCAGAGACTATTCTGATTTAATCTATTTTATTTTATTACTAAGTGCCTGACACATAATAGGCGTTTAATAAATGCTTATTGATTGGTCCAAGTGAGTAGCATTAAAGTTGATCTGCGAAGTATAAAATAAAACTTTCCCTGGAAATCCCTTATTTTCTTTGAGGGCAGGAATCTCAGTAATTTGTCTTATTTCAGGCTCTAATAATTTCAGTGAAATTCCAAGATCTCTGTAAAACTTAGTTTGCTTTTTTCTTTGCATCCACAGAGAGACCAGGAATGCATGGTCAGCCTTGCTAGTTTTGCCTTAGACAGTTCAAGTTCCTCATTGATCTGTGCTTCTCATACTGTACAATGGCCCTTGTGTTCTGCCAAAAAGCATCTGCTAAATCCTTTCTGCCTATTTCAGTTCCTCTCCCTTAGCTAGATTTTGTTCCTACAGATGCCTGCTGATTCCCACAGGACCCTCTTGTCGCCCACTGAAATCCTGTCAAGCTTTTCAGAGGTAGAAGTAGAGTTTGTGGACATGTGACTAGGAGATCTCTGAAAACTGCAGGAATCTAATTTGCAGAGAATTTTTCTCCAAAGATATGAGATCACAGCCCCACCTTTCTTTGTTCAAAGGAGCTCTAAGACCTGAAATTTATGGACTGAGAGAGCTGTTCCTTGATTTGATTTTTACATTTGCCATGACCTTTGAATATTTTCTTAAATCTTTCTTTGCTGCTGGTGAAAAAAACCATAAGAGGGGACTGTTCTATTAACCTACCTTGTTGGATTGTTGGGAGGAACAGATCAGGAGTATAAAGTATCTTACAAAAATGAAATGCTAGCTAGATATTTAATTCAAGCCATTATCAGTTGAAAATGACCAGCTTCCTATTTTTTAAATTCTACTTGGAATTATGCCTTTCTAAACCTGCCATAGCCTCTAATTTGGTCCCCCTCTTTTCTAGTCCTAATGATCTCTAATTCAAGGCTGTTCTGTTTTCTCTCCTCCAATCCCCGCCCCTCAGTCACCTTGGCTACCTCATCTGGCTAGATTTTCTTCTCTCCAAGACATTTATGGTGGAGTTAGGAACATTTTCCCTTTGAGTGACCAGAAAAATCATTCATTAACATATTAGAAATGATCTGGTATAATACCTCAAATCTCTCACTACGAAGAAATCTGGAAAACATAGATTGGAAGACACCAAAACCAACATTGTATTTCAACATCAGGCCATATGAAAAAGTGCTTGGAGGCCAATTATAGCTCATATTTTGTACTTATTTTACAGCATGACTTTGGAATTAAAACTAAAAGGTAAAAAAACAGAATAACAACAGGAAGCCTGACTTTCCTGTGGTAGAAGGAATGGTTTGATTTGTAATTGAGTAAAGATAGACTTGAACTCACTTCCCATGTCGAGTGGTCTCTAAGGAGGTTTCCAGCTACCTTGACTGCTTTGCAGATGGCCCTCTTTCAGCATTTCTACTCACTCCCTCACCCTGTGCCCCCGCCAACCTGCAGAACTCAGCGTTTCTACTAATCTAACATTCCAGTGTCTCTTCCTTTGTTCGTACCCCCCATCATATTTCCTCTCCTCCTCTACCCCCAATAACTGCCTTTAAAATCCTAACTACCAGGTCTCCTTTAATCTGGAAAGACTCTCTTCACTTCCCCGTGGGAGCCAGCAATGCTTCAAAATGCTTTACTGAATGGGTTTGCTTCAAATGCTAATTTCTAGCTTATCCGTTTTCTGGCTATGGGATAAGAAATCTGATTTTGTGCTTGGGGGAAACTCACCTCGGTCTCTCTGCAAGCCAGTCCAGCAATCTGAAGATCAATATTGATGCCTCAACTAGCAAAGAGTGGTTGAAATTACTTTCAAATGTTCCCTAAAGAGGTTCTGCAGACATAGGTCTCTAATCTATGGAGCATCTGTAGCAACAAGAACACTCCATTGTGCTTGTGGGCCAAGGGTGGGTGGAAGGGACCCTACGAGTTGTAACATTCTGTGAAAGATGAGGAGAAATGTATCTGAAGGCTTAAAAACATTGATTTCCTGTCTAGGATGGATGGCCCATGGGCCAGAAGAGGCTCGTGATTGTTTTAATTTCTTTGTATTCTCAATGTTTTAAGTAGTGCCTGGTACATAGTAAGTGCTTAATAAATAACTGCTTTTGTGTTGATTGATTGATTTCTATCACCACTGATGGAATCCTAATAAAGCTGCCTCCAGCCCCAATATTCTAACTTTCTTATAGGCTCCACTGAACAGCAGGCCCGCTGCACCTACCTAGCCACTCGCCCCACTCCCACACTCAATGTCCTAACTTCATATTACTTACTGCTCACTAGAACAACAGGTGTGAACACGAGCTCATGTTTCTCACAGAACAGCAGGCCTGTTCATGTGATGGGATCCCAGCCACTGCCTCTAGCTAGCCACTGCCCCCAAACCCATTCCTCATATTTCCCATAGACACAGGTGAGTCCATGCACTCAACCACAACCACATTCATCTAGCCTTAGACCACAATATTCTGCCAATCAGAAAGCAGCACTACCAGGATGCCCAAGCAGGATGTGGACCCCAAAACAATAGAAGGGACTTTCCTTAAGTAGACACCTGTACAATAATAGTAAAGAACTGACCTAGAGTAAACTTATAACATAGAGAGACTTATTATATCATTACTATATATATCCCACTAAATGGATTTTTTGTATGCATTGTGGGTAATCACATGCACAGTTCCACTGGGGCTGGGACCATTCCCCTATTACCTAATTCCTTAACAAACCCCTCCTGCCTTTTTAATATTCAATTTCTGTTATGTAATTGCATCTTTAGACTATAAAAGTCCATTTTGGTTTCTCTGAAGTTGCTGGTTCCTCTTGGAACTTAGCCTGCTTCGTGAGAGGCATCAATCTCAATAAATGCCTAAACTTGGATCAGAGGTGGTCTGACTCTGAAATCTTAGAGACGGTTCCACCACAACACATCAGGAAACTACAACAGTTTTGGGCGTGTGCAGAGCCTAAACCCCAACAGTTTTTGGCATCCCTGGGTGGGCAGAGCCTAAACCCCAACAGTTTTTGGCATCCCTGGGTGGGCAGAGCCTAAACCCCAACAGTTTTTGGCAGATGGAATGTCTTGTGGGGGTAAGAGAAAATAGACCTGTTTGGCTGAAATGTTGAGTTCACAATGAAGAGAAGTGAGGAAATCAGCCCAGGAAATCAATTTCTTTGAGCTACATTGCGATGGCTTTAAATTTCAAACAGATGAATTTATAGTTTAATCTAGAGACAGCTGGGAGTTACTGAGACTTCCTGAACATGGGAGTGATAATGTGCTTTTTGAATATCAATTTGGCGGCTACATGGAAGATGAATTGGAAGAGAGAGACACTGGAGGCAAGAAGACCAATTAGGAGGCTACTTAAGTGTTCTTGGAAAGATGTAATAAAGGCCTAAATAAAGGCATTAATCATGTGAATGGCAAGGGACAAGAATTGACAAGATTTGGCAACTGAGGACCTATATATTCCACAGAAATACACACTAACCCTGAGGGAACACAAGCCAAGAACATACACATTGGCAATACATGTAGCAGAGAACACACATGTTGCTGGAGCAAGTCGTGCCTCTGCCACTGCTTGATGTCCCACAGAGCTGCTCGTTTATTGTGGTGATATCACTGGACAAGCTTCATTCTCCAATGAATGGGGGTCCTCTGGCCGGCTCTGCTGTGCTGCTTTCTGCTGACATCTATCTCCACTGTGCTCCTCTCTCCTGCTCTCTGCTGCCATCCTCTGGTCCCCTGCTGCTAAGGGACTTTTACTCTGCTTTGGGGGTTCTTTTGCAGACAGCATTCTAGTCAACTATTTTGTGGTTTCAGACACCAGCCATCCACACCCAGACAAGCTAGCCAGAGAATGTAGGTATTTGAATGTTTTTTCTCCTGATGCCACTCTGACCTTCTCTTCCAAACTTTTACCAGAGTGATGTTCTGAAATGTTCTTTTGTCTTATATACCCTGGACAGCTAGCCTAGGTTTTCTCCATATCTTCCTAGGGAGTTGATTTAGTAAACCGTCAAAAAGCCTGAGTGGAGCTGGGGTGAGGATATTCCTTTTAAACTCATCATGTCCTGGTTGCCATTCACATAGACACAGGAGCATTACTGCAAAGAATCTAGTGGTAGCAAAAGCTGGCAATCTTGTCCGACTTCCCTCCAGCAATCAAAATCTGTACTTAACCCAGCACCAGCATCACCACTTAACCTTAAGTGAACTTCCATAAAGAATTTGTATGGGACAGCAGGATACAGTTTATAAGAGATGTGATTCTTTCTTCCTCCCATCCCCATGTCTTTCCCTAAGCGCCTGCAAGGTGTTCTTTATTCTCTTACTTCCTGTTCTGGGTCTAGCATCTCAGCACAGTTCCTTGCACTTGGTAGGTCCTACAAGAATATTTGTTGAATTGAACTAGGTCATTTTTCAGAAAGGGTCTTTCAGTCCGCTCACCCAGCGTTTGTGGGAAAAAGCACTCTAGGAAGGAGCCCCTGGCTATGTTCCGGGCAGTTGATACTTGGCTACTGAGAGGATACATTCTTCTAGATACTCAGAAAGAGGCTCTTTAGGTTTAGGTGAGAAGGGCCTCCCACCTTAAGAGAGAAACAGCTCTGACCAGGAGCTGGAGTTTCCTTGCCTGAGAGCTCTCCCAGGCTTAAATACATGAAAACAACGGCTCTTCCTTCGCAGCTAAGGATGGGCACGTGCAGAGCATTCTCACGGCTCTTTACTTCTGTTTTAGTGGTCTCCTTATTTCTTTTCAGGCGTTTCCCCGGGTGCTGGCGGTTTCCACTACAGTACTTGATCAACCAACGATCGGTGGCAAAAAAATAAAATGTCCCCATAAAAGTATCAGTCCCCCGGTGGGGTTAGGGGAGGGAGTGAGGTGGGCTGGAATCTTCCCGCACCGGGGCTCCAGGAGCATCTGAAGGTAGGGAGAAGATTTGGGCAGGTAACTGAAGCCAGCAGGGGCTAGATCTGATCCCAGGAGCTGGACTGGCTGTGGGGCTCCCCTCAGCTCCACCCCTGGCTGACCATGTGAAGAGCGCAGGAATGAGGAGGGCAAACGGAGCGCAAGGGGATCGTGGAGACACTTCTCCAGTGAAGGAGAAGCAGCTAAGGGGAGGGGCCCTCGAGGGGGCGAGAGACTGATGGGGGTGGGGGGGCGGCAGCGGGCGGGCTTTGGAGAAGAGGGAGGAGGAGGAGAGAGGCGAGGCGGGGAGAGCGCAGCGCCCGGCGCGGAGAGTGGAGAGAGGAGAGCTCCCGGACTGGGTCTTCCAGGGAGCTGGGCTCAGGGACCGCGGTTGTGCTGGCGGCGGCGAGCGATGCTCCTGCTGCCTGCCTACTCCGGGCTCCACTGCTGTGGGTGAAGGCTCAGCCTAGCCAAACCCAACGGCCAAGAGAGTCCGAAGCGGGACTGGAGTTGGAGGAGAGAGAGAAAGGAGGAGGAGGAGGTGGAGGAGGATGGGCTGCGGGGGGAGCCGTGCCGATGCCATCGAGCCCCGCTACTACGAGAGCTGGACCCGAGAGACCGAATCCACCTGGCTGACTAACACTGACACAGACCTACAGCTCTCGGCTACCGCTACAGCCGCTGGGCTCAGCCCCGGGGAACCGGACGGCGGCCCAGAGGCGGGCGGCCTGCGGGAACAGGGCTCCCTGTATGCGGGTGAGTGAGCCAGCTGCCCGCCGGGGCCAGGACTTTCCCCATACCCTCACCCTGACTTCCCCCCTCCAGCCCTCCAGGGACAGCGGCCGAGCGAGGGCGCCAGGGTAGCACTTCCCCTTGGGCTCCAGCCCACGGTCCAGCCGGGTTTGGGGGGAGAACGGGACCGAGAATTAGGATGGGGGGGAGGGGGCGATCAAGGGACCCACAGCAGGAGGAGCGACACATGTCTCCAGGGTGGCACCCTCACCCAGCAACTCCCTTTACTGGGAGACTTGATTACCAAAGGCTGGCTTCCTTCGCAATTACATCCCCAGTTTCTGGGCGAAATCTACTTCTCTCCCTCTGTATTTCGTTGTGCTTGTTCATCTACAAGAAGATAGGGTGGGAAGATAGGGTGTGCTGTTATCACAATGGCGTATCCCCTTATTCTCCCCCCCCATCCCCACGCACCCCCAGCCCCCATATCCCCATTCTACCTCTGCATCCATGTTTCTCTCCATCTTTCTCTCTAGCCATCTCATCACCTCTCCACCCAGCTAATTTCCTCATCTATCTAGTCATCTGGTCTCTCTCTGCTTGGACTTGGATCAAATGTTTAAATGCTATATCTCAGCAGATTCTGGAGAGCAGTATTTCTCTCAGTTCTCCACATTTTGATACTCTTAGAAAGCAGCTCACTGCCTCTTCAGAAAGCAAAATTCGAACTTGCTATGAAGCTATGAACCCTCGGAATACCAAGCAAGAGAATTTCGTGTTTGACCAGTTCTCCTGCTGTTGGGATTTCCTTGAAAAGCCTTCAGTTTTGAAAGATATTTACCTGGGTGGTTGATTTATTGTTTTCTCTGAAGGCTAGAATGCAACCATATCATTCATGTTTGTCTGCTACAATGTAAATAACTTCCCAGTACTCTCCTTTTCTAGTGTAGGTGAGACTAAATGATTGCAAAAGTCCCTTCCTGGTCTAGTTCCCATGATTTTATAATATGATTCTTTAAAATATGCAAATAACTTTCATTTTCAACCATAAAGTTAGGATTTGGAAAGAAAACAGGTTGATAATAGTGAGAATTGATACAGAATCATTTTACTCAAAGGTGTTCCTACCTCTGACATACTGGCTAGGTGGTCATGGGCGGCTCTTAACTTTTCAGTGCTCTAGTTAACTGTAAGACTGTAAGTTAAAAAAGAAGGTTCTGACTTGAATAGGTGGAGGGAATTTCTTCGTATAGGAATTCCTTCTGTCAATAAAATCATGAGTCTAATCTCTATCCCTAAAGAATCTTAGAGTTGAAGTGACTTTAGAAGTCATCTGAAGTGCTGCCCCTGGAGTCAGGAGGACCAACCCAGCCTCAGACACTTATTAGCTGTGTGACCCAGGTAAGTCATTTAACCCCCATTGCCTCAAAAAAAGTCATCTGACCCAAGTTCTCTCCTTTAAGAGCTATGCAGAACAAATCTAATCCCTCTTACACAGGACAGCTCTTCAAATATTTAAGAATATAGACTTAGCGATAGATGGAAGGAACCCTAGAAATTATTTAGTTACACACAAGAAAGCTAAGGTCTAGATAGGTTAAGTGGTTTACCCAAGGCCACACAGATGAGAAATGGCATTTACTTGGAGCTGGGCCTTAAACCCAAGTCCTCTGATCTGAGGACATACCTCAGTATTTTTTTTCCTTTTTTGGGCTAAACATCCACAATTCCTTCAATCATTCCTCACAGGAAATTATTTTCAATTTCCTCATCCACCTAATGTCCTATACTAACTGGCACCATGCTATGACATTTCACCCATGATTTTCAAAAATTATTTCATAGAAGAAGAGGAGAAAGAGCTGACATTTAGTTGTTTATTACAAAGAAGCTACCATCTTCTTTCTAAATCAGTTCAAACCAAATCAAATCTTGGATAACAATTTCCTTGTTTGGTTGCCTTCATGGTTAACCACTTGAATTCTACCAACTCGCTGTGTTGTTTCTGCATGAGAGCTTGTAGGATCATACATCTAAGGCAGCTTATAAATTCTCTAGTCCACTCCTCTTATTTTGCAGATGACAAAGTAGGTGATTTGCTGATGTTCGCACGGGAATTAAAGTAGCGGCAAGAGAAGTCTAACCCAAAGGTAACCATGTCAAAGCCACGACTCTTCCCTATTGCTTCACACAGTCTCTTTTTTAGTTCATTTGTGAAAAATAAAAATAAATTTAAATAGTCAGCCAAATAATATGCAAATTTACCTTAAATTTATAAAAGTGAGTTGGAGAGCCACCATGAAATCCCCTTCCAATGAATGTCTTACTATTTCTTGGAGGTGACTCTGGGTTCTAAAGGCGATACCAGCTGATCAAAACCCCTGAGGTCTTACCAAACTGCAAAGTCTCCAAATATTGGCCCAGTGTGCCTAATATTCAAAGACCAGCCTTCCTAAATTTGGAGAGACCAGAAGATTGGTCACCACCATTGAGTATAATTTTTTTTGGAGGAAGTCACACATAACAACTCATAAATGCATCTAATTAAGGTGTGGAGGAATTAGGATGTGTACTATTGGTAAGAGTACTTCAATGAAATAACAAGATTCTAAAGGAAAGGAAATGAAGTCCAACAGCAGTTAATGATTGGGAAGATCAGGGGGGATGGAAAAACATTCTTATGTGTGAGCAATGAGGCCATCCAACTTAAGAGTTCTTTCATCCCCTCTCTGTCATATCTTGAAACCTTCCTGTTTTGATTCATGCTGTCATTCTGCCTCACCTCAGAGGATAATTCCCCTCTTTGTCCAAGTTATCCTAGTCACTTGCGCCCTGGATGCCATTCCTCTATCCCTACTCTTATCATTCTCCAAGGCCTCCTTCCAACCTATTTTCAAACATCTTCCATTCTCTCCTTTCCTGAATTAAAAAAAACAAACAAAACTCTTGACCTTTTAGCCCTCTCAAACTATCATCTTTGCTTTGTCTACTAAACTTCTGGGAAAAGTACTCTGACCCTGCCAGTTTTTCAAATTATCATCTACTCAGTTATCCAATCAGTCCAATTCTTACTCTTCAATATCTCTCACATCTGTCTCTTCCTCTTCACTCCTACTGCAGCCACCTTAGTTCAGATTCCTAGATCTCACCTTTATTATGACAGTCTCCTAAGTGGTCTTTCTGCCTCTTGTTCTTATCCCCTCTTCAATCCTTCATTAACACTGTTGACCAAGCAATTCTCCAAATGCTTGTTCTGATCATTTTTCTAATTAAAACTCTTCAGGGGCTCCCATTAGCTATCTAATAAGGCGTGAACTTCTGATCCCCATATTTAAAGCCCGCCATAATCTGACTGCAGCCTCTCCAGGCATGTTTCAGTTTACTTACTGCATGGACACTACTCTCCAATCAAATTGGCTCCCTGAACCTCCCTCCCTTTTCACTGGCAACTCATGCTGTTTATGTATATGTACATCTTCATGCCTTTGCTCATACCGTCTCCCACAACATGAATGGACTTTCCCTTTCCCCTTTCTACCTCACGCCGAAGTCTCTCTCTTCCTTCAAGGGCAAGTTCAGGTGACACTACCTCCAGGAAGCCTTCCCAGGTGAAAGTTGTCTCTTTTTAGGAGTCTCCTGGCACTTTGCCCTGCCCGATCCTTTGCTCTTATCATACTCTCCCTTATATCACATATATTTATGCACTTGTCTTTCCTCTCAATTATAAATTGTAAAGTGCTTGGAAGTTGGGTTTAAGTCATGAATATCTTTATGTTCCTAAGTGGGGGCAAATCCCTTGTATGTAATACTTGCTTAGTAAATGTCAAATTGAACTGAATTAACATTATGTATTTGCGTCCCTATAAAACAGAAGTTCCTAACCTTTGTGAGTGAGTGAGTGAGAGAGACAGAGAGAGAGGAAGAGTATGTGTGTGTATGTGTGTGTGTGTGTGTGTGTGTGTGATGGTCCCCTCTGGTAGTTTGGTGATGCTTATCTTTACAGCATAATGCCTTTAATTGCATAAAATAAAATACATTCTATTACAGAGAGAACAAATTAAGTTGAAATAAAGATGTAACTTTTGCCCGTCCAAGTTCACAGACCATTTGAAATCTATACATGGACCCTTTGGAGGGCAGGGGAGTGAGGGGGTGGGGCACTCAGCCAGCATTTATTAAGTACTTTCTTTGTGACTCTATGGTTAAGCACCAGGAGTAGGAAGAAAGGCCAAAGCATCCAGTACTCTTAAAGGACGTGCATTCTAATGGAGGAGACAACACATACAAGATACATAGGAAGGTAGTCTCAGGGGGAAGCTAGCAGCTTGGGAGGGAGGAAGGGACCAGGAAAAGAATCTGTACATATATGTTTTTGAGAATGGTCTAAATAATGATAGTCATAACAGTAGTAATTGATGCTTTATGTTGATCTAGTCCCTTCCAGATGAAGCTCTCATAAAACTGGCCAGAAACTGCTTTTCTTCCTGAATATCAGGATGAAAATAAATCTTGAGACTTCCTAGATACTAACTTCAATAAATTATTACTATCATTTTTCTAATAATGATAGCATTATTAATATGACTCCCTTCCTTTTGACTCCTTTCTCATTGCTCATATGCTCCATTCTGAATCTTCTTATCCAAGATTGTCTTAACTTCTATTCTAAAATGAGAGCTTCACTGCTAAGTCCTCTTAGGTCCCCTTCCATCTGTACCAGTGTGTACAGCACCAGCTCTCCATGCTTTCTCATCTTGAGCAATTCTTCTTCATGTCTTTCCTTAAATGGCCCCTTAGGGAATCTACCCACCTCATTGAATTCTTGCCTATAGTTCTTTTCTCATCTCAGTGGTGACCAATGTACAACTTGAACTGCTCTGCTTTCTGTTTGTTTTTCATATTTCATCTATGATAAGCCCACCTCCATTATTGGTCATACAAGTCTTTGAAAATGTCTTTCACACCACTCTTCATACACAATTCCTCATCAGTAACATGCTACAAACATGCTAACACCCACCAGCCATCTTTCCATTGTCGTTTGGGTTGTTTACTTAATTTTGTCATCTTTACAATTAGTTTAATTCATTTTTCTAATTAAATTACAAATAACCTAGGTACACAATTAGCATGTCTAGAAAAAAAAAAAACCTTTATACCATTGGATACATGTGAATTTTAATTCAAGTGCAATTCTCCTAGCCCTAGCAATAAGCAGCCAGGTGGAATAACTTCCAAGTCTATCATAACTTCACAGAAAGAGTCAGTGCTTTTGAAATCAGAACCACGAAATAAAAATGTCCTTACAAGACACTTTGTTGTTCAGTCATTTCCGTCATGTCCAACTCTTCATGACTCCATTTGTGTTTTGTTTTGTTTTTTTTTTTACAAAGATACTGGAGTGGTTTGCCATTTCCTTTCTCAGCTCATTTTACAGATGAGGAATTGAGGCAAACAGGGTTAAGTGACTTGCTCAGGGTTACATGCTAGTAATTTGTCTGAGGCCAGATTTGAATTTAGGAAGATGAGCTTCCCTGACTCCAGGCCAGAACTCTATCCACTATGCACCTTGCTACCCACAAGATACTTTAGTTACTTTTCAGTTGAACTTGGGAGTTGGCTTTCTCCTGACCCTTGGTAAAGACTGGTTATAGACTTGACTTTACCACTAACTCACTGTGTGGTCTTGGAAAAGGTAATGATTTCTCTTTCCCTGTATGTCTTCAGGCAAAGGATTCATGACTATTTGTTGGGTGTTTTTGAGAGGGGATTTTTTTTTTGTCAGATACATATTGGGCTAGATTATTGCTAAGAGACATCACTCCCTCCTCTCTCTTTCTGTCTCCCTTCCTTCCTTCCTTCTTTCCTTCCTTCCTTCCTTCCTTCCTTCCTTCCTTTCTTCCTTCCTTCCTCCCTTCCTTCCTTCCTTCCTTCCTTCCTTCCTTCCTTCCTTCCTCCCTTCCTTCCTTCCCTCCCTCCCTCCCCACCCTTCTCTGTCTCTCTCTTTTTGTTTCTTTCTTAAAAGTTATTTGTAATTACACTCCCAAATGCTCACACTTTTGAAACATGACTTTTCTCTTAAGAAATGAAGTTTTTTCAAACTTTGCAAAAACTCATTCCACTTTATAGTTCTAAATGGTTGTCACAACTCCAGGAATCATGCTTATGATACCGTGTTTAACAAAAGTAAAAGCTACAGTATTTGTGGCTCCTAACACAATGATTTATTTAAGCAATTAAAATACAGAAAACAGTAATACCTATAGCTTTCATTTACATGATGGTTACATACTTGCAAAAACACTTTTAAAAACATCAAAAGGCTGGCAGCATAGTCAAGTGGCATCAGATTCCTATGTAACCTTTCTTCAGTTTTTGACATAGATGTCACATTCTCCAAACTACTCATGGTACCTACTTCACAAGAGTTTTTGTAAGGATCAAATGAGAAAATGTATGTAAAATGCTTTGAAAATCTTATAGTGCTACTTAAATGTAAGTTATTATTAATGTCTTTGTAATATATTCCTTGGCCATTTTTGGCATCTGTCACCATTACCATCTTGAGAAGTGGCCTGTGTATTATGGAATATTAAGGCCCTGAGAAACAACAGAATAGAGGTTTATATGCACATCTCATATAACAACAAACCCATTTCCGTTACTTATGGGCATAAAGTTCTGCAATTCTATGATTTAGAGAGAAGTCTTCCATCACAGGACTCCCTATCCCAATAAGTTAGTCATGGCAGACTTGCCTTCGGCCTGTTCTCTTACCTAAGAATGTCATATCTGTTCGTGACCTCACCATTCCTCACAAATGTTCCACTTCTATGATCGAGAATTCTGAGATATAAAAAAGAAATTCTGAGATTACTCCATACGACCATAGCCTCTTATCATTCCATCTCTCTTTGTGCCTTGTACCTCCTAAACCAACTTTACATTGTTCTGTTTTAGAATCCCTTGCCTTCTTGACATATTGTCATTAATACCTTGCCAAATCCCAGCCTTTGTTTACTTTCATCATCAGCCTCTCTGGTTCCTACACTGCTCAACAGTGCTCATGCAAGTCATGCCACTATGCTGTCTGGATCTCCTACAAATTTATGTTATCTAACCTCTACTAGGGCCTCACCACAGCAAGGCCGTATTTTTACTCTTTCCAAATTAACTTTTTATCACATTTCTCACCGATGCTGTTCCAAACTTCTCCTCCTTTCTTCAATTATCCCATATTACCTCCTACCCCCTCCATCTCCATCTTATATTTCACTGAGAAAATAGAGGTTGTTTGCTTTGGACTCCCATTACTTTCCTACTCCACATCTTGAAATCCTTGACATCATTCCACATTCTCTTCTCCTTTATTACAGTCTTGGATGAAGAGTTGGCCATTCTCACCAAGGCTGATCTGTTTACTTGTAACCCTTGATTCCTTCCTGTCTCCTTGAAAAATCATCTGCAATCATTTATTCCCACCCCCATCTTTAATTTCTTCCTGTCTATTGGTTTCTTTCCTGCTGCCTATATACATTCCCAGTTCTCATCCAGCTTGAAAAAAAAATCTTCACTTGACTGTATAATCCCCTCAGATCCCCTCTTTACTCATTTTCATAGCTAAACCCTCCACTTCCTTTCTTTTCTCTCACATCTAGGCCCTTTGCCATCTGACTTCTAATTTTATGAATCAATTGAAATTCTATCACAATAAAAATCTGAAGTAAAGAGAAACTAAGGCACAATATTCCAAGCATGATCAATTTTTTAGCAAGACTAGCAATTACCAATAAATGGGATCCAAGGATCCTCAGTAGCGAAGAACTCTCTGACAGGCAGAGCAACTCTTTTATATAGTTGGTCACAAAATGTCCAGTGATGCAAATTAAATAATACTGTGATTAGCCTAACACAAAGATAGGGGGTGGATTTATATTGGGTTTGATTCAGAAAGGGCATTTCCAGAACCCACGGCAACGGGAAAAATACAGTTGGATAATATCCTCTAGAAAGTCTTATGGTGGGCAAACATCCTATAACTGGGTTGACTCACGTCTCATCATGGTCAGCAAAAGTTCACAGATTTTGAATCTTTGCGGTCAGACTATAGCCCATAGGAATAAGGAAGTTAAACTCTTACAGACTCTACCACTGAGGGCTATACAATCAACTCTAAGTCTGATCCATAAGTATTGATCCCAGTGATTAGATACAATTCTCAATCAGCAATTAATACATAATACAAAATAGTGGGGTATCAATTTTCAATTTCACAATGCTTACTCTAAAGCTACCAGGAAACTCTTAATTGCCAAACCAAATCAAATAGCCTTTTTGCAGTGCTCATTCTTCTTGACCTCTGAAGTACCTGACACTGTTGACTATATTCTTCTTCTGGGTACTTTCTCTTTTGTGTTTCTCTTCTCTGTACTCTTCTATCTTGGATCTTCTATCTGTCTGCCTATTCCTTTTCAAGATCCTTTGGTGGGTCATTATTAGTTATCGGCCCTACCTTTTAAGACATGGTTCAAAAAGTGAAGCCCTGTAATCAAACACTGTCTTCTTAAAATTTTCACTTCAAAAATCTGCCTTTTTCTCTTGAAGCCCTTGTCTGTGATCAGCAACAGGGGAAAAAACTCTACCACCTCTAGTCTTCAGTTTCCTGGGCAAGACTTTGCAGTATTTAGCAGTGCTTTTTGGATTCCTTTTAGCTGTATCATTGATGCCCATTTAAATGATCAGAGATGGGTAAGTTTGAACCTGTCCCTTTTCTTTTTCTTTATAGTTCCTAGGAGTTATTTTCCATTCCTATGACCTCAAATACTGGAGAATATTCCCAAATAGATTATTTAGAGCCATGAACTCTCCCAGGCTCTAGTACCACAAGTCCTAACTCTTCAGTAGACATTTCTACCTTGATGCTGGGACCTCAAACTCAACAAGACTTATCATCTTCCTTCCATAGCTAGCTCTTAACTTACCTATTTCCTTTCATACCAATGTTCCCAGTAGCCTTGCTTGAAACCTTGAAGTGATCTCCAGCTGCCCTTTCCCTTAGCCCCATCATCTAATCAGTTACTAAGTAGTATTCGTTCTCCCCTTTGATTACTTCTTGTATTAGTCTGTTTTTATTCCCATAGCTACCACCCTAAATTTAGGATATCACCCCAGGGTGACATTGAAATAGCCCATTAACTTGCAAACCCACTTCAGTGCTCTTAAAAAAGAAATGCTTAAATAGAACACGATGTAAGTAAAAACATCTGATACAAAGCCCATGTCTGAAGACGTAGACATTGTTTTGTTCAAGTACCCCTCCCTCTGGCATGATGGACGAAGTTTGTTTCATTATCTCAATTTTGCAGAACCTCCACTGGTTTTTACATTACTCAGTTTAACTTCCTTTTAAGGATCTTTTCACTTATGTTGTTGTCATTATATATTTTTTCTCTTAGTTTTGCTTATTTTGCTTTATTTCAGTTTGTACAAGCCTTCAATTTCTCTGAATTTCTCAAATTTGGCACTTCTTACTGTATGATAATGTTATATTACATTAATATACCATTTTCTCCTACCATTCCATAATCAATTATTTGCTTGTTTCAATTGTGTCTCACTCTTCATGACCCCATTTGGGTTTTTTTTGGCAAAGATACTAGAGTGGTTTGCCATTTCCTTCTCCAGCTCATTTGACAGATGAGGAAACTGAGGAAAAAGGGTTGCGTGACTTGTCCAAGGTCATCCAGCTAGTAAGTGTCTGAGGCCATATTTGACAGGAAGATGGAGTCTTCCTGATTCCAGGCCTGCCACTCTATCCATGGTGCCGCCTAGCTGATTCCCCAATCGATTAGTGGTAGTTCTTCAGTTTTCCCAGAAATTCTTATCCAAAAGGGAATCCTTCATCCAGTGATTAATTTTCTTGGGTTTATGAAACTCTGGGCTACTCTTTTTTGTTGCTTGTTTCTTGATTATCTGATGCTTAAAAAACCAGTACTAAGTAGTTTTGATGACCACTGCTTCAAAAATACTTTTTGAGGCTTGGCGTACAAAGCTTTCCACAATGATTCTATTTAATTTAATGATACCTTTAAAAATAACCACTAGTCTTGTTCTTTCTCATCCTTACTCCAGCAATCAGGGCTCACTAACTTCTTTATCTCTGAGAGCTGCCAGAAGTGCCTCTGGGAGTCATGGACTCCACTAGCAGGCTTCAGATATATGCCAAGGGAGGAAAAGGAAGGAAAAAATGGAAGGACAGGCATGGGAGAGGGGAGTTACAAAGGAAGAGAAAAGAGTCATAATCTAGAATAGTGGTTCTAAAAAATTTTGGTCTCAGGACTCTCTTTCTTTCTTTCTTTCCTTCCATTCATCTCTCTCTCTCTCTCTCTCTCTCTCTCTCTCTCTCTCTCTCTCTCTCTCTCTCTCTCTCTCTCTCTCTCTCTCTCTCTCTCTCTCTCTCTCTCTCTCTCTCTCTTTCTCTCTCTTTCTCTCTCTCTCTCCCTCTCTCTATTGAGAGCTCCATCCCCAAAGAGATTTTGTTTAGATAGGCTCTCTCTCTCTTTCTCTCTCTCCCCTCTCATCTTTCTGCTGTATTAAGAATCAAAATGTCTTAGTATTGTTTTGACCTCATGAGCTATATGAAAGGGTCTTAGGACACCCAGAATTCCCTGGACCACACTTTGAAAACTGCTAATCTAGCACCATTCATGGAAATCCAGATTCATAGTCCAAAGACAGTCTGCTTCATTGGTGGCAAAACCCAAAGGGTTCTGGAATCAAGGTTCACAAACCAGGCTAAACCAAATACACAGAGGGAAGCTTCTAGGATTGGGAGAGCTCACCATCAAGCTGAGCCAGGGGTTGCTCACTCAGGGCTTTGACCCTCCATTGCCTGTGTCTCTCAGCACCACTCTGTGGGGAGCTTTACCAGCTCTGCCATGGGGGAGATGACATAACTCCCTTCCCAGATGGGCCTGGAGACAAGACTGATGGAAGTATCTCTTGTGGAAGGTTGGACCAGTTTTGGTGGGGGGAATTTCTGCAATGTATCTATTGTGATATCTTCTGGTCTACAGGCTCCCTACTTGAGCAAGTAGCCTAGCATTAAGAAGACCATGACTCTGCTGGGAAGCCAATCTATCCTCACAAGCTTCTCCTGAACACCTGCTGGCCCCAGAGATGAGAGTAGTTTAAATAGATATAGATTCTCATGAATATTTCAGAGCAGGGGCTGGGGAAGTATGGGAAGAAATAATGTAGGGCTTGCTCTCATTGAAGGAAGGGTTTACTTTACCGGGGAAGAGACTATGAGCTTTTCCCCAGTGTTTGAAGCTCTGAATTGGACTAGAGGGGCTTTGTGGATAACCGTATGTTGTCACCTATTTATGTCACCCTACAGGTACTTGGGTAATCTCATGAATTTGGAGTCAGGAAGATTCATCTTCCTGGGTTCAAATCCAGCCTCAGATACTTACTAGCTGTGTGACCCTGGGCAAGTTATTTAACCCTATTTACCTCAATTTCCTCATCTGTAAAAATGAGCTGGTGAAGGAAATGGCAAACTCCTCCGGTATTTTTGCTAAGAAAACATCAGATGGGGTCATGAAGAGTCAGACATGACTAAGCAACAATAAATTCTTCATATATGAAAAAAAGTTTTAGGTGCCTCTCTGTTTTCATTTAGTGAAAAAGAATAAAATGAGATATCTGTGAAATGCTTTTCAAAACCTAAAGTGCCATATATGTGCTTCTAGCTGTTATTATTATCATCATTATTAACACTGTACCTTCCCTAGCTGTTCCAATAGGTCAGGAATTAGGGCCAGAGTGTAGCTGTTAAGTATGGCAATCCCATTCAGGGCCCAATACTTCCTATTCTGAATTACCCACTTGCTATGTTTTTACAAACAGCCTTGTAGGAAAATTTGAGTGTTAGATCAACTGGTCTATCACAGGTCATTCTCCAGGGACTTCTGAAGGCCTCATCAAGGCACCTGCTGGGATTAGAGCCTCTAGCATTAAGTGTACCACACAACTGAAACATTAATGCAGAGAGAGGACCTCAGTTTCCTATAAGCAGAATACATTGGCAAAGGCCTCGTAACTGGCCAAGGAATTCTGGCCTGGGCTCTGGCAGTAGGGCAGGATGGCTAGTACCTACCAAGGACAGAACTTGGCACTCCCTCTGTGTCTAGTGATAATGTGGTTCCTCAAGTCTCAAGTGCCAGACTCTGAGCACCACTGGGAAAAGGGGCAGCTCCTAAGGCCCAGAGTCAGGGTTTCTTGACTCTCCCTTAGTCTTATTGGCAGAGTTTTGAAGGTCGTGGAGCTAAGCTGCAGCAAGCATCTATATATTATCCAAACTTTTCCTGGCCTGGTTTGGACTTGACTTGGGTCGGTGTGAGGTCAATGAGTGTGTAGATGGAGAGTACTTAGAGTTGGGGACCATCCTCTTGCCTGGATAGACAGCCCCTGATTTTGGTAAATAGGGACAAACAGTGGGAAAAAATGCTACATTTTAAATCAGAGTGCCTACTTTTGAATTATCCCTCTGATGCTTATTGCCAGTATGACCTTGTATCACTATATCTTTAGGCCTCAATTTCCTTGTTTGTAAAATAAGGAGATTGGACAAGGTGAACTCTCTAAGGTCTCTTCTAATTCTAGCCATGATCAAGTGATCCTAATAACAATAATCAATATCTCTGGAGGACTTCAACATTTGCAAGTGCTTTATAAATATTTCATTTGATGCTCATGATGACCCTGTGAAGTAGCTGCCATTATTATCCCCATTTTACAGATGAGAGAACTGAGACCTGAAGAGGTTACATGACTTGCCTAAGGTCACACCACTGGTGAGTCTCTGAGGCAGGATGCCAGTTTGAGTCTTCCTGTCTTCAAGTCCAACACTGTATCTATAAGGCTATACATGTAATATCCATTTACACAATATCTTATATGTACATAGTTATTTGAGTTCCTTGAGGGCAGGTAGTAGGTTTTTAATCTTTTTTTTTGCCTCTCCAATGCTTACTGTGCATAATGCTTGGTATACAGTAAGCACTTAATAAATTCTTGTTGACTGGTTGGCTATGTCATTGAAATAATGGATCCAGACCCTATCCCTATCATGAAATATGAGGTCCCTGGGAGGCCTTTGCACCTAGTAGGGGCAGGGAAGTGTTAGCTGCATTGTTTGAAATTAATGCCACCATTGAGCAACCACCTTGATGAAGCCATCTGATCCATTGACTGATGGTTTGGGGTTGTGTCATTCGTCACTCGTGCTCCTCCATGAAGTATCTGGAATGAGCCAGCAGGGGGCTGTGTGATGTCATGAATGGCATTGCCCAGTCTATGGCAAGGCTTAATGTTCAGATGCAAAATGTACTGTGGCTAAAAGCATTGGAGTCAGGATTCCTGGATCTGAGTCCTGGCTCTTGCTGGATGTGCTATGTTGGATGTCACTTTTCTCTGGGCTTCAGTTTCCCTCCTGCAGATACTCAATTATTCTAGTACATTTGTTATTTCATCAATATTCTCTATACTATGCAAGGAACTGAGACCCTGAGGAGGGAAGAGGCTCACACAGGAGGTACAAATGATATTTGGACCCAGATCCTCTGAAATCTGGTGATCTTTTTGTTGCTCCTGACTGCTTTCCTACTCCAGCTTGGTCCAAGGTGGGTTTTTTTAGGCGGCACCTAGTAGAATCATGCCATAGTTTATCTACTCCTAAATGATAGAAGACCACTAGCAGAACTGGAAAGAGCCCAGGGTGGACATTTTAGGCTGAGACCCTTAATTATGGGTCACAGAAAAATGTAATTGGGAAAGGGAGGACTTTCGGTTGGGACCTGAGGCAATGTTTCCTTGTGCCCTTGGTTTCCTCACTGAGAAAGTCAAACTCCATTTTTGGGGCGGGGGGAAATTTAGTAACTCACCTTATCTTTGGCTTGAATATAGAGATGACCAATTTCTCCTTCCCTTCCCTCCTGCCCCCCAAACTCCTACAACACCAAGAAAGTATGATATAGATGTGTGTTTACATATATATATATATATATATATATGTGTATATCTATATACATATATAACCAAGCAAGTGTGATATAGATGTATGTTGATATATATGTATATATACCAATAAAGTATGATATAGATATGTTTACCTATATATGTATATATATACCAAGAAAGTATGATATAGATGTGTGTTTACATATATATGTATATATATATATATATACACACATAAATATAATGGATATCCTAAATAATTATAAAATAGACAATTTTAACGGCCCTTAACCCCTTAATTTTTAGAAGTCTGTAAGGAGCCCAATGTAGAAATTTTAGAATGAGACCCCAGAATTAGTGATGGGTCAGAGAAAAAATGTAATGAGGAAAGGGAAGACGGGGAAGCTATCTGTGCTGCAAACTTCAAATGTTTTGTAGGCCCATCTTTGTTTTTTCCTTCAACTTCGTGGGAGTCCAAGGCCCACCAGAGAATAATGTGCTCACTAACATTCTGTGGCACAAATTTCTAATTAGTGACAATGAGGGGAAAGGTTCACAGTGAGGGGTCACTGGCAGACAGGAAGGCTGAAAGCTTACAGGGGAATCAGGAGACAGTGGACAATAGGCTAATTGAAAGTCTTGGCAAAGTTCCTCATGGAAATTTGGGAAATCACCATGCCATTGTCCAATGTCTTCATGGACTTCAGAGGATGAGAAACCGAAAGGCCTGAGAGAAAACAGCAGGACTGTTTAGAAAATGGGTTGCCATAACAACAGCGAGTGATATTAGGACCACAGCAGTGTCTGCTCTTCCAACCCTAGGATCCACTGAGCAGCAAAAGCAAACAAGCAGCACAGCTTCCAAGTAAGACCTGAATCAATCATTATCTCTAAGAATGAGTTCCCAGGAGACAGAGCTGATCGCAATAGGTTGAGGTCAGTTTGCCTTGTTGCGGTGGTGCATGGTGTGTGGTATATGGGCTCAGACTGATTTCTCTGCATGAGTCCTTGAAGTTATGAACATTTCCCATCTTGCAGGCTCTCAAAGCAGTAAAGCCTGGCTGCATGGCCTGGCTTCCACTTCGGATCAAAGGCTGGGAAGAGAATCTAGCAGAGTGCATTTGGATGACCTCCCAGGAGGTACTTTATTTCTGTCTCCTTTCATTTTTAAAATCGCCTTTATAAATTCAATTTAAATTGAATAATCATTTAGTATGGGTACCACATTTTGCAGATGACAGATTACCATTTTAGACATGACAAATTTAAAACCAAAAGGGACCTTAGGAATGATCTAGTCCAATCCCATAACATCACAGGCGAGGAAATTGGAGCCCAGAAAGGCTGGGTTTTGTCTAAATTCAAACCGTTAGTAAGTTGTAGAGCCAGGATTTGGACCCAGGCATGCTGATTCCAAACCCAGCATATTTCCATTGTACCACATAGATTCAGAACTGTTAGGGATTTAAGAGATGAGGAAACTGGTTCCCAGAGTGGTAAAGAGGCTCACTTGCTTTTAAAAACTTCATTTTTTCAATTGACAAGCATTTATTTTTCTCTCCCTCCCCCAGTTTAAAAGAAAAGCAAGACCCTTGCAACAAATATGCATAGTCAAACAAAACAAATTCCCTTTTTAGGTGTGTCAGAAAAGCATGTCTCATTCTGCACCTTGAGTCCATCACCTGTTAGGAGGTAGGGAACATACTCACTCATTGATTATTAGTTATATAACCCTGAGCAAATCACTTAACCTCTGTCTGCCTCCATTTTCTCATCTGTAAAATGAAAAAATAACAGCACCTACTTCCAAGATCAAATAACGTAATAGCTGTAAAACAATTTACAGAACTTAAAAGAGCTATATAAAAGCTATTCTCCTCCTTCTTCTCCTCCTCCTCACCTCCTCCTCTTCACCTCCTCCTCCTCCTCCTCCTCCTCACTTCATCCTCATTCTCCTCCTTCTCCTCCTCCTCCTTACCTCCTTCTCTTCACCTCCTCCTCCTCCCCCACTCCTCCTCCTCCTCCCCCACTCCTTCTCCTCCTCCACTGCTCCTCCTCTTCCTTCTTCTTCTTCCTCCTCTTCTTCTTCCTCCTCCTCCTCTTTCTTCTTCTCATCTCCTGGAATCATAGTTGATTAATAAGGTTCTGAAGTCTTTCAAAGTTGTTTTTCTTCACCATGTTGTTTTTAAATTTGCATGTAAATTGTTCTCCTGATTCTGTTCATTTCATTGTCAATTCATACAAGTTTTCTCAGGTTTCTCTGAAACTGTCTTCTTCATCATTTATTACAACCCAATAATATTCTTTTATGCTCAGATAGAATACTTTCTTTATCCATTCCCCAACTGATGGACACGTCTTTACTTTCCGGTTCTTTAACATGACAAAAAACCTGATATAAATATGTCTAGATAGCTAGGTGGCACAGTGGATAGAGTGCTGGGCCTGGAGTCAGGAAGACCTGAGTTCAAATCCAGCCTCAGACACTCACTGGCTAGGTAACCTAAGGAAAGTCACTTAACCTCTGCCTACCTCAGTTTCTTTATATGTAAAGTGGGAATGACAATAGAACCTACCTCACAGAGTTATTCTGATGCTCAAATGAGGTAACATATGTACAAACCTTAAAGTGCTATATGAATGTTGCTATTTTTATTTTGTGTGCATTTCTTATCCTCTTGCTAAATTGTAAGCGTCTGGAGGTCAGAAGCTTTCTGGAAGTTGCTCACTAAATGTTTGTTGAATTGAATTTATTTTTGTTTAATATTCAAAAGGCTTCAGGCATAGGCCTGGGAGTTGACTCTGTCTGACATCTGAGTCTAGCTAAGTATGGAGGACTTAGCACACCATGCCGACTACTGGGTGGTCATAGTGGAAAAGAGAGAGAGAGGAGAGAGAAGGATAAAGGGAAAGGGAGAAGGAGGTGTGGAGGAGAGGGAGGGAAGGAAAGGGGAATATGAGGGAGCCTGGAATAGAGAGGGAGAGAGAAAGGAAGGAAGGAAGGAAGGAAAGAAGGAAGGAAGGAAGGGAGAGAGGAAGTCCTATGTTCTTCCTATGTGCCAGGCACTGTGCTAATTTTGTGTTGGGAATACAGTTGCTCAGGAAATTTCATGTCAAAAGATTATAGAATCATAGATTTAGAGCTAGAAGGGATTTCAGAAGTTATCCAGTTCAACACTCTCATTTGACCAATAAAGAAACTGAGGCCCAGAGAGGAGAAGTACATTGCCAAGGTCACATAGCCAGTAAGTGACAGATTGAAGATTTAAGCCCAAAGTCAGCTAGGTGGCACAGTTGATAGAGTCCCAGGTCTGGAGTCAGGAAGACTCGTCTGGCCTCAGATACTTGCTAGCTGTGTGACCCTGGACAAGTCACTTAACCCTGTTTGCCTCAGTTTCCTCATCTGTAATATGAGCTAGAGAAGGAAATGGCAAACCACTCCAGTCTCTTTGCCAAGAAAACCCCAAGTGGGGTCACAAAGAGTCAAACATGACTGAAAATGACTGGACAGCAAGGACAACACCACCAAAAAAACAGCCTTTGACTCCAAATCCAACTTTTTTGCTTTATCACATATTCCCTCCCAATCAGTGTGCGGGGGCTTCAGGGTGTGATATTGTAAGAAGGATGTTGATAAAAATGGAGAGTGTGGAGAAGAGGGCACGAAGTTCATGCCATATCAACCAGTCAACAAACATAGACCTTACTATGTGCCAGGCACTGTGCTAAGCACTGATGATACAAAGGGCAAAAATAAACATTGTTCTCGAGGAGTTTATATTCTAATGGGGGAAAACATATTTTTCTATATATAGATATTTCTCTCTCTCTCTCAATGTATGTATATCTAGAGATATAGTGTAGAGATGTAGATTGTGTGTGTGTGTGTGTGTATGTGTGTGTGTGTGGAAAGAGAGAGAAAGAAAGAGAGAGATGTTCCAAGGATACCGCTAAGATGTTGTTGGGAAGGTAGGAAGTCCTCTGGACCTCTAAAATCCCTAAAATCCTTTTTTGACCAGTTGTAGGGGTTGGGGTTTGAGGGGGAAGCAAAAGCCTTGATACTGTCGCGTTCCCCAAGGATTTCTTCTCAAAACAATTTTCTCTCCTCTCCATTGTCATAAACTTGCTGGACTTGGAATCTCTTGGGTTCTAATTGGCTTAGTATTTTATAGCTGATTCCTAGGGTATGATAAAGTTTCCTTACCCAATCCAAATGCCCTTTCTTTTTGCAGCGTCACTTCGAGTTCATCCAGTGGCTCATTAGAACTATCTTTATTGAACAAAAGCTTTTCACATGCTTTTGATTGATTTTTTTTCCCAATCAAGGTGAGTTCCCATCCAGTTGTACCAGGGTACAAGAACAGTTACCTTAAGTAGATGGAATTATTTGATTGACTGACTCATCACCCCCCTCCCACTCTAACATGTAACACGGAAGAGAAATTTCGGAAATATGATGACTGTCTTCAAGTTGATGAAAAGCTATCAATTCAGGGGGCTCAGTCTTGTTCTGCTTGGTCCTAGAAGGCAGATCAAGCAACAATGGACAGAAGTTTCAGGGAAGAAGAAGAATTAGGCTTGATAGCAGAAAAAAGTCCAACTCCCTAATAATTTGAGCTAGCCCAAAGTGAGATGAGGTCTTTCAAAATGCAGAGGGCTCCTTTTCATTAGAGATCTTCAAATAAAGGTTGGATTTGGTGTGGAATGGATTCATGTTTAAGAACAGGTGGAACTAGATGTCCACTGCGGTTCCTTCTAACTCTAACATTGTAGGATTCTACTTCATTGCTGTCATGAAAGACATTATTTTAGGAAAACATAGGCTCAGGAGTTATATAGGTGGATTCATCTGAATGCATCACTACATCTTTAGATTTGTCCAAACTCTACAAAGAGGTAAGCATTCTTGAGGGCTTGGCTCTTGACAAAAACACCATTATTGTCTCAAAAGAAAATTGTGGCCGTTTAATCTATTTCTTTGTGAAAAATTGTAAATATTTGAAGCATTAAACTTGTTTTCTCCTTCTATTCATAACATATTTGATCACATAACTACCTCGGATTAAGAAGGACACTTAAAAATACATACCTTCTAGCTGAGTTCAAAATCTGGCTATTTGGACAACCATGAAATCTAATTACAATAAAGAAAGAAATTCGAATCAAATACAATCCTCTAACTTTAACATAGCTCAACTCAGCTTATCATATTTACCTGGATATAAGCTGCAGTCATAATTACTAATCCTGTTACTTATTTTGATAGGAATTGGCACAGTGTTGGGATTGAGGCTGTCTACATTACGGTGAAAAATGTAATCAACTCAATCAATATTTGTTGAACAGAATTCAAAGTTCATTAAATCCAATGGGAGGGAAAACAGTCAAACTAGTCATTAGGCTGATTGCATTTCCCATTTGGAGCAGATGTTTTGGCACCATTTAGGCATGGCCTAAATCTCTTGGTATTTCATTTCTAGTACTGCTTGGCTGGCATAGAAAGACAGATCTAGGAAAGTGGGCTCAGTCTCATACTCTATTCATGGAACATAAACCCTCTTTCTCACTCCACATCTTCAAGTCTTGAGCTTCCTTAAGGCACAGCTCAGGTGCGACCTTTTATAGGAGACTCTCTTTGATTCCACCTTTCTCCCCCAGTTGCAATTGCTTTTTGTATCTTTTTACATACTTTGAAATCATTTGTTACGCTTTATCCTCTTACTAGGATTTAGGCTCCTTAGGGTTGGAACTATTTTGTTTTTTTCTTCTATCAATAAAAATAATAACTGACATTTACATAGAATTTTAAGGTTTGTAAAGTGGTAGGGCATAGATTAAAGCTAGATGATCCTGAGCAAGTCACTCAAGTTTTGTGGGCCTCAGTTTCCTTATCTGAAAAATGAAAATGTTGGATTCAATAACTTCTAAGTTCCTTCCAACTTTAAAAAGTGCTCTTACATATACTATGTCATTCTCTGCTCACAACTCTGAAACAAGTGGTTTTATGTCCATCTTACAGATGGGGAAACTGAGGCTCAGAATTAAAGGTTAAATTAATCTTTAACCTTCCCAGAGTCATATAGCTAATTAAACATCTGAAGCAGGATTCAATTCAGCTCTTCCTGGTCCCAGGTCCAGCCCTCTATCCGTTGTGCCACCCAGCTTCCTAAAAATGACCTTCCCTCAAGACTAGAAAGTATCGTAGGTCAGATTTGAACACAAGTCTTCTTAAATCCAAGGCTATCATTATATCTATTAGCACTAAAGACAGTGCCTTGCACATAGTGCTTGGCAAATGTTTGTTTAATTGAATTTTAAGTTTTTAGCCTTTGCATATATGTATTGCTGCTACTAGAGTCTTTGTTTCTTACAAAAATTTAATTAGGTTGTGTATTTGTCTGAATAAAAAGACAGGAGGCTACATAGTATTTGGAGGGATGGGATGGGAAAATACTTTAATCATCATGATTGAACCATTGAGGTTACTAGTGCAGGAAATATGCCTTTGTCTTGCATTAACAGATAAGGGATCCCACACTTTGTGCAAGTATTTTGCCAATTTGTTTTAAAGAGAGTCTTATATAATCAAAGCCCTGCCTTTTCTTCAAAACTGGGATAGACTAGCAGTCAATGAATCAATAAGTGTTAGGCTTTTGTATTAAGCTCTATGGAGAAAAAGAAGGTATTCAACAGTCCTTGCCCTCAAAGAGCTTACATTCCAATGAGTTAGAAAATATATAAATAAATAAGCAGATACAAGATATATTCAGAATAGATAGAAGGTAACTATAGAGGGGAAGGGACTATCAGACAGGGGAACCTAGAAAAGTCTCCTGAATTTGAGATTTGGCATTTGAGATTTGAGTTGAGCCTTGAGGGAAATCAGGGGTTCTGTAATGGAGGGCAGCCAGTACAAAAGCATAGAGATGGGAAATGGAACATTGTGTTTGAAGAACAGGAAGGCCAGTGTGGTTAGACTTTTCAGGAGGTATGTGTGTGTGTAGGGGTAATGTGTAAGAAGACTGGAAAGGTAGGAAGGGGTCAGGCTATGTTATTGTTCGGTTGTTTCAGTTGTATCTGATGCTTCATGATACCCCTTTATGGGGTTTTCTTGACAAAGATCCTGGAGTGTTTTTCTATTTCCTTCTCCAGCTCATTTTACAGATAAGGAAATGGAGGCAAACGGGAATTAAATGACTTGCCCAGGGTCACATAGCAATTAACTATCTGAGGTCAGAGTGGAACTCAAGACAATGAATTTTCTTGACTTCAAGCCCAGCACTCTATCCTCTGTACCACTTAGTTGCCCTCGGCCAGGCTATAAATGTTAACTTGTTAACAGAAGGCTTTGTACTTGATCCTAGAGGCAATAGGGAGCCCCTAGAGATTAATGGGGTGTGTATGAAGTGTTGAGGCTTACTTTAAGGAAAATCGGTTTGGTGGCAGAGTGGAAGATGGATGGGAGTAGGGAGAGACGAGGTAGAGAGACTAATTAGAAGATAAGAAGATTGTTTGTATGAGGATTGTGGCTATAGGAGTGAAGAGAGGATTCATAGAAGAGACAGAAAGGCAAGATTGTTTATTGTTCATTATGGAGACAGAAATGATATGCTTTGGTAACTGACTAAACAGGGTAAGAATAAGGAGTAGAGGATGATACAGGTTAGAAATCTGGGTGAATGGGAGAATTGTGGTACCTGCAACAATAGAGAAGTTCAGAGTAGGAGTGGGCTGTTTTTTTAAGATAATAGGTAATTTTTTGGACTTTTAAAGTTTGAGATTTCTGTAGAACTTCCAGTTCAAATTGTCCAATAGACAATTGATAATGAAGGAGAGCTCAGGGGAGAAACTAGGGCTAGATATATAGATCTGACAATCTGCATAGAGGAGATAATTGAACCCGAGGGAGCTAATGAGATCACCAAATGGGATAATATATAGAGAAAGAAGGACCTGGGACAGATCACTGGGGGACATGCATAGTTAGGGGGTACGACATGGCTGAGATCTAGTAAAGGAGACTGAGAAAGAGAAATCAGGTAGGAGGAGGAAGAGGAGAACCAGGTGAGAGCTATGTCATTAAAAACCCAGAGAGGAAAAAGTATCCAGGGCAAGATAAACAAGTCTCAAATGCTGTGGAGAGGTCAACAAGAATCAAGACTGAAAAGGGCTATGAGATTTGGCAAGCAAGAGACTATTGGAAACAATTTCAATTGAATGGTGAAGACTGAAGCCAAGACTGGTGAAGGCTTAAAAGAGAGTGAGGAGAAAAGATGGAGTAGTCATTCGCTAAGCTTTTATTAAATGCCTACTATGTGCCAGGCATCATGCTAAGTACTGTGGATACAAAGAATGGCAAGACAATTCTTGCCTTTGAGGGGTTCACAATATAATGGGGAAGAAAACAGGCAAACAAATATGTGCAAATAAGCTGTATTTAAGATAAATAGGCAATAAATAACAGAGGGAAAGCACTAGAATTAAGAGAGATTGGGAAAGGCTTCCTACAGAAGGTGGTATTTTAGCAGAGACATGAATGAAACCAGGGAATCCAAGAGGCAAAAATGAGGAGAGAAAACATTCCAGGCATAGGGGACAGCCAGAGGAAATGCCTGGAGCTGAGAGATGGAGTACCTTGTTCATAGAGGCTGGTGTCACACTGGATTGTAGAGGAGGTGGAGGGGGTGGAGGGCATGAGAAAACTGGAAAGGTAAAGAAGGCTAGTTTATGAAGGATTTAAAATGCCAAACAGGATTTTATATTTGATCTTGGTTATGATAGGGAGCCACTGCAGTTTTTTTTTAAGAGGGTGGGTGGGTGACATGGTCATACCTGTGCTTTAGGAAAATCATTTTGACATCTGAATGGGGGATGGATGGGAGTGGAGAGAAACTTGCGGCAGACAAACCAACCAGAAAACTTTTGCAAACATCCAGGCTTGAGGAGATGAGGACCAGCAGCATGGTGATGACAGTATCAGAAGAGAGAAGGAGCTGTATTGGAGAAAGGTTGCAAATGTAAAATCAATGGGCGTTGGCAGCAGATTGGAAGTGGAGAGTGTGGAGGAGTTAAAGATGATACTAAATTGTGAGCTTGGGGAACTGGAAAGATGGTGGTACCTTTGAAAATTATAGGAAAGTTTGGAGTGGGGAGAGGGAACATGGATAGGTCAGGCTACAGATGACTTTTTTCAGAGTTTAGCTAAGGAAAAGAAGTTTTATATATATATATACACACATATGTTTTATGTTTTATATGTATATATGTACATATACATATATGACAATAGCTAGCCAAAATGACATGATCTAGTTTAAACAAAGTAGAAGAGAAATAGAGAATTGTGCATGAAACTGAACCTCTATTATGTACAGCTTGCTTTTCTTTTTAAGTATATAATAAATTCAACCTATAACTTCCAAAGCTCTTCTGCTTATCTATGTTTCCTTCTGGCTTTCCTTCTGTTCTCTCCCATGCATTTTAAAAAAAAGGCTTCAATGACATTTTCTTTTGGTAACCTTATCACTAGGTCCTCTTTCTCTTCCACCTCTGCTTCCTACACCACCTCCCTCCCAGTGGGGGCAAGAATGAAAAAAACAACCGTTGTGTAACAAATATGCATAATCAGGCAAGACAAATTCCCGCATTGGTCATATACGTCTCATTCTGTACCCTGAGTCCACTACCTCTCTGGAGTTGAGCAACATGCTTAATTATCAGTCCTCTGAGGTAGCAGTTGGTCATTGTATTCATCGGTGTTCTTAAGTCTTTCAAAGTTGTTTATTTTTACAATGTTGTTTCTAAGGCATAAATTGTTTTGCTGGTTCTGTTCACTTCCATCTACATCAGCTGATAGAAGTCTTTCCAGGTTTAGAGAAGATAGTGTTTGAATATAAGGTACTATCAGAGACTGGATGGATAACCAAGTTTTAAACTGGCCAGTTTAAATCACAAAGACTGGAAGAGGGAAGTTGGGCCTGGACTGAATGAAACAATTCAAAGCTGCTAATATTTGGGCCAAAACCCTGTTGGAATCAAGTTTACAGACTTTTACCATTTACCAGGAGGTCTGGCCATGTGTGAGAGAAAAATAAGCAGGAGGAATTGAGACCTTAGGATAATGGCATCATGGATTTAGATCTGGAAAAAACTTTAGAAGTCATCTTGTCCAAGGGCTGAAGAAACTGAGGCCCCAGGGAAGTTAAATAAGTAACAATGCTCGAGTCCTTTAACTAGCCTCCACATTTCTACTGAGCTGTCCCAAAGACATTGGTAGAGACAGATACCTAGGGGAAACAACAAAGGCAAATAAGAGATACAAAAACCAGTCTGGATAGAGAACATGAATAAATCAGATGGGAACCATGACAGTCAGCCTCTAAGGAGATAAATAGTCCGAAGACAAGGTAGAGTGGTGGCCATGCCCATCCTCAAGTCTTATCAGCTTATTAAATACACTTACTAAAGCATCATTGAATCTGCCTAGGTTCTTCATAGTAACGTGGAATTTTCAGACAGGCTGTTATTAGATAATGAACTTCAGGTGAGGAATGCATCTGCACATCATTTCCTTCTGTTGGATGACCTTTCATGTCTACTCAGAATGGAAGAAACAGTGCCAAATGGAGACAGCTGCAGCTTAGGAAAGCCAAATCAGTGAAAAAGCAAATGAGGAGAAAACGGTTTCATTCAATTTGAACCAATTTGAACATAAAACAAGCGTAATTCAGTGGACATTAAAGACAATGAGAACACAATCTGCTTGCAAAGAATCCCAAAGGCAGCAATGACCCATATAAGTCACTAGCTCTCCATTCCTCATATTCCAACTTCCTCTAGAATTCTACCAATACTCCTTAGAATCACAGCTATTATTCCTAAATTTCTTGAATCCCTCCAAACCACTCCCACGAAATCCATGCCAAATCTACCTGACGCTGAAGTTTCCAAGGTCCTCTTGGTATTGGTCTTCAAAAGCCTTTGTACCTAAACTGTCCCCAAATCGGAACTGATGCTTCACTACATCCACTCAGAATCACAAAATCTCAGAATTGGAAGGTAAGGTCATCTAGTCAAATACATCCCTAAACAGAAAACTCCTCTACAACACATCAGACAAGGAATCTGACTTTGTTCTACCTTCCTTATTCCTGCAGAGGGCAACACTATCCTCCCGGTTCCTGAGGCTCGCAACCTATGTGTCACCCTCAACTCCTCACTATCTCTCACTCCACATCCAATTTATTGCCAAGGTCTGTCGATTTCACCTTTGTAACATCTCTTGAATATGCTCCATTCACTCTTCTGACCCTGCTAGCAGCCTGATGTTGGTCTTCATCACTCATGTCTGGAATGTTGCAATAGGCTGTTGGTGGGTCTGGCTGCTTCAAGTGTCTCCTCACACCAACCTATCCTCTATTCAGCCATCAAAATGATTTTCCTAAAGCTCAGGTCCAACCATGTTACCCCCCTCCTCAATAAACTCCAGTGGCTCTCTATTGTCTCTAGGATCAAATACAAAATCATTTGTTTGGCATTCAATGCCCTTCCTGACCTGGTCCTGTACTACCATTCTTACACATTACTTCCATCCAGTGACACTGGCTCTTGGCTATTTCATTAACATGACACTCCATCTACTGTCTCCCAGCATTTTCTCTGGTTGTTCCCTCATTCTTGGAATGTTTTTCCTCCTTATCTTTACCTACTGGCTTCCCTGGCATCCTTTAATTTCTTATTAATATCCTAACTTCTACAAGAAGCCTTTCTCAATTCCTCTTCTTTCTAGTGCCTTCCCTCTGTTAATTACTTCCTATTTAATCCCATGTATATCTTGTTTGTGCATATTTGTTTGCATATTGTCTCCTCTATTAGATTGTGAATTCCTTGAGGGCAAGGACTATCATTTGCCTCTTTTTGTATCCCCAGAGCTTAGCACAGTGGCTGGCACCTTGTAGGTACTTAATAAATATATATTGACTAACTGGTCATCATCTACTTAAAGACCTCCAGGAATAGAAAACCAGCTCCCTTCCTCTGCAGTCCATAGCACTTTCAGATAGCTCTCCTTATTAGGAAAATACTACTTATGTTGAGCCTAACTTTGCCTTTCTTCAGCTCCTACCTACTGCCGCTCACTCTGCCCCCGATGGCAAGCATTATCAGTAAGTGGGTAGATAAATGGGTAACATGAAGGTAAGGAGTGCTTACAATGAGCCAGGCACTGTGCTAAACACTTGGGATACAAATACAATAAAAAAGACAGTCTCTGCTCGTGAGCAACTTACATTTTAAGAGGGAAAGACAACACAAAAAAGGGAGCTGAGAAGGGAGGGGGATGCATTCGTTGGGGAAGAATGATGCCAGAGTCTGGAGAGTCAGGAAGGGAATGAAGGATGACAGGCCTGGGCCCCTCCTCCAAATGGAGGCTGACATTCCTTCCACTCCCTAGCTTTAACCAACATCTTGCTATCCCTTGAGGATATCTTATCCTTTGCAATTCTTTCTACTGGAAGCCGTACCTTCTCTTTCACCTAACCCAGGGAGCTCCTTACTGCTATTTCCAGATCATTCCTCTGCCTATATTTTATGGCAACCTTTCCTCTTTTTTTTTCAGCACTTAGCACAGTTCCTGGCACACAATAGGTACTGAATAAATGGTTGTTGACTGACCAACAGACTTTTTTGATGTCCACACAACTACCCTCTCTCTGTTCTTGTTGCTATCGCTTACCCATTGCTGGACCACTTTGCTCACCGTTTCTGGGTGACTTCAGTATCTAGCTCGAGGTTTTTTTCACTAACCCATCTCTTGCCATGGTTCAAGGACCTCAATACATATTGATGATTCCTCTCTCATTGCTCTATCTTGCCCTCTCATCTCCTTAACCTTTTCAACTCCAGAAATTGTGTGTGTTTGTGTGTGTGTGTGTGTGTGTGTGTGTGTGTGTGTGCGTGTGTGTGCCCGTGATACATCGGAAAGAGCACTGATTCTTGAGTCAGAGGGCTTGGATTCAAATCCTACTTTTGACATTTAATAGCTTTGTGACCTTGGGCAAGTCACAACCTCCTCACAACAGTTTCCACAGTTGAATTTAAAGAGCTCTGACATGATAATACTCTTGTCTAATAAATCTGATCCCGTCTATAGTAATCATATTGATAATAATAAATGTTCATCTTGATCATGTCTTTACTAACATATGACGCCCAGAACCGAACACAACATTCAAGGTGTAATGACTAGGCAGCGTGCCGTGTAACTGTTACCTCCATTGTTCTGGCTACTATATCTCTTTTAAAGAGTATCCAGTATCAATAAACATTTAAGTGCGTACTATAGGTATATAGTAAGTGCTGGCGATACAATTAATAGAAAGAAAGATATCTCTGCTCTTAAGAAGCTTACAATGTAATGAGGAAGACAGTACCTAAAAGGAGGTGGGAAGCTGTAGCAGGGAGATGAGAGGGGACACCAGGCAAGACAGGTGTACCTGGCGTGGGGGCATCTTGCTCTGGGGAGCTGAAACCAGGCAGAATAACAGAAACAAAGTGGAGCTAGCCGAGAGTCCACTTTCTGCCCTCTAGAAAGGAAGGCCCTGGGATGGGTTTGGTACTCCAGTCTCTAGCCCTACAGTAAGAGGGGAGAGGAGCCTGAGGCACGTGGTGTCAATTAGCAGCATGGTGATGAGGTTAGAGGTGTTGAGCCTACCCTGGGAGTGGAGTTGAAATCAGGCAGAGCAGGAGATGCAAAGTGAGGTGAGAGAGCCTAACAGATAGATAACAGAGAGGAAACAGAATCAAACATGAAAGATAGATCGATAGATAAATGGATAGATAGGTAGATTGAGAGCAGCTAGGTGGTACAGTCATCGGAGCACTGAGGTCAGGAAGACCTGAGTTTGATTCCAACCTCAGATACTTAGTAGCTATGTAACGGGCCACATCATTTAACCTTTCTGAGCTTCAGTTTCCTCATCCATAAAATGCAGATAATGAAACACCTCCCTCTAAAGTGTTGTTAGAATAAAATAATATTTATGAAATGCTTTGCAAACTTTAAAGTGCTACATAAACATTATTATTACTGTTATTATTATTATTATCATTATTATATGGACAGATGGACAGCTAGGTATCCTCAATTGCTAGGTAATCTCCGATGAGCTAGGTTTGGTGCTAGAAATCCTTCTAACTAGTTGACCAGCTGTACAACAACCTAAAACCAAATACCTTCAGTACTAATTAGTACTTGAAGCACAATTTTTTCAGCTTTCATCTCATGTGAAGTTTTTCCTTCCACGACTCATCTTTGCCTCTCACATTTCTCTTATGAGTTCTATGGGATGGTGCTAATTCATATGCTTTCTCTCTCCCCTTTCTGGGAGAAGGCTAACCAGGAAAGTTAATGGAAATCAAGTGGCTCACCAGGGAAGAGGGAGGAAGAGAAAAGAAAGATGTGAAGGATGCTGCATGTTGTTTCAACAATCCGGCTAGCAGCTTCTGTCGGGGTCCAAGATCCACCCACAGCCAGCACCTAGAAAGCTGCCAACAGCACAGGTTCTTTTGATCTGCTTAACTAAGGAAAGCAAGGTGAAGGGGTTGACAAGCTTACTTTAATTCAGCATACAAATATCATTCACTTAGTTCAGAGGAAAAAGCCAGCACCCTGAACTTCAGAACAAAATACAAACAAATTACAAACATCAACAAACAGACCTTGTCTGATTCAAATCCCAATACATAGTTACCAGAGTTCAACAAAGTCTCAGCACCTGGGTTTACAAGCTGGAGGGCTCCTTAGCTACAGCTGCCTGGGAGTCTCCTCCACAACACCGCCTCGAGAGCCCTGCACAAATGGCTCTGTCCTCCCTTCTTATATGGCTTCAGATGTCATTAAATGTCATCTGAATGACCAGAATTTAGGCTGCTATGATTGGTTCTTGAGTTAGCCCCTCCCCTTAGGACCCTGGGAGGTTCACATCCACATAAGTTAGGTTAACACCTAATAGGGCATGACTCTGGAGTTAGCACCTCCCCTTAGCCAGCCCCACCTTGGGCCCCACCCCAGTCACCAATCCACACCCACATAGGTTCCACACCTAATTGGGGTTCGAGCCTGGGGCTTAGCACCTAGTAAGGCTCAATGAAATACACTGAGTTACTCAAAGCAAACAAAAGCCAAACTGTTCAAGGGCACTAAGTGCTGAGGAGCCCATTTTGCTTACCAAGACACATGTGTGACTCAGTAGCCCATTCCGTGATTGGCTACTTCTATTGGCACTGGCTGCACATCCCTGTCATTATCATCTGTGACAGCAGTCTACAGGAATATATGTCAGCAGGAGGCAGGGTGTCTGGGGAAAAGACACATTATTCTGATCCCCAGATCAGTCTTCCATTCCTCAACAAGAGATGAGGGCTCAACAAGATGGGTTCTCTGTACTTCTTCCCTATGGCTTTAATCAGTGCCAATGGAAACATCACCAGTCCTGTGAACTCTGAGTAAAAATCTGTTCAGTTGTCATCTGTCTATTAACACCAAAAGTTCTCATTAGAACTCTGTCTCCTTTCTGGAGGTCCTGACAACAAACCCGGGGATCCTACCATCCCTTATTTCTACATGAATTCCTCCAAAGTGAAGTCACAGATAGTAGATAAAGATTCTTTCATCCTCCCTCTCAGATAAGAGATGTATTGGTTGTATTTGTGACTTTTGTCTTCCCTTTTGTAATTGTATTTCCGGCACTTAGCACAGTGCATGGCACATAGGAAATGGTTGATAAATGCTTTTTCACTCATTCACGTATTCACTCATTCATTCTGAGTCCCCAAAGTACAAATCAAAATGCAAACGTCATAATGTTTGTGGTATAAAGTTTGTGGCATCATTGCTGGTGAAGTTATGTTACACAATGACTACAATGAGATCTTCTCCTCAGTTTAGTGTTCTTAACATGCTAGTATGTTTGATTGGAATGCTTAGGGGAGTAAGGTAGTTTTCTAAACTTCTACACATCAAGGCTAGCATTTCTTTGGTTAGATTGTTCTCAAAGTCTCTGCCTTCATCAGAATGTATCCTGGCAGGGAATCCTTAAACTGAGAAATGCTTCAGCTAGGCATGACAGCACATGTTTGTAATCCCTGCCACTGGGAAATTGAGGCTAGTGGATTTCTTGAGTTCAGGAGGTCTGAGCTGCAGTAGGGCTAAAGCTGACTAAACTACCATACTAAATCCATCACCAATATAGTGAGTTTCCAAGAGTAAAGGACCACTAGGGTACCAAAGAGGGGCAAAACAGCTCAGGTCAGAAAAACGGAGCAGGTTAAAGCTTCTGTATTAATCTGAACTGGGATGCAGTCTATGAATGGCTCCTGCCTTTCCAGCCAGGGAGGGATAGGGAAATTCAGTCTCTTCCCACCCAAAAACAAAACAAAAAACCCCAAACCAAAAACAAGAACAAAACCTCAAAACAAAGCAAAACCAACTTTACCCACAATGCTTTGTCAGCCATAGGATATTTATTTTTTTTTTAGATTTAATGATTTTTCATTTGATATTTTTTAGTTTTCGGCATTGATATCCACGAGATTTTGCATTACAAATTTTCTCTCCATTTCTACCCTCCCCCCCACTCCAAGATGGCATATATTCTGATTGCCCCATTCCCCAGTCAGCCCTCCCTTCTGTCATCCCATTCCCGCCCCCATCCCCTTTTCCCTTATTTTCTTGTAGGGCAAGATAGATTTCTATGTCCCATTATGTGTATATCTGATTTTCCAGTTGCATGCAAAAATAACTTTTTTTTGAGCATCTGCTTTTAAAACTTTGAGTTCCAAATTTTCTCCCCTCTTCCCTCCCCACCTACTTTCTCTAAGAAAGCAAGCAATTCAACATAGGCCACATTGTATCATTATGCAAAACACTTCCATAAACAGTCATGTTGTGAAAGACTAAATGTATTTCCCTCCCTCCTATCCTGTACCCTTTCATTCAGTTTTCTCCCTTGACCCTGTCCCTTTTCAAAAGTGTTTGCTCTTGATTACTTCTTCCCCCTGTCTGCCCTCACTCCTATTGTCCCCCATTTTTATCCCCTTTCCCCTACTTTCATGTGGGGTAAGATACCCAATTGGGTTTGTATGTTATTCCCTCAAGTCAAATCCGATGAGAGCAAGATTTACTCATTCCCCCTCACCTGCCCCTCTTCTCTTCCTATGAACTGCTTTTTCTTGCCACTTTTATGTGAGATAATTTACCCCATTCTATCTCTCCCTTTCTCCCTCTCTCAATATATTCCTCTCTCATCCCTTAATTTGATTTTATTTTTTAAAATATCATCCCTTCATATTCAACTCATCCTGTGCCCTCTGTCTGTATATATTTCACATTGTCTTCCACTTTTTCATTCCTTTGGTTCTGTTTTATAATATCTTGATTTCTCATAAAGTCACTAGCTTCCACTTGCTCCAATCTAATTTTTAAGGTAGTACTTTTCTTCAGTGGTCCTTTGGACCTCCTCTTCCATTTGGCTAATTCTGCCTTTCAAGACATTCTTTTCCTCATTGGCTTTTTGGAGCTCTTTTGCCATTTGAGTTAGTCTATTTTTTAAGGTGTTGTTTTCTTCAGTATACTTTTCAGTATTTTTTTGAGTCTCTTTTAGCAAGTCATTGACTTGTTTTTCATGGTTTTCTCTCATCCTTCTCATTTCTCTTCCCAATTTTTCCTCTACTTCTCTAACTTGCTTTTCTAAATCCT
>CM053622.1:125928017-125974323 GCA_028646595.1 Phalanger gymnotis | reverse complement strand
CGGAACCGCAAACTCAGTCACACAGCTTTTTCCACTAACCTTCTCTGCTGTCTTTGCTCTTTGTGGTTGAGAGGTCTGGTACATGCTACAGCTCGGTATTTCGGGATGCCAGGGCACTTTCCGCTCGTCTTCTGGTCTGGTAGGTCCCCGTCTGGTCTGTTTGCGCCGTGCACGCTGCGCTCAGCTCCGCTCCCCTCGGCTGGGGGCTGGGAGGTCCGTGTGGGACCGACCTTACCCAGAGACCATCCAGGCTGTCCTACGGTGGAGCCCTGCTTCCCTCTGCCACTTTGTGGGTTCTGCAGCTCTAAAATTGGTTCAGAGCCATTGTTTTATAGGTTTTTGGAGGAACTTGGTGGGGAGCTCACGCCAGTCACTGCTTCCCGGCCGCCATCTTGGCTCCGCCCCCCCAGAATTCAAAATTTTTAAAAAATGAATGTTAAAAATTGTCTTTCATGTAATTGGAAAAGTGAAATACTATTAAAAAAGAAATAACCATTGCAACCGAGCAGAATTTTACCTACTGTTCATTACATAAATGAACCCCCAAGTCTAAAGAACTTTCACGTCCATTGAGCTACATGCTTGGTAGCACTATCTGCTTCCTGGTCCCATGAGTGAGATCATTTATAGTCTGGTGCTTCATTGTAGTGCTCCAGCATCTAGCATCATTTGCCTTCAAGTGAACGAAACTTGAGAGCATTAGCCTTATTTCCTTGCTCTTTGGTTCATATACCTAGTCATAGTCCTTCAACACGCATCTGCTCTTGCTGGGTATGAGTCATTCGCATGACACCTGAGGGAAAGAAAATAGGGTCAATGAAACAAGTTTCACTTATACTCCTGCCATGCTGGCTGGTGGAAGTCTCAAGCTCTCAGGTGTACTTCCAGTTGATTGTGTCCAAGATCCCTGAGTATCATTTATCATCTTCACTCCTTTCACTATCATCATGACTTCAATGTCACGTGGCCTCTGGGACAGTGTATCTGCATCCTTAGCAGTCTTCTTTAACCATGCTGAGTTCGTAATTGACTATGGATCGCTACCCACCTCTGGCAAGAAGCATCTAACCTGACACTGGTCAAAATATGTCAGGGGAGAGGTATCCTCCTCACTTGAAATTTTGCTTCACGTACATAATATTTGTACTTTTCTGTGATAGTCCACTTCATAACCAAGAACTTCAGCTTATGTATGGGGAGTCTCATTGTCACTAAGTCTTCTGCCGGTGAATGCAATTGGTTTCTGGTGACCGTCACTCTCTTGACATAAGACTGCTCTCAAGTTTAGCATATGAGTACAGGACAAATGGCTTGCTTGGATCTGCATAGGCCAACACTGATATATAACTACTGCAGTGACCAAGTCTCTGAAAGCTTGTTTGCATTTGTCCATTCATAGATCTCCAAATGGCTTTACAAGTTTTAGAGCAATTTGACCTTTCTAAGCCTATTTCTGCATCTCTTCCATTATTTATGTACTGGTCAAGTCATTTAGTGGCCTAGATCTAGTGGCATTGTTCTTAATAAACTATCACATACTAGAAAAAATTGTCAGATCTCTAAGGTTCTGTAGATGGGGCTAATTTAGGAATGCTTCTATTTTCTCTGGGTTAGTATACTTTTTGCTGAGATATTGTGTGACCCACATATTTGACATGTTCTACAGAACTGAGGCTTGTCAATTGATAGCTTCATACAATCTTCCTCTAGTCAGTCCAGTACTTTTAACAGCCTCCCTCTTCCTAAGTCTTCATGTTCTTCCAAAGACAATGAGGTCTTGTAGATATATCAACACTTCCATGTCAACTTCATCGGTTGTTGCAAAGTGGCAAATGCCTCCGAGATGCCTTGGGACACATGATGAACTGGTAAAATAGCACTGAGTAGATAGAAATTGTCCTTTCCTTGTCTTGCTATGATACAGAAATCCGATAATATCTACTTGAGTAAATCTAAAACTGAGAACCACTAACTGGTTGCCTAATAGACAGTCCAGAGCAGATTGACTTTTTGGCATGGTTTACTCCATTTTGCTTCTTTTTTCCAAAGTTTTGTAGCCTGTATACATTTGTATCTTCCATATTACAAAATAAGTGATATATATGGGCTACTGGACTTTGTTATGATGCCATTACCGACCATTCTTTGAGATAGTTTGTAAGGTCTTCCAGGAAGATAAAATAATCTTCCTAGATTGTTTCCGTAAGAGTCAGGAGTTTGTAAAGCATATTCTGGAAGTTGTGCCATGAACACATCCCACATCCCACATCCCACATCCCACTCAGGCAATGAGCTATGGGTAAAATGTCTGCTTGGTTGCCATGGTTACTTCTGGCCTCTTAAGTCCCTGAGTGAACAACAGCATTCTCTATGCTGGCAAGCTGAACTACATGTAAAATCAGCAGATAACCTCTGAGGTCCCTTCAAGCTCCGGCTCTATGATCCTATGATCCCATGGCACATTGGCATGGTCAAACATTAGACATTCTTGTTCTCTAACATCTAGAACTTTGAAATTTGACTCTCCAGCTGCAGCCGCATATCCTTTTGGCGCTCTGACTGTCTAATTAATTCTAAATCTATTCTCTTCCTTTATTGTGATCTGAATGCACTCAATCTCTCCCTTTTCTCCCAGTCCCCCTCTCCCACTCTAGTTTAATTTTCTTCTGTGCCTAGGCTTGAGCCCATTCTCTGTTAATATTTCACCAGCTACTTCCCTATCCCTTATATCCCATCTTTCCTGACCTCATCCTTGAATAATCTCCACCATCCAATTTCTCTGCTCCTGATTGAGGGTTGATTGATGGATCATTGAAGGAGAACATCATGACCCTGAGTTCACTTCATCCCCTACAGATTTATGCTACGTCACTGAAGCTGGATTCTTATCCCTGCTTAATAGTTTTTCTATTTCACCTTTATTGACTCACAATCTCATTTTTTCACAGTGTCCATTTCAAGACTTGTCTTCTCTCTGTCTAGTCTCTTGTCTTCCCCCACGTCTCCTCTATCCTATTTATATCCAATGGCCTAGCCTCCTATTTCATTGAGAAGACCGAAGCCTTCTAACTGGGGCTTTCTCAGCCCTTTCTTAAATTATTTGAGATTTCTCAGTCTTAGAGTCATGTCTCTTTTCCTTTCAGCTAGTCATAGAACAACATATCCCTACTACTCACCATTGCTAATACTTCTCCCTAGGTCCTTGGTTCCATTCTCTCCTGCCTTTTCTAGGACTTTGCTCTAACATTTGTCCCATTCCTTTCATGCATCTTTAACCTCTCACTTTTTCATTGGCTCTTTCCTATCAGTCTACAAACACTCTCATCTACCCAATATTAAAAAAAAGCCTGCCTTTGATAGTTCTAGTCTATTCAGGCATTGTCCTATTTCTTTACTCTTCACTGCTTAAGTTTTTGAAAAACTTGTTTATAACGGATCGTTCTTCTTCCTCTGTACCCACTATCTCCTTAGCTCCTTGGTTTAGGTGGGCTTTTGCCCCCAGTACTTGACAGAAACTATTTTCTCCCTACTGACCTCCAAATTATACATCAAGTTTCAAAGTTCTCATAGCCCTTGACCTTTCTGCCACTTTTGACCCTATGGACCAGCCCCTCTTATTTAGTACTCCTCCCTTGGCTTTAGATAGATAGATAGATAGATAGATAGATAGATAGATAGATAGATAGATAGACAGAGCATTTATTAGGTATTCAATGTATGCCAGGCATTTTGCTAAATGCTAGGGATACAAATGAAAGTATGCCAGAAAGTGCTGGCTTTTACAAAGCTTACATTCTAATAGGGGAAATCAATACACAAAGGGGAGATGTAACCAAGGAAGCACATTGTGGTTCGGAAAGTTACAATGATGGTGAGTGGGACCTTAGGCAGTAGACTGACATATCCTTTCCAGTAACAATTGCCTCTTTTAAATTCAAAGTATTCATAAGATTGTAGATCCAGAGCAAGAAGGGACCTTAGAGGCCATATAGTCTAATACTATCATTTAACAGATGAGGAAATTAAGGCCCATGGTGGCTGTGACTTGCCCAAGGCCACACAGGCAGAGTGGGGATTCAGTCCCTGGTATTATTGCCTATAGTGTTGGTCCTATATGTCTATGATGTCAAGTGGCTGAAGGAATTAGAGATATTTAACTTGTAAGAGAGAAGACACACAGTGGGGACATTTAAAAGTACCTTAAAACCTGCCACCTTTCTACCTTTCCAATCTTCTTACACTTTACTCACTCCCTACACAATCTTTGATCTGATAATGCTAGCCTCTTTGCTCTTCCTTAAACACAACACTCCATCCCCCAACTTCGAGCATTTTCTCTGGCTGTCTTCCATGCCTGGAATACTTTCCTTCTCTGTCTCTGCCTCCCAGTTTCCCTGGCTTCCTTTAATTCTCAACTAGTCTTCCTTCATCTTAGTGTCTTTCCTCTGAGACTACACTCAATTTATCCTGTCTATATGTTGTTTGTTGGATTTGTGTTGTCTCCTGCATTAGACTGTGAGCTCCTTGAGAACAGGGACGATTTTTTGTCTTTCTTTGTATCCTCAGTGCTTAGCACATTGCCTGGCACATTGGTGCCTAATAATGCTTGTTGACTAACTGACATGATAAATAACCTTCAAATATTTGAAGGGCTATCTTGAAGAAGAGGGGTTAGGCATATTCTGTTTGGCTCCAAACAGGAGAACTAGGATTTATGGGTAGAAGTTACAGAGAGGCAGAGACATATTTGATTTACTATAAAAATACTGAGATGTATTTCATTTACTATAAAAACAAACTTCATAATTACAGTTGGCTAAAACAGGAATGAGCTTCCTCAGGAGGCAGTAAGTTACTATAAAGCAGAGGCCATACTACTGTGACCATCAGGAATGCTTTAGTAAAGATATCTACATTAAGTGGGAGTGCACACTAAATGACCTTTGGTCGTTTCCAACTCTAAAATCCCATGGAGGACGGACGAGGGGAAAGCTCTTCATCAGAGAGAATGTTGCCTAAACCAGGTTATCCTTCAAAGTTCAGGACTTTCACAAGCATGTAATTGTCAATCCAAAAGCATCCCATCCGTTGAAGCAGTTTTCTTTCAAATATCAGAAAGGCCAAGTATTCCCCATGCAAGATTTGTAAGTTGTATCCAAAACATTAAAGAATAGTAATCATCAATATTATAAAAGCTCTCATTCAGAAACCATTTTAAGCTTTGTAAAACACTTTTCTTACAACTATGAAGGAAGTAATATATATGGCTATGCCCATTTTATTTTATTTTTAAAATTTTATTCATTTTATTTTTAATTTATGGAATAAAATAAACATTTCCATAACATAGTATAATTTTTTAGAAAGATGATTGCACATGAAACTGCAAATCTTGCTATTCCTTTTAAATATATAATAAAGTTATATAAATTTCTTTTTTTTTCTTTTCTTTCTTCCCTTCTCCCTTCACCTGCCCTAGAGATGCCTACCATTTTATAAGATGAGAAACTGAAGCTTAAAGCAGTTAAATCACATTAGTTACCTCTAGGGCCCAGGGGTGGAGAACCTGTGGCCTCAAGGCCACATGTGGCCCTCTAGGTCCTCAAGTGCAGCCCTTTGACTGAATCCAAACTTCAGATTCAGTCGAAGGGCTCCACTTGAGGACTTAGACTTGTTCTGTGAAGCTTGGATTCAAAGGGCCACACTTGAGGACCTAGAGGGCCACACGTGACCTTGAGGCCATGGGTTCCCCACCCCTGATTCTAGGCTCTGTGGCTACAACCCTTTGTTCCAGACCTAGGGGTGAGGGGAGCACTTTGCAGTTCTTATGGGGCCACTGGACCAAGTGGCTGACTGAGTCTGGACCAAGTTCAAATAACTAATAAACATCAGAGCTGGATTTTGAACCCGGGTTTTTCCTGACTTGTTATCTAGTGCTTAAAGAAGAGAAAAATAAGAAAAAATAGTAATAAAACCCCACAAAACTCTCCCCTTTTAAACCTCAAGGAAGCTTAAAGTTGGAACACTGGCATTACTAAAAATGATGCCAAATAATGAGTGAGTTGCTGTACAGAATATAAGATTAGTCAGCCTCCTTGTCCCATGGGCTAACAATTTACATAGGAACCAGAAGGGATTCCAAAGATTAATTCTTAAAACCAGCATAGACACAATTAAAATAAAGAAAAAGACAAACATTTCCAGAATGAGCAGGCAATATTGTCACCATTCAGAAAACCAGTGGCCTAGATCTGTGAATCATCCAGAGGATGGATAATCAAGTCTTTATTAAATAAGAATGAAAGCCTGAGGACTGGAGGCCAGTTGGCTCCTCCAGGATTTCTTGGCACTGTGGCACTGTACCCCCCCCCTTCCCCCAAGAAGTGACATTTGGCTGTGACATCAGCCCCTGGCTGGAATCCTGCCAATCCTCCTTTAGTTGTAAAGGAGACCAATCAAGCTATGGAAATTCTACCCTAGCTTCTCACCAAAGAAAGTAGCCCCACTTTGTTCTGGGAATAAAGGAGAAAGTCATTTGTGCTGCTTGGTTAGAACGGCCTGCAAAGTAGTTCTTACATCAGTCACACTCAAGGCTCCTGGAGGCTGCAGGTGCGAGACCCATAGAACAGGGGGAACATTTCCTGGCTTTTGTGGACTATCTACCCCATTGTGACCAAGCAGCTGATTGAATCATGACATTGTGAACCTGCTGTGTTTAAATCTGGAAGCATTTCCTGTGTTTACCTTGTGATTTCTGAAGATGCAGAACAGAGTTGTCGACATCTTAGGCACATTTGAAACACAAGATCATTGAATTAGACCTGGAATTAGAACTCATCAGGTCCAACCTCTTCATTTTACAGAGGGGGAGCTGAAGCCCACTTAACAGTGACCTGCCCAAGATCGTACAGGCAGGATTCAAACCCAAGTCCTTTGATATAAAAATTACAGGGGCAGGATTCTTTCATCTAGGCCCTTTGACATCAAAGCTAATACTCATTCCAGTGTAGCATGCTGCCTGGCAGTGGAAAGAGCACTGAGCTTGAAGCCCCAAATTTGGGCCCCACTTTTGCAGTTTACTTGGTGTGTGATCTTGGGCAGTTCACTTCACTTCTCTTGGCTGCAGTTCCTCATCTAAAACATAAAGGGGTTGGATCAGTAGTGTCAAATTCAAAAGAGGGCCAAGAAATCACATATAACGGACCCCTATGGGAAGCATGCTGTTGTTATTCAGTTGTTTTGTTGAGGGAGAAACGAAACCCAGGGATGTAGAAATCCCAAACCAAAGTTCCCAGGGCGAGGCCACCTGGAATGAATTTACGGACCCAAGCATTCTTTATGTCAAGGAGGCAAAGATTTATTATGCTTTTTCAGCGGGCAAGAGTTCTTAGGGAACCTGCAACTATAAAGAGGTGCAGGGGGAATCTTTATAGAAGCTAATAGTGGATTAAGGGGGGGGACGACATGCCAGTTAGGTGTTTGGGAGTGGGATTAGGATGGGGTTAGGGAGTGGTTGGTTCTTAAAGGAACATGCACATTTAGTATCTATTGCACAGGCATATTACCCAGAGTTCTCTAGGAAATAGCCTACAGGGGGGTTACTGGGGGGTGTGGTTTTTACTGTGAAATGTCACTGAGTTCACTATCAGTCAGGGCTAAAGGGGAATAGTTTCTCATCTAGTGTTTTGTTAGACAAAATACTATGTCTGGGATATATATTAGAAAGGTCAGTGAATAGTAAATATGATTATGACTCAGTGTACAGTCAGTTATCAGCATCCAGAAACCAATCTATAGTTGCGCATAGCTGCTTATGAAGGAAGAAGCAGAGATAAGTTGGGGCAGGCTGCCCTTTAGCTAGAGAGAGACAGCCTGAGAGAGAATATGTTTTGAGAACTGTATGTGTTTTGGAATTGAGATTCTGGCACAGGCACCCAAGCAGAGGCTGTTAGAATTAGGGTTCAAGCACAAGCACCCCATCAGTTTCAGTCATGTCCAAATCAAAGATACTGGAGTGGTTTGCCATTTCCTTCTGTAGCTCATTTTTTACAGATGAGGAAACTGAGGCAGAGTTATGTGACTTACACAGCTAGCGAGTGTCTGAAGCCAGATTTGAACTCAGGAAGATGAATATTCCTCACTCCAGGCCCAGTGTTCCATCTAGTGCCACCTAGCTGCACATACGGTCAGCATATTGACTTAGGAAACCACATAATAATATTATCTTTTTTTTTGGTATTTTATCTATTTTTTGTGTTTTTATTTATTTTTTAAAATATTTCCCACTTAAAATTTAATCCAGTTCTGAGTACTCCACAGTGTTGAGGACCACATATACTCTTCAGGCCTCATGTTTGACACCTAAGATCTACTTGATATCTAAGGTATCTCTTCCAGCTCTAACATTGTGGAACTGTAATCGGGTTATTCTGTGAAAGAGGCAGTGTTATATAGTGATCAGAAAACAGGACCCAAAGCCAAGAAAGACCTGGGTTCAAGTGAAGATTCTGACATACCGCAGCTACATATCTCTGTACAATTTATCAAGAGCTCAATGACCCTGGGAAACTTAGGCCTAAGTTGCAGAGGAGGTGCTGCCTGTTTCAGCAGTGGGGATTTCATCACCTGGAAATTCTCTGTACTAATAAAATTACAGGCCCAGTATATCTTCTCTCTCTCTAGCATATCTTGTGAAATATTTGTTGAATTGAATGGGGGAAGAAAACAGAAAGGACAGTCATGCCTAAGTTTTTACATAGAATAAGGAAGGTTCCCAAGGGCTCCTAGATGGAACTTGTCCAGAATCAGAAGATTGTTGGAGGAGCTGAATTTGTCCATCAGCATAGTCTTTGAAAGAATGGTGCTTGAATGGCAGAACTTAGGAAAGCAGAAGACAAGGTGTGTGTTTTGTCAAGCTCTGCTTACTTGTGAGGCTCGCAATTAGAGACAAAGAAAGGGTTGTAAATGAAGTAATAAAAATGCAGCCAATCTCCCATCCAACTCTGCCTTACAAATACATTTTTGAAATTTGTTTTTGGGAATCAGAAAGCCCATTTAAGATTCTATTCAACCCGTTGAATTTGCCTTGCTTTCTTCCCTCCTAGTTTTTCCCAGTCTCTGACAATTGCTTACTAATCAATCTCTCCTGTGTTTTTTCCCCAGTTTGGTGGGCTGCGGAAACACAACTGTCTATCAGTAGTTGACAAATTGCTTGCTCACAAACACCAATTCCCATGGCAATTCAATAGAATTGAGTGCAGGTGCAGCTGATTTTTTTTTCATCATCGATGTATCCAGAAAAACTGCAAATGGAGCATTTGCAAAATGAAGCCTTTTTTTCTCACTGACTTTCAGTCTAATTGCAGAGATACTTTGTTTTCAATTCTGATCACCCTTCACTTGGCAATGACTCCTAACATTTTGGCTTTAAGCTCCTAGACTTCCCTGTCAAGTAGTTAGTGATTTGCAAATGATTCAACAAATATTTATTAAGTACCTACTACACATAAGGCACTTAGTTATGATGAGAAATTCATTGTCTAAGTACCTGGGGAGAGTTTGCTGTTTTTATATATGTCTTTTCATGTAAATTGTACAGAATGGCAACACAAGTTGCTTAGGGTTCATTGATTCAGAATGGGAAGGGACCTTAAGTGGTACTTAGTCCAATCCCATCATTTTATAGCTGAAGAAACTGAGACACAAAGACAGTAATTTCCCCAAGGACTTACAGATAGTAACTGACAGAAATTTGAAACTAGGTCAATCAGTCATTGAGCATTTATTAAGCTCCTACTATGTGTCAGACACTGTACAAAGCACTGGTGATACAATAAAAGGCAAAAATTAGTCCCAGCCCCTCTTCCAGTGCTCTTTTCCAACCCCTACTATGTACCATGACCTGTATTTCCATCCAACAAACACTTGAGGACCTGTTATGTGCAACATAGTATACTAACCACCGAGGAAGATTCAGTTCAGTCATTTCAGTTGTGTCCAACTTTTCATGACCCCATTTGGGGTTTTATTGGTAAAGATACTGGAGTGATTTGCCATCTCCTTCTCCAGCTTGTTTTACAGTTGAGGAAACTGAGGCAAACAGGGTTAAATGGCTTGCCCGGGTCACATAGCTAGGAAGTATCTGAGGTTGTATTTGAACTCAGGTCTTTCTGATTCCAGACCTGGTGCTCTATTCATTATACCATCCAGCTATCCTCACTAAGAAGGATATACAGATGAAAAAGACACAGTCTTTGCCACTGAAGAGCTTATAATCTAAATCTAGTAGGAAAGATAAAACAAGAACTCAAATAGCTAGAAATGGGGATAGAGCCTGGACCTGTGACTTCCTTCTTCATTCTAGATGAAAAACTCCCTCTACCAATGCAGATATGTACCTTCCCTGCAATTTACAGTCTTAGAGAATCATCCAAAGCACCAAAAGTTAGTGGTCAGAGGTAGGAATTGGTGTTATTTTCTTCAGTATATTTTTGTGCCTCCTTTACAAGCTGTTGATCTTTTTTTCATGATTTTCTTGTATCACTCTAATTTCTCTTCCCAATTTTTCCTGTACTTCTCTTATTTGATTTTTAAAATTCTTTTTGAACTCTTTCAGGAATTCTTTTGGGGCTTGAGACCAATTCATATTTTTCTTTGAGGCTTTGGATGTAGCTGTTTCGACTTTGTTATCTTCTTTTGAGTTTGTGTTTTGATCTTCCCTGTCACCATAGAAACTTTCTATGGTCAAGTTCTTTTTTTGTTTGCTCATTTTCCAGACTATTTATTGACTTTTAACTCTATGTTAAAGTGGGCCTCTGCTCCTTGGGTGAAGGGAACAATGTCCTAAGCTTCAGACCTTTCTTACTGCTGCTCTCAGAGCTAGTTCTGGGGGATCTGTAAGTTTTCAGTTCTTCCCAGGTGGTATGATCTAAAGAGAGGTATGGTCACTGCTCTCCTGGCCTGTGCTCTGGTCTGTGAGTGACCACAAGCACTCTTTTCCACACTGGAAATATTACCCACTTCTCTGCAGCTTCAAGCTATGGTATGCTAGTGCTTCTCCTTGCCTCTGAGACTGTGACTGAGGACTACTACCAGGATCCAAATATGGGCAATGCAACAGAGGCCTGCATGTAGTACAAGCAAAGGGACCCCTGTAATCTCTTGGTGACCAGTTGTCTGACCCCCTTACCATTTGTGAGCTGAGAGTTCCGGAAGCTACTACTGACACTGCTAATTCAGTTGCCCACAATCCTGCAGCTGCTTTGCTTGGGCCTAGCCTACACTGGCATAGCCTGAACTGGACTGCACTTCAATCTTACCTTGATGCAACAGACCTTTCCTGCCAACCTTCTAAGCTGTCTTGGGCTGGAAAATTGTTCTATTTTGTCCTTCTATGGATTCTTCCACTCCAGAATTCATTTTGAGGCATTATTTAAGGTCATTTGGAAGGGAATTTGGGAGTGCTTAGGGGAGTCCCTGCCATTTTAGCTCTGCCCCTCCCTCCTCTGCGTTCCCTCCCCCTCCCCCGAGGTAGGATTTTGATTAAAGGCCATTTTAGCTTCAAGGCCAGATCTAGCCATTATGGCAGGCTGCCTCTCAAGTAACTCTAATACAAAGGAGAATATGGTAACTGCATAGAAAAGTTACAAATAGTAACTGATAATTAAATAGCACTTTGAAGTATGCAAGTCACTTTGCACATATTTACACCAATCCAGTGAGATAAGTACTATGTTTATAATAATGCACTGTGGCCCTAGAGAACATGAAGAGGAAGGGCTCTGCATTCACATGGACCTGTATTAAATTTTAGGGGCTCTGAAGTGGTCAGACTTGGCTCTCTGCTTCACATGGATATTTCTAGGAAAATCTCTAAAAACAGAACTAAGGTATGTCTAGGGCTCAACAGCAGTTTTCAGAGTGCCCTCCCATAAAGGTATTCAGTGTATAATATAATATAATAATTTAATAATCAGGTATAGGACAGATGTTTATCTCTTTGGCCATAGATATGAAATACTTATGGGAACTTGTTCTCAGATAGAGAAACAAAAACCATATCAAAAGACTCATTATATTTCCCCCTAGAAAGTACACACAAGGAAGGAAATAAGCATTTGTCAAGCCTACTATGTGTCAGACATCATGTGAAGTGCTTTATAGATACTATCTCATTTGACCTCAACCCTGAGAGGTAGGGGCTATTATCCCCATTTTACAGCTGAGGAAATTGGCACACAAAGGTTAAGCAACTTGCCTGCCCAGAGTCATGCAGCAGTGTGGGGCTGGATTTGAACTCAGGTCTTATGGACTCCAGGCCCGACACTCTAGCCATTACATCACCTACCTGCCAAAGACAACTTTGTGGGACTGCTGAAGGGATATTTCATACTCACCTTGGATCTTCATTGTCGGAACAGCTACTTCACGAGGTCCAACGGCTCTCCCAAGCAGCCAGGCTATGGCATTTTTAAGGCCCTCAGTGACAGAGCTGTCCTGGTGGCATTCAGCTTCTCCTCTCAGAAGAAGGCTGTCATAGAAATTTCCTCTCCCTGATCAGCTGATTCCCAAATTCCAAATGCAGGAATCCTCAGCCCAGGTGATAACTGGAAAAGCTCCAAGGATCCATTTCTCAGGCTCGCTAGGTATTAATTGGTAGTTATCAAAGGAAACAAAAAGTCTGTCTGGGACTCAGGCTTACCTAGGCATGTATATGTTCTTGCCACCATGAGCTTATGGTTTAAGCTGCCATTGCCAATGGGTGGGGAAAGGAAGAGGAAAGAGAAATCTCCTTCCTACACCTTGCTGGAAATCCAAAGGAGAGAAAACTGTTGTGAAAACAGAGCAGAGGAATGTATCAAAAAAAAGAGGACAGATTTGTTTCTACAACTTTTAGACTCCTCCCAAGTCCATCCTCCTGACTTTATATTTGCAATCATCTTTTCTGTGTTATCCCAATAAAGTACATGTCCTTCAGAAAGGAGCCAGATTCGTGTATGTCTAGAGCCCCATGGGAGTTGCCCCAGTCTAGCAAAACAGGAATTTCTTTGATCACCTCCTTCTACTTTATCATTCCCATGTTACAGATTAGGAAACAGATTGAAAGAGAAATTGAGTGACTTGTATCACACAGCCAGTAAGTGTCTGGGGTGGGATTTGAATCCAAGTCTCCTAATTGCGAGTCCAATATTCTATGCATTATGTGAGGCTGCCTCTCCTAACAAAGCAACATGAAGGAGTCAGAGGTCACTTTGGGGTGGGGGTGGGGGGTCAGGGAACACCCAATATAAGAGCGTGCACCTCCTCTGGGTCTTGAAGGATCAGAAGGATGCCAGCAGGCAGAGAAGAGTGGAAGCACAAGAGGCATAAACAAAGATAGAGAAAGGAGATAGTGATTTGAATTCTGAGAGTGGAGAGTAGTTGTAGTATGATGGCATAGGGAATCTAATTAGACTGTAAATAATAGTAAAATTGCCCCCAGTGCATTCTGGTTTATGTTAAATCCATTCATTCTCACTACCCTCTGCTGTGCTTATAGGCTTGAAAGCAGCTCTAATTATTTGGATTATGTGCAAATGGTTTCCCCCCTGTCAATAATGCACTAAAGAGGCCTTCCACATTCTCACGAGTGACATTTGTGCCCAGGAAGACAAGGCACTTTTATTTGGGATGACAGTCAAAGAAGCTCCAATAGTAGATGGTGTCTTCCATGTAGCTGATTTAGCTCTGCAGAATTTTTCAGCTCTTAGCAACAAAGACTGAGGAGCAGTTAGGTGGCACAGTCTTGGAGTCAGGAGGACGTGAGTTCAACTCCAGCCTCAGGTGCTTACTAGCTCTGTGACCCTGGGCAAGTCATTTAACCCTGATTGCCTCAAAAAAGAAGAACAAAGACAGAAAGGCCAATGCTGAAGTTGAACATGGGTCTTTGATGGGCATGATGGTGAGTATTTGGATTCCATATCCAACTAGGATAGATATTCCTGTGAGATCCCAGGGATGGATTGTACCTTCTGAGATACTCAGTCACCAGGCTTGGAGGCAGACCTCAGCATGGAGATAGAATACTGGCTTCCATCAGGAAGCCCTGAATTAAAGTTCTGGTTCAGCTATATGTTGTTTGTGGATCAGTCAACAAGGCAAGTAACCTCTACAAGGTCTAAGCAGTTCTCTAAGGCACAGTATGCTAAGAATGGTTTCTACATTTTTAAATAAAGTTTTAGTGTATTAAAAATAGACTCTATGTCACAGAGCAAGTGCCATTTGCACTGGTAGAGGAAAGGAGTTCCTCTTTGTGATGAAATTACAGGTGTCTCTTTTTACCCCCTCTGCAAAGTACCTACTGTGTGCAATTTGAACCAACAAATTTTTATTAAATACCCCATTTGTCTAAGGCACTGTGCTAGGTCTTGAGGTAGATACAGAGATTAAAATGGCTCAATATAGACTTAGGAAGATTTGGAATACCAGAGTCTCATGCAAGGAAATGTGGAGTACAGTAATCTAGCTTTATTGAAGTGAGATACTCACAAAATGAAGGTCAGTCAAAGAAAATGATGGAAGCAGATCAGGTTTTCTGGGCTCCTGGATAGAACTGAACACTCTTTTGGTGCCCAGAGAGAATGGGGCACCCTATTTCCAAATCAGTAAAATCTATTAGGTCTTTATAGGTTCTTATCTGGTTCTAGTGGGACCAATCAGCACTGGGAAAAGGGAGTGAGGGCCCTGACCCTGGGCACTAGTGCTGATTTGTACTAATGGGGGATTCCTGGGGAATCAGCAGGTGGTTAATAATATTCAGACTCTTTCTCTGGGAAAAGAGATTTAGGCTGTTACAACAGATCTTACCTTGACAGGTAGACTCAGCGGGTTTTGAGCATCTTCCAGTCTTTTTCATTAGACAATTGGGAGGCTAATGTATTCTTTAGAGGGACCTCATGCATTGTGATACCAGAAATCATTATCTTTGCTCCTGGGACTGGACAACAACAACAACAATAACAAAGAGCATTTTTGTAGTGCTTTAAGGTGCTTTACATATATTAACATATTTGATCCTTTCGACAATTTTCTGAGGTATCTACACTTCGTGGAAGGGGAGACTGAGGCTAAGAGAGATTGATGTGATTTGCCTAGGGTCAAACAGCTAGAAAATGTCTAAGGCAGGGACTGAATGTTAGTTTTCCAAGCCTAGCACACTACCTCCTGTGGCAGCTAGCTGCTCCTACAATAAAAAGGTAAAGTATACACAGACACACACACACACACACACACACGCACACAAGTACACAAGAAGCTGCCTTCTGGAATCTTCTTCTACTAACTCAGGTGCAGGAGCCTGCTACAAATATGACAACCATTGCATAAACACCATAAAGTAGTACCTTCAATATGTTAGACAAAACAACTAACATAATTATTATATAAATTATTATTATATGAAGTATAAGTAAACATATATAGGAAAAATATAAAGGACTTTCAAAAGAGGGAAGGATCTACTTTCTGAATGAAGTTGACAGGACCAAGGCTATATGGAGGAAGTAATATTTGAGCTGGACCTTGTAGGGTAGATAGAATTCTAAGATTTCAACATGCTGAGTCTAACCTAGTAAGTTGATGTTTAAAAGGGATGTCTTAGATTTAGGTTCAGAAAATTAACTCCACAAGTACAAGATGAAAGAGGAATGATTATTATATTTTATTTGGCTTCAGATTCAACGTGAATTGATAGCATAATGTGACACTCAATAAACCTAATTCAATCTTAGGCTCTATCAAAAAAGGAATTGTGCCTGGGACTGGACCAGCAAAAGTCTTGCTGTACACTGTCCTGGTTGAACCACATCTATAGAGTGTTCAGTTCTGGGATGCCATCTTTTATAAAGAACATTGAGAAGCTGGAGAGTACCAAAAGAGGCCAGCCAGGTTGGTAAAGGGCTTAAGATCATTGTTATAAGGACCAGCTGAAAGAAATAAGTATGTTGACCCTGGAGAAGAAAAGACTAGAGGTTGGAGAGAGAAGAGGGACTTGATCTCCTCAAGCATTTGAAGGGCTATCATGGAAGAAGAATTCAATTTATTCTTCATGGTTCCAGAGGGCAGAATTAGGAGCAATGAGTGAAAGTTTCAAATAGGCAAATTTAGACTTGAGGTAAGGAAAACCTTCCTAATAGAGTCAACCAGAAGAGGAATATAATGCCTTGGGAGAAAGTGGGTTCTCTGTCACTGGAAGTATTGAAACAAAAGATGGGTGCCAGGTATGCTAGAAAGATGGATTTTGTCCAGGAATGGGTCAGACTATGTGGACTGTAATTCTGAACATCTATGATTCTGGCAGACATCTGAGGGAGAGGGAACAGTATGAGAAAAGACTGTAATGCAGGGAAGATCCTTGGGAAATGATAAGTAGGACACTTCGGCTGAAGGAAGGAGGCTATGAAAGGGAAAAATTTGAAATAATACTGGGAATGCAGGCTGGAGCCAGTGTGTAGGGAGTAGAGGAAACCAAGCGAAGGAGTTCAGACAAAAGGCCACCAAAAATGGACTCTAGCTGATTCTGCCTCAGTATTTACATGGCCTTTGAGGATTTTCCAGTCTGTTGATTGAAATATGACATATCAAAGGAAATCGGCAGGACTTAGACACTTAGCCCAAGTATTCTAGCTGATTAGTCTAAACTTTGAGTGACTAACAGAATAGTATTTCCCCTAAGCCCTACAAATATTAACAAGGCCACATTAATCCCCCAATACTTTCCTGTTCCACTAAAATGATATCAAAACCTCCATTTATAAAGTCATTCTAGGCCTGCATGTTCACTGGAACAGTCACAGAATACTAAAGACAAGCATTTTCCTGAAATGACTCCTTGTTTCTAGTGGTCATTGAATTTCTTATGGTCTAGGCTCACCCCCTGTATTCATGACCTTTCTTTCTGTTCCACCATTTTGACCTGACCAGCCTTGCAGAATAAAGGAGACTGTGTTTTATTAACCAGGCAAGGCTGGTCTGAAAGGAAGTTGTGTTTTCTGTCTAGAACATTTGCTCCTGGTGACAGGCTTGAGTAAAAGCACATTTCACTGAATGGAACGAGAGAAAATAAAACCTCAGTCTTCTGAGCTCCAAGGCTGGCCCTTCATCAATTACTCCACATTATCTCTTTATGAGGTTGCTAGTTGGTGCAGTGGGTCTAGTGTCAGACCTGAGTTCTAATCTGGCCTCATATACCGTGTGACTCTAAGCAAATTACCTAACCTCTCGCTGTTTCAGTTTCCTCAACTATAGATGTTAGGAACTCTGTCATAGTTTATTTATATCTCCCAGAATTCCTTATGAATGAATGAATGAATAAATGAATACAAGTGGGTGAATCTGTCTCATTCTGAGAGTCCCACTTTCCAAGACTCCAAAGCGCAATACCGTGTTGTCACTAAGCTTTGCTTTTCTAACCTAGTGGATCCCTACCTGTAGGTGGTAGATATTGGGTGGATTATGAGTTATTCCAAAGAGTCTAGAAAGCTGTATGAGAATTTGTAAATGAGGAAACACACCTTCTGTTTAAGACACATTAAAAACGTCTCAGATATAGGTAAATAGACAGATAAATTTTGCTATTTTCAAATGTTTTAGATGCTGCTATGGTTATTAAATACAAATTCACTTAAAAGCATCATTGAATTCATAGGAGTTTTGAGGTCAGTATGCATTAACTCAATAAATGGATATTAATAGGAAGACACCTGGGTGGTGCAGTGGATAAAGTGTGGGCTGGAGTCAGGAAGACTAATTTTCCTGAGTTCAAATCTGGCTTTAGATACTTATTAGCTGCATGATCTTGGGCAAATCACTTAACCATATTTGCTTCAGTTTCCTCATCTGCAAAATGAACTGGAGAAGGAAATGGCAAACCACTCCAGCATCTTTGCTGAGAAAACCCCAAATAGGGTCACAAAGAGCCAGACGCGACTGAAACGACTAAACGACAAGCTGTGATGTGAAGGTCCTTGAAATTTTTGACAGTCAAAAGGAGGCAATATGGTGCAGTGGAAAGCACTCTGACTTGGAGCCAAAGCACCTAAGTTTTGACCTTGGCGCTGTGTGACCATGGACAAATCATTTAACCTCTGTAGGCCTCAGTTACTCATCTCTAAAATGAGAGGGTTAGATCAGATGACATTTAAGGTCCCTTGGTCCTCTAGAGATTCTCTTTCCCTCAAGATTCATGTCCAATCTTGTTCTAGACTCAGGGTCCTTAAGGCAGCCACCCCATCTAGGGGGTGCACTTGGACCTACTTAACAGCAATTCTGTCCCCACTTGTGCCTCCATCACTTAGAATTGTGCCTCGGACATGAATAAATGCTTGTTGGGCTGAACTGTGTTGGATTGGAGATAAAAACAAGTAATAGTTGTTGTCATGTCCAACCCTTTGTGATCCCATGGACCATAGCGTGCCAGGCCCTTCCATCTCTCAAAATCTGTCCAAATTCATATTCATCATGATAAGTACTGTAGAAGAGGTACAAACAGAATTCCCTAATGCCTATGCAGTAGTGGCAACATCCAAATTGGGGTGCGTATCCTTAGATTGGTGTGTGATTGAGTGCCAAGGAAGACTCAAACTCAGGGCCCGTGGGAAATAGGATTGGTGGGAACTTCTACACAGTGATGCATAAGTAAATTTCTTGGAGAGAAGGCAAATTGACTTGCCCATGGGTCACAAAGAGAGGAAAATTCAGAGGTAGGATTTAAACCCACATCTTCTGACTCTATAGCCAGATTTCTTTTCACTATGCCGCATTGGCACCTTTCAATTCCACTGAACTTATGTGTGTACAATTTTTTGACATTTCCAAATACTATTTCATGTGTCTCTTTTCAGAAGTTTTTTTTTATTTGAATTTTACTACATACTCTTAAGCAATAGTATTAGAATCATATTTTAGCTCCTTCCAGAGAAAAAATATCCCACTTGAATGTATCAGCAGCTTTCGAATGTTTCTACTGTCTTTTGAAGTCAGCACGGGCTTGGTATAGTATTTTCTATTTGAAGGTAATATGGTTCAGTATGAATAATCATCATTACTCGGATTGAAGTACGTTTTCATTTTTATCATGGAGGCTCTGATTTTTGAATATGACAATTCAAAAATTCAAATGGAAGTTTGTAACTTTACTGTTTGGGGAGTAGTTTATTATGATGAGGTGAAAAGTACAAAGGTAACATTGAAGTGTCTGTGAGATTTTATTTAATGCTGCAAGAGATGGTTAACTTCATAGGATCACAGATTTCAAGCTAAAAGAGACTTCAGAAGACATTTAGTCCAATCTCTTAATTTTACTGTTGAGGAAGTTGATGCACAAGCAAGTTAAATGGCTTACTCAAGGTGACTTAAGTAGTAAATTACAGACACGGGATTTGGACCCAGATCCTCGGAGTCCCAAGCCAGTGCTTTTGTCACTGTATTATAGTGCTTCTTGACAAAATTCTAAAATAGGTCAGAAGAATTGCTTGTGACCACTTTAAAAAGGAACCAAAGATTGTGAAAAGCCAACATAGTTTCGTTGCAAATAGATCACAGCAGACTAACACTTTCCTTTTATGACAGGTCACAAGACTGGTTATTCAGGGGGAATAGTGCTGATTTAATCTACTTAGATTTTAGCAAAGCATTTGATAAAGTTTCTTATGTTCTTTTTGAGACAATTCTAATCTAGACAATAATATAGTGAGGTTGAGAGAAATTATCAAGTGTAGAGACTAGATTCATTAATAGGTCAATGCCTGCTTGGAGGTTAGTCTCTATTTACAGTGCCCCAGGGATTTCTCCTTGGTCCTGGGCTGTTCAACATTTTTGTCAGTGATTTATATGAATTTATATGAATGCATAGATGGAATCTGTTGGATGATGGCCAGGGTCCAAAAAGGTCTGAATAGCCTAAAATGATAGGCTAAATCTCATAAGATAGCAGTTAATAGTTGTATTACTAGATAAATGTAAAGTCCTATGCCATGCCGAATAAATTAGCTTCACAACTACAGGATAGGAGAAGCATGACTAGGCAGTTCTTGCAAAAAAGATCTGGGGGGATTAATGTATCATATGCTCAGTGTGAGTCAGAAGTGTGGCCCAGCAGCCAAGAGTTAGTTCAGATTTAGGCAGGGAGAGTGTAGAGAAGTAGGGGACGTGATAGTTGGACTATTTTCTGACCACCTCTGGGATATTGTGTTCTAGGCGCCCTACTTTGGGAAAGACATTGTCAGGTTGAAGAATATTCAGAGGACAGCCCTGATAGCAGGGAGCCTAAAGAATATGATTCTCAGTGAGGACCAGTTGAAGGAAAAAGGGATGCTGTAATAACAATTTGGCTAGCAGCTACTGTGGCTGTGTAAAACCAACAACCAACATACAGAAGGGCTGCTAACACAGGTTCTTCCGATCTGCTTTACTGAAGAAAGTAACTTTAAGGGGTTAACAATCTCACTTTAATCCAACAAAAATATCATTCACTTAGTTCAGGTGAAAAAGCCAGCAACCCGAGCTTCAGAGCAAATACAAACAAACTACAAACATATACAATATAAACAGACCAAATCACAATTCATAGTTACCAGGAAAGCATCCACATCTGGGCTTACAAGCTGGGGGGCAGTTACAATGGCTTGTCCAGAGTCACACGCCACTCTTCTAGTGACTGAGAGCCCCAAGGGAGAACACCAACCTCTGGGTTTATATAGTCAAAGGGTGTCACAATGTGAGACTCAAACCCATGTGACCTAAAAGCTTCATAAACCTGGGAATCAAACCCACATGGCCTAAAAGCCTCTGGTGACACAAACATGTCACTCAAACCCATGCAACCAGGCATTTCCTTGAGGCAAGGAGGTCATCAAAGACTCCTAATTTAATCAAAAAAACAAAGGCCGGAGTCATCAAGGGAACTTGATTAAATAAGTGCTCCAAAAGAGAGAACAGTAAAAAAAAAGTCCCACCTTAATTATTTTACACATGCCTAACTTTAATGGGTATATTTGAAGGGATGTCATGTGGATGAGGGATATACTCATCCTGTTTGGCCTTAGAGGACAGTCAGAACTAGGATCAATGGATGGAAACTATAAAGAGATAGATTTTAGGTCAATATAGGGCAATACTTCCTAACAATTTGGACTATCCCAAAGGCGAATGAGCTACCTCAGGACATGGTCAGTTTCCTCTTAATGGAGGTGTTTTAGGCAAAGTCTGGCAGGTAACTTGTTGACTACATTGTAGAAAGTAATCTTGTTCAGGTACAATTGGAGGTAGGACAGTCTCTAATCCCTTCCATCTCTGAGATTCTGTAATTTAGTGATATTTGAGGTTGGCTAAAATGAAATATATTTCTTAGGAAAAGTTATGAAGGATAAAGTGTCACATGCACCAGTCAACAAATATTTATGTCTAGCACTGCGCTAGGTATTGTGCGGAACAGAAAATAAGAATAAAGCATAGTTTTTTCCCTCAAGGAGGTTACAGTCTAGTTGGAGAGATGAAACAATTGGTGAAAGAATAAAAGCTATTCAACCCATTTTCCTCAACATAAATGAGATCAGACTTCAGGGAAAAAGAGAGTTTATGCTTTTCAGGACAGCTGGGATGATCTAGGTTGTGAAGTACAAATAGGATTTGGAGAGGAAGAGTAGAAAAGAAGGGTATTTTAGATTGAGGAGTGTCATGTACAAAGGAATCAAAGAAAATGTGTAATATATTTGAATAGTGGGGAGATCAAGATGACTGAAAGGAAAGGGTACATGTTGAGGAGTAGTGTGGAATAAAGTTGGATCAAAATGTAGAGCCAAGAGAAAAAAGGGCCAAAAATGGGAGAAGTGAGCGATAGGGAGTTGAGCAGTAATGAGATTCAGAAAGAGCAGCTAAGTGGCTGTTTGATAATATAATACAAAGTTTTCAGATACTGAGATACTACTTGATCTGTGATAGTAGGGAAAAAGGAAAAGGTAGATCCTAGAGACATTTTTAGTGAAGATATTGGGGTTTCATGATTATTTACTTGCAAGGGTCCCATAGCACCTTACATAGACATGCCCAAGAGAATAGGGAAGAGTTTTGATGTGTTGTCAAGGACATAGCTGTTACTGACACTGTGACGCTAAAATAATCATGTCCTAGCCCTTTGGTGTTCTCTGAGTCTGAGATCCACAAATCAATTCCCAGTACTTTCTCAAAGGTATACAAAACAAAGCTAAATTCAAACAACTACGTAGGGAAAGTCACTTGTGTAATCAGACACCCTAGAGCTGCATTGTTCTGCCATGTTAAAGCTTTACCAGACTCCTTAATCTCTCTCTTGTGCAGATTTGGGTACACAGTCAATTCTACAGTTCAGACATAGGGCCAGTTTAGGAACACCCTGGTTTCCCTCTAGAGGCATCTTCAGACTAGAAGAGTGGCTAATGCCCTTGTAAAGGCTACTGACAGTAGATGCTACCTCCTTTTTCCCATGGTTCACTTGTCCTACTTCCATAATTGTGATACCTGAACAAATGACAGAATTTGATGACAGGTTTAGACATAAGTAATGAGAAGAAGAAATTGTCAAAGATGACTCTCAAGTTTTTAGTCTGGAATATTGGAAGAATGACAGATCGAAATTGGATAGTTGGAAAGAGGAACATTCAAGGTTGAGTTTGAGGTGATGGTGGGACATTGAATTAGAGATGTTTATTAGTTGGATATGCAAGGCTGAAACTTAAGCAGGACTGGAGATAGAAACTTGGCAGTCATCAACACATAAATGATAGCAGAAACCTTGAGAATGGATGAACTTTCAGCAGGAGTGTGTGTGTGTGTGTGTGTGTGTGTCTGAGAGAGAGAGAGAGAGAGAGAGAGAGAGAGAGAGAGAGAGAGAGAGAGAGAGAGAGATTGGGAGAGAGAAAACAAGATCATTGGGGAAAAATAAATCCGAGCTGTATCTGACCCTTAAAAAGTAAGGCCCATTTATTATAGTTTTCTTGAACAAAAGCCATAAAGACACGGGTGAGTGGGGTGATGGCATAAACAAGCCAATTTTTATCCCTCTTCAAACCTTTCAGCTGAGGATCTTGCCTCATATTTCACAGAAAATTGAAACCATTCACAGAGAACTCCTTTTTCTCCTCTGTTCCTTATCTTACATCAGATGCCTTCTCCCATTATCTTTTCCTTTTTTCCTCTGACACTGCAACCATCCTAATGCAGAGCCCCATCACCTCATGGCTTGACCATTGCCTTAACCTTCTGGTTTCTCCCCCTGCCCCAAGTCTCTCCCTATTCCAGTCTATCCTCCACTCAGCTGTCACATTAATTTTCCTAAAGCACAGGTATGACCATGTCCCCTCCTTCTGCATTCACTGAACCCCAAAGAGTCCCAATCACCTCCAGGATCAAATACAAAATCATTTATTGGCCTTTTAAAGCCCTCTGTAATCTGTTCCCCTCCTACTTTTCTAGTCTCCTTATGTCTTACTCCCCCCTACACCCTCTGAGATCTAGTGACACTGACCATCTGTTCCTCACACAAGATACTTCATTTCCCAGCTCTGAGACTTTTCACTAGCTATCCTGAAACTGTCTCTCCTCTTCTATCTTCTAATTTCCCTAGTTTTCTTCAAGTTTTAGCTTAAGTCCACCTTTTATAAGAAGCCTTTTCTAATTCTTTTTAATCTTAGTGCCCTCCCTCTGAGACTATGTCCAATTTATCCTAAATACATCTTATTTGTCTATAATTGTTTTCATACTGTCTCCTCCATTAAACTGTGAACTCCTTGAGAGCAGGGACTATTTTTTGTCTTTCTTTGTATGCCCAAGCCCTCACTATTAATGCTAATTGACTACTTGGCCCAGGGGTGGGGAATCTTCGGGATGAGGACACATGTGGCCCTCTAGGTTCTCAAGTTTGACCCTTTGACTGAATCCAAATTTCACAGAACAAAAAGTTCCCCTGCTTGACCCATTCTGTAATAGCAAATAAAATTTATATGGCCCTTTAAAGTTTGCAAAACACTTTGCAAGTATTTTCTCATTTTATCCTCACATCAACCCTGGGGGTTAGGTGATATTATTATCCTCATTTTTAAGATGAGGAAGCTGAGGCAAACAGGTTGTGACTTGTCCTAGGGCACAAAGCTAGTAAGTGTTTGAGCCTGGATTTGAATTTAGTACTTCCTGACTCCAGGTCCAGTACTATCCACTGTATCCCCTAGATGCCTCAGACTGTGATTGAAAGTTTTAAAAAAAACAAACAATGGAACTATTTTCTCCACCTGTCTTAGAAACCTTCAAGGATTCTGCTGGTAAAATTTCATAGTAACTACCGCTTTAATTAACTCTATGTCCTTCAGGTCTCATTCCACATGTGGAACAGGAAACCTTGGAGTAAACACCTCAGTAGCTATTAAATGGAGGCAGCTCAGTGAATAGAATGCTAGGCCTTGAGTCAAGAAGATCTGAGTTCAAATGTGACCTCAGACACTCACTAGCTGTGTGACCCTGGGCAAGTCCCTTAAACTCTGTTTGCCTTAATCCACTGGAGAAGGAATTGGCAAGCCACTGCAGTACCTTTGCAAGAAAATCCTACATGGAGTCACAAAGAGTCAGATACAACAGAACAACAACAAAATTATTTTATACCAAAGAAAATAAAACCAAAGGAAAAATAGAAAACATGCCATTTAAGACCTATGGGAAAGATATTGACTTTTTAAACCCTTCTAGTTCTATGGCTTTATTACACAGAAGAGAATAGAATGCCGGAGTTGAGCTATGGCCCACAGTTTTGTGAGCAGGTTATTGCCTGTGATAATGAAACCTTCTAAATCCTTCCACTGGGCAGGATGCCTCATTCTGTAAATATTGAGAGGTGTGGTTTGGTTTAAGTCAAAGCCAGCAGTCTGTACTCCTGGGGCCCCAAGTCTTGTTAGCACTTGTCAGGAGGAGAGGGGGGAAGCCTTTAACTCGATTTGTCTGAAAAACAAAATGAGATGATTAAACTGGCTTCTAATGACATTCAGGGGAAGCTGTTGAGACAAGACTAGGGCTCCAGCGGCCAGATATTGCACTCTAGAAATGTGAAATTAAAACTGGTCAAGGAGGAGAATTGACTTTATATTTGCAATAACTTAATATGGTTATACAGAAAGGATTAGAGATACTACATACATTATGAACACTGAACATTAGGTTTCACATTGTAAATAGATTTCCACATTTAATAATTTCCATTTTATATTTTCTTGAAGTGGTTAATCAATCAATAAACATTTATTATGTGCCTACTGTGTACCAGATGTTGATTACAAAAAGCCTTTGTTAGCTAATACAGCACCATTAATTTGTAATATCTTTTACATAAATTATTTAATTTAATCCTCCCAGTAACCGTATGAAATAAATTGTAGAAGGATCACTATTACTCTCATTTTTATGAGTAGGAACTGAAAATCAGAAAGATTAAATTAATTGCCCAAAGTCCTGAACCTGGTCAACAGTAGAAATGGTGTAGAAATCCAGATACTTAGGGCTCCAAGTCCTTTTTCCTCTACTACACTTTTCCTTCTCTTTCTCTGATGCAAATTCCTAATAAATTTCCTTTCTCTCTATTATACTTAAAGGAAATATGTTACATTTGCCAGAATGGGCAAAACCCATATATATGGGGGGGTGATGTATGGAGAGCTTCTGATGTGGCTTTCCCCAGATGAAATTCTCAGTGCCAGTGAATAAAATATGACCATCATAAAGGGAATTAAGGTTTCCAAATTAGCCCAGGTTTCACACTTGGCTGTGTTCGGTCCATCAATTAGCAAATAGTTATCATGTGCCAGACAAAAAGAAATAGTACCCCTGCTCATGGTGCTTACATTTCATTAAGGGACAAAATGCATGCAGAATCAATTCAAGATAGTTTGGTGGTTAGGGAGCTAGGGATGATGGATAGAGAAAGGCTCATATCAAAGGTGGTGCTTGCGCTGAGTTTTGTCTGCTCTCAGTAAGAGAAAGATAAGAAATGGCACCTGTAAAGATTCTCTCATCCACCTGCTATGTGCAAATGAATTATGAACAAGCTATTTCACATTGGTAATGAATTGGTTCAGACAGTCATTTTGCTGTGTGAGGCAATTCTTCCAAAGGTGTTGGCAAGGGGAGCTATCTCGACCTAGCAAAAGGGCCCTGAGGACCCAGTCACCACTATCAAGAAGTTTTTTTTTTAACTTATTCTCCAAGCACTGAGGGGTAACTATGTATACATGCACACACACACACACACACACACACACATATACACACATACATATACACAATTGCTGGTAAAATCTCATCTCAACAAATATTATTACAAAGAAACATTTTGTATAAAGCCATGGTTCTTACCACAGCCTCAGGTGATAGTACTTGCAGATCTGGTTACAGCTAATTGTCTCTAATTCTTAGCAGAGATATTTTCTTTGGTCCTTGTTTATGAAACAATTATTTTCTATAACAAGGAGTGATGATGGATGAGGAGCCAAAGAACTGAATTCAACCAATCTGTACAGAATTCTTTCTTCTTGCTTGCCATAAAATAGCAAATTATCCACCTCCTCTTACCTCTCTTCACCTCAAAAATTGTACTGCAGAAAAAACAAGAGAGGCCTAAATTCAATAATTCAGTTTAATTCAACTCAACACACATTTAGTAAATGCCTTCTATATGCAGAAAATTATGCCAGGAGTAAGGGAGAATAAAGCTTAAATAAAGCTTTGCCCTCATGAAGCTTATAGTCTAGTAATGGGATTAAAAAAACCCAACACAGGTTATACTATCAACTTAACGTACCAAGAATTAATCTACTATTAACTAGAGTAGCATATTATTTTTACACTTAAAAGATAGAAAACAAAACATCTTGTAAGGTCTAATGGGGACAAGATTATTTGCAACAGAAAGGATCAAAGTAGACTTCCTAGGGGTGATCACCTTTGAAGCCTGCTGTGTACCAGGTATTGTGGTGGGTGCTGGAGATAACAAAGACAAAAAAAATCCCTGCTCTCAAGGAGCATACATTTTATAGTATGATGCTGGCATTGGGCTTTAAAAGATCAGTAGGAATTCAAAGGGCAAGATGTCAGAGAAGGACGTTTTAGGCATAAGAATCTCCACAAGCAGAGACATAGAGTTTTCTGGGGGGCTGAGAGAGTTGTACAGTTCAGTTAGAGATTGGAATGTATGATGGAGAGTCACATGTAGTGAGGTTGGAAAGGCACGGTGGTCCTGGATTTCAGAGTGCCTTGAATATCAGGCAAAGAAATTTAAACTTGGCATTTTAGGCAATAGAGAGCCCCTGAAGATTTATGAGCACAAGAGTTCAATGATCAGATTCGTGCAAGAGGGGGCAGCTAGGTGGTGCAGTGAGTAGAGCACTGGCCCTGGAGTCAGGAGGACCTGAGTTCAAATCTGCTGGGACACTTGACACACTAGTTGTGTGACCTTGGGCAAGTCACTTGACCCCAATTGCCCTGCCTCCCCCCCCAAAAAAAGATTCATGCATGAGAAAAGTTATTCTGGTAATGGCATGAAGGATGGATTTGGAGGAGGGAGCAGAGGTAGGAATATCTATCAGGACGCTATAGTAATACTCCAAGAAGATGGTAATGAGAGAATTGATTATGGCGTTGGGAGTTGAGAGGAGGAGATAAAAGAGAAATGTTCTACAAGGGAGGAAATTGCAGACTAGATAAAATGAAAGAATCAAAGATTTGGAATGAAAGTTTCAAGCAAGACTGGGGGAAGGGTAGTACCATTGACAGTCAGAAGGAGAAGTAGATTTAGGGAGGGACATAAAAAACCTTGGTTTTAGACAGATCGAGTTTGAGATATTGGCGGGACATCTAAATAGAGGTGTCCTATAGTCAGTGGGGGAAGCTGATCTGTAGCTCAGAAGAGAGATAAGGGATTTAAAATGCAAATACTCTTGGGAACGCCAACATATTGATTTAAATGCACAATAAGCTATATTTAACTGATATTCCTAAGAACATCTAGACCCCCAAACCTTTAACAAAAGAACTACAGAGATCCAAGAAATAGAGGAAAATCATGCTGAATTGTGTGGAAATCCTTTCCTTCTCCTTCAGAGAATTTCTTTTCAATAGTTAATTAAGCATCCATCCTCATACATTGCAAATGAGAAATGTGATTTTTAGCAAACTACTTACTTCAACAAAACCCTACAACAGCAAAGTATTTGGGGGTGTGGTGACTTATATAGCAAAATAGGTAAATGTTTTGAATCCCCAAACAAGAATTCCCCAAGGCTGCTCCTCCTTCGTCATTTGTCAGTCATTCAACAGTCATCAAGCATTACTTGCTATGCGTCAGACATATGTGCTGGGAATACAAAGAAAGACAAAAACACAGTCTCTGCTGTCACAGAACTCACATTTTAATGGAGAAGTACAGGTGTTGAATGTTATATACACTGTCAGATATCATCATAGGGTCCACTGATTTTATTTAAGGAAGGCTCATGGTAGACAGTAGAGGGGGGTGGGATATTCGACAATTATATGATGTAAAAACAAAAGGTATAAATAAAACCTTAAAAAAAGATAAACATCTCAAGTCCATTTGCCATTTATAGTATTTTGGGTGGTGTTTACATTTGTGGTTAAGGAAAGAGAACAACTTTTATATTGTCCTCCTAGAGACCAAAAGAATCACATTTTAATTTAACATGCTCATTAACATTCTAGCGAGCATCTTCTGCAAATTTAGAGGACTTATCTTTAGTAACAATGATATGTAAAAGGATACTAAGTTCTCCGATAAGAGGTTGCTAATAACTCTTGCTGGACCAGCATAATCTCTAAAGAACAGGCCTGTGGCTACCCCTACAGCCCTAGAGATGAAGAGCTGAAAAAGACCTCATATAAGACATCTAGACCAATCCCTCCTTGAAATCTGAATCTCTTTACAATCCTGACAAGTGGTCATTCAATATCCGGGAAGGTCCTTTCAACTTCTGGATCCCTCCAAGCCTTGTGGGAGTTTGCTGACCTTTCACATCTTTTTTTTCTCCTTTCCTGTCCAGTATTTCTGCTTTTCCGTGGTCAGTCCCTATTCCTGAAATACCTTTCCTCCAATTCTTGTGATCTCTGGTTTCCTTCAAGACTCAGCTCAAGTTTTTTTCTGGTTCTTCCTGGCTGATTATGCCTTTTCTCCACAGTTACCTCCCATCTGTTTTGTATATGTCTTGTATGAATGTATATATATATTATATGTATATATATATAAACATATGTATGTACATACATAGATATAATACATGTGTGCATGTTGTTTGTGTGTAATGCAAAACTCAAAGTCCATTTGCATAAGACTCTCCTCACTGGTGGAGATTTGATTACTCAATTTCTGCACCTGTGGGAAGGGAAGAATTGGTGAGAGTGGGAGGAGAGCTTAGTCTTATGGCTTTCAGGTTTGAGAGAAAAGACATATGGTACCAGATTCTTTTCAGGTCCTTGAAGGGAAAGAAAGATTCTTGGAAGAAGCCAACATGTAGAGGGGCTGGCGCCTTGATCATGTCCCTATCCTAGGCTTATTATGCTAGAGAATTCAGGGTATTTCCCCTTGAATGAGATCTGAGGCTCTCTCTCAGTCAGACTGAGTTATCTCACTCCAAATGGGAGAGCTCATTCACTTTGTATTGTTTGAAATATTCTTATATGTACATCTCTTCTGATTTTTGTCTTGCCTAACTTGGATATTTGTTATATGAATTGATTGTGGAACTGGCATTTGGTGGGAAAGGAATCAAGATATATATCTTGGGGTACTCTTTCCCCATTAAGAGATAGCAATCAGTAACACAACTTGAACCTAAAAATTATTACCTGTAGACTAATTAGGGGTACACATAGATACAGCTCTATGCTGGCACATAGCAAGAACCTAAATACTTTTTCCATTCATTCATTCATTCACTCATTCATTCTTGATCACAATGCATAGACAGCTGCCTAATCTAGCTATGGACACTATAGTTTTTCTACTTTGATTAAAAGGGGAAATAAATCAGCTGCCCATCACTTGTTTTCTGCATTGAAACAACCATTGGGTGGGGTAAGGGAGAAATCCCAATCAAAATAACCTCTCCTAAGCATATTCCCAGATCTGCCTCCTGCACTGCTCAGTCCTGTCTCCTTGGCCCTTGATCTGGCCCTCACTTTGAAGTTAGCATTAATGCTGGTAACATTTTGTAGAGTGCTCCTCCTGATCCCAGTAAATCATGGCATTGACCAGATTTTTCCAACTATAGCCTAGTATAGTGTGACCTTTATGAAGCAAAAGTTGTTTAAGAACTGCTTTATATAGGGAGCTCTGACGTCTGTTGGCTGGCAGTTCCTGTTGTCTGGAGGGGAAAACAGGAGGGAAATAGAAACAGAGCAAAGAGAAAACAAGAATTCTTAGGATATTAAAAGGATTGGAGGGCAAACTGGCAGTCTTGTAATTAAGCACAATACCCTGGAAGATGTTATAGTTTGAGATCCCCTTAGGAACTGCAGAAGACATTGGGAAAATACTGTTTGAGCAGTAGCAGCAGCAGCAGCAGCAGCTTCCACAGATTTCCAAAATAAACTGCCTCCCCTCATGGTCCTCGTTTATGTAAGAAGCTCTCATTTCCCAGGACACCTCAAAGAGAAATCTCAGCAGAAGGAATTTTTCATGTTTGCACTTGCTTCCTTGGGTTTTTTTTTTTTAGCAGTTTGTACTTAAAGGGAGAAAAACACCTACCCAGAAATAAATCTCCCCACTAACTCTGGCTGCCTGCTGAGAGCCATTGTACTATCTCCAGGGTTCTCGTTTTGGCAGGTCACCCTATTTACTAAGTCGCCAAGTCTCAACACATTCTAACAATTAGAATTGGGGAGAGGGACAGGTTTTTCCGAAGAATAGTAGCCACAGTATGCTTGAGAACTAGCTTTGGGGGAAAAAACAACTTTCTGTACAATTTTGGAGATGCAGGGTGTCCAGGGTGGAAAACTCATCTAGATCATAGGTATCATTGATAAAAGGCTGCTCTTCAGTAAGGTGAGTCAGAGCTCTGAACGCATAGAAGGGTGCTAATAACAGCCTTTATTGCTGCGGCCATTCATAATAATAATAAGTACTTGTTAATCATCTACTTTGTGCCAAGCACCATGCTAACTAAGCATAGGCAATGAAAAGACAAATGTCAAATACTTCTTCTCCCTCAAGGAGTTTCCACTCTAATAGGGAGTAAAGCATATACAACATATTCGTAAAGACATGAAGAATATGTACACAAGGAATGCAAGGTACGTTTAGGAGAGAGAGTATAAGTGAGAAAGAAGAGGAAAATTTGTCCAGATTTACACACCTAATAAGGAATAGAGGGAGGATTTGAATTCAGGTCTTCTTGACTCCATGTATAGCACTTAATCCATTATACAAGGAATATGTGAATATAGAAGAATGCCTAAATTAAATTAGTCATCTTTTCTCACTGATTATAACTTATTCGATATCAATTGTTCTGAACTAAATTGACCCAAATAGCTGATATTATGGTGGGGGACAGAAGGGGAGAGGGAGAACAGCATAGATATATGATCTGACTTAAAGCCATATGAATGAAATCACAGATCTTTTAGAGGGGTTCTTAACCTGGAGTTCATAAACCTGGTAGTTTTTTAAAAAATATTTTGATCACTGTATTCCAATATAATTGCTTTTCCTTTCCTTTAAAAAATAATTATGCTTTGTTTATTTTAATATTCATTTAAAATTTTTGAGTTCCCAATTCAGTCCCTCCCTCCAGCCCCTCCCCCACCCATTCAGAAGGAAAGCAATATGATATCAATTACACATGTGAAATCATGTAAAACATTTCCATATTAGTCATATTGCAAAAAATAAAAAAACCAAGAAATATAAAGTAAGTTTAAAAATTATGCTTTAATCTGCACTCAGAATTCAACATCTCTCTTTGGATGTAGATAGAATTTTTCTTTGTCAGTCCTTTAGAATTGTATAGGGTCATTCTACTGATTAGAGTAGTTAAGTCTTTCACAGTTGGTCATCACAATGATATTGCTGTTACTATATACAATATCCTCCTGGTTCTGCTCACTTCATTTTGTATCAGTTCATGTAAGTCTTCCCACATTTTTCTGAAACCATCCCCTTCATCATTTCTTATAGTACAATAGTATTCGGTCACAGTCTTGTACCAAACTTGTTCAGCTATTCCCCAATTGATGGGTATCACCTTAATTTTTAATTTTTTGCCATCACAAAAAGAGCTGCTATAAATATTTTGGTACATATAGGAGCATTTCCTTTTTCTTTAATATCTTTTGGGATGCTACCTAGTGATACCTACTGGTATGCACAGTTTTCTATTCCTTTGGACATAGTTGCAAACTGTCCTCCAGGATGGTTTTCCTTTCCTTTTTATGCTATGTATTTTATTTTATGGACTTATAATAAACATTAATCTAAGAAGGGGTCCATAGGCTCCACCAGACTGCCAAAGGGATCCATGACACAAAAGGCTTAAGGACTTGCTTTAGAGCATTGTAGTAAAATGAGAATAAATATGTTATACCCTGACTCATAGCTTGTTGTGAAGAAAGTTCTCCCAAAGTGCTATATAAACGTGTGCATTCTTATGATGGTTATGGCCCAAACTTAACTGGAATGGTCTCAAAGACAGGAATGTTGTAAAGGAACAAGAAGATAAAAGGTAACTACAGAAGTCGGTTGATTCACATATATAGGTGTGCTTGAGTGTAGAGAGAAAGTAAGTCAGGCTAGGGAAAAGAATTGAAGGTAAAGAAAGAAGGAGAAAAAGAAGTAGAAGAAACAGAAGAGGGGGAAGGAAGAAGAGGAGAAAGAGGAGAAGAAGAAGAAAGAGGAGGAGGAGGAAGAGGAGGAGGAAAAAGTGATAGTGCTAAGTATAAGTGATGAGGTAATAGTGTAAGAACTGTCAGGCAGGTGAAGAAGGAAAAGATGGCAGACGAGGAAGATGGCCAAAAAAAAAATGAACAGAAGTTAGACATTGAAAAAGAGTTGGAAGGAAGAGGAAAGAAGTACAAGAGAAGTACTGTGAACAAGTAGGAAGGGTGGGCCTCCCAGAGTATGAGAACATGCAATCCCTCTGATCATTACTTGCCCAAGGCTACACAGTAAGCACAAGCAATGCTAGATCCCAGGTATCCCGATGCCCAGCCTAATCTTATTCCCACTAAATGTGCTTAGATAGAACCCCACCGATAAATTATCATGTACACAAGGCATGCAGTTTATAATAATTAGCACAAAGATAAGAATGTTCTTGCCAAGAAAAACTGATGGGAGAGTGAACCTGGATCATTGCTGAAAGCTTTGAGGAAGGATGGTTTTTACAGATATGATCTGAGGCAAGTAAGGAAAAGTGCTCAGTAAAGGCTAATTAGGAAACTGTGTGAGTAGATGAAAAAGAAGTACATCTTTTAATTATAGTGCCTAACAGTGATTCACATGAAGTAGACATTTAAAGGTTTGTTGAATGAATGCACTACACTTTCAGTATTTAGTCAATAAACATTTAAAAGCACCTTCTATGTGTTAGGCATTGCAGCTAAGTGCTAGAGATACAACGAAATTAATCAATAATCAATCAATAAACATTTATGAAGTGCCTACTAAATGTTAGGCACTCTGCTAAGTGCTGGGGCTACAGAAAGAGGCAAAAGATAATCCTTGCTCTCAAGGAGCTTACAATCTAATGGGGGAGACAATATGCAAACAAATATATACAAAACAAGCTATAGAGAGTAAATAGGAAATAATTAATGGAGAATACATTGGAATTAAAGGGATTGAGGAAGGCTTCCAGTAAAAGATAGGATTTTAGTTGGGAAGCTAGGGAGGTCAGTAGGTGGAGAAGGGAGAGTGTTCCAGGCACAGGAGATAGCTAGAGAAAATACCCAGAGCTGAGAGATGTAATGTCTTGTTCATGCAGTAGCCAGGAAGCCAGTGTTATTGGATCAGAGAATCTGCTAGCAAGTAAGGTCTAAGAAGACTGGAAAGGTAGGAGGGGGCTAGGTTATGAAGGACTTTGAATGCCAAACAGAGAATTTTGTGTTTGATCCTGGGGATAATGAAGAGCCACTAGAGTTTATTGAGTAGGAAAGGTGACATGATCAGAACTGTACTTTAGGAAAATCACTTCAGTGGTTGAATGAGGGATAGATTGGAATGGGGAGAGACTTAAGGCAGGAGAGACCAGCAGGCTACTGCAATATTCCAGTTGTGAGGTGATGAGGGCCTACATTAGAGTGGGGGCAACATTAGAGGAGAGAAGGGGCCTTATTTGGAAAAAAATTGCAAAGATGAAATCGGCAGGCTTTGGTAACAAATTGGATGTGAGGGATGAGAGATAGTAAGAAATCCAAGATGACTCCTAGGTTGTGAGCCAGAGAGACTGGGAGGATCTTGTTGCCCTCTACAGTAATAGGGACGGTAGGAGCTGGGGAAGGGTTTAGAGGAAAGATAATTAATTCTGTTTTGGACATATTGAGTTTAAGATGTCTACTGGACATCCTGCTCAAGGTGTCTGTGAGATTGGAGGTCAGCAGAGAGTTTGGGAAAGGATAGGTAGATTTGAGAATTATCATCATAGAGATAGATAATAATTAAATCAATGGTAGCTAATTTGATCATCAAATGAAGTGGTAAAGAGGGAGAAGAGAAGAATGCCAGTACTTAAACCCAAGGGATACCTACAGTTAGAGTGTGTGATCTGGAAGAACATCCATCAAAGGAGACAGAGATGGAGAGGTCAGATAGGTAGAATGAGAACCAGGAGAGAATGTTATCCTGAAAAGCTAGAGGTAAGAGAGTATCAAGGAAAAGAGAGGGACAGTGTCAAAGGCAGCAGAGAGGTCAAAGTTAAGGAGGATTGAGAAAAGGCTATTGGACTTGGCAACAAAGAGATCATTAGTAACTTCAGAGAGAGAAGTTTCAATGGAATGATAAGGTCAGGAGTCTAATTATAAGGGGTTAAGAAAAGAGTGAGAAGGGAGAAAGTGGAGGTATCTATTTTAGATGGCCTTTTAGAGGAGTTTAGCTAAAAAGTACAGAAGAGATATAGTATGATAGTGGAGGTGGAAAGATCAAGTGAAAGTTTTCCCAGGATAGGGAAGATATGGGCATGTTTATAGTCCATAGAGAATGAGTCAGTAGAGAGGGAGAGGATGAAAATAAGTGAAAGAGTGGGGATGACAGAGGATGCAGTCTGTTTGAGGAGACAGAATGGAATGGGATTGCTTAAACAAGTAGAGGATTTAGCCTTGGTAAATAGTAAGGCCACTTCCAAAGAGCTGGAAATCCAGGAGATTGCTCATCAATTGGGAAATGGCAAAACAAGTTGTGGCATATGATTGTGATAGAATGCTAAGGAGCATATGTGCTATAGAGAATGATGAGGGGGGTGGTTTCAGAAAAACCTAGGAAGACTTATATGAACTGTTGCAAAGGAAAGTGAGCAGAACCAGAAGACATCATTGTGTACAGTAATAGCAACATTATAAGATGAACAACTGTGAAAGACTTAGCTAATCTGATCAATACAATGATCCAAGACAATTCTGAATAAATCATAATGAATAATGCCATCCATCTCCAGAAAGATACTGATGAACTCTGAGTGCAAACTGAAGTATAATTTTCTCACTTTATTTTTTCTTGCTTTTTTGAGGACTCTTCTAGTATGGAAATGTGTTTTGCATGATTTCATAATTGCTTTCCTACTCAGTGAGTGGGGCAGAGATTGGAGGGAAGGAGAGAATTTGGAACTCAAAAATTTTAGAAAAAATTTTAAAAATGAATAATAAAAATTTAAAATAATAAAACAAAAAAGAGTAAGCCTTACTTCATCATGTGAGACAGGGGTGAAGAAGAGAGTGGCAGAAGTCATCAGTAATAGGAGATAAAGAAGAGGGGAAGAAGAGGGAGCTCACAACAGATGGTTTCAAAATTTTCTGTAAAATATGAGGCAAAGTTCTCAGCTAAAAGAGTAGAAGGTGAGGGAGCCATGAGAGGTTTGAGGAGAAATGAAAAGGTTGGAAAAGCTGCTGTGTGAGTAGGATAGTGAGTTGATAAGGGAGGCATAGTAGGATTTCCTAGCAGCAGTGAATACCCAGTTGAGTTTGTGTTACATAAATTTGTAGTAGACCATTCAGAATGGTTATGTGATTTTCTCATCATCATTCAGCAGCATATGTGTAGGAGTAAAGGCAGCAAATGATGAGAGTGATTCAACCCTAATGCTAGACTGGACATAATTGTCAATACGATAAGGGGGTTAGGCATTCAGGTTAGGAGAACAGTTCACCAAAGGGTTAAGATGGAGAAAAGAGGGAAGAATGGTTAGTGCAAGACAGACAACTTGGGAGAGACTTGAAGGGTCAAGAGATTGGAGGTCATGGTGCAGATAAAAAGACAGGTTTTGTGAGAGAAGGCAGAGGGGAAGATAAAAAGCCAATAAGATTGTGGTTAGATAAGGGGATTTCAGAATTCTTGAATTTAGAGGTGGTATATTCATGGTGATGGCAAGATCAAAGATATAGCTGTCTTTATGTGTGTGTATGAGGTGGGATGGAGGAGTAGGTCATAGGTTGAAGAACTGAGTGGTTAGGGGGTTTGAGGGAGAGTCAATGTGTCTGCTGAAGTCCCCTAGTATGAAGGCAGGAGTTAAGTTGGAGAGAACAATTGTGAGTCAGGTAGCAAACTCATTGAGGAAGGAAAGGACTTGGGGCCTATAAACAACTGCTACCAGGATTGTGATTGAGTGGTAGATATGAATAGCATGAACTTCAGAGGAAGAGAGGTTACTGTGTTAGGCAAAAGACAGCCCTTGATCTCTAGGAGCTCACAATGTAGTGTGGGAGACAGCACACAAGCAACTATATACAGACAGACTTTATTCAGGATAAATTGAAAACAATTAAAAGGGGGAAAGTCTGGAGCTAAGAAGTAATCTCATTTTTCCATGAATGATTGTCTGGATTAAGAATCTGGAGTCTGGAGCATGTAGTAGAAAGAATACAGCATTTTTAATCAGAATACCTGAGTTCAAATCTTAACCCTTCCCCTCACTGCCTATGTGACCTTGGACAAATTAGAGCACCGATCTGGGGATCAATTTCCTCAACTTCAAAAAGGTTTAGGGGAGAGAGAGAGAGAGTTAAGTCAAGAACTGTGGAATATGTGTCCGGCATTGTACTTAGTGCTGGGAATACACATACAAGCAGAAAGAAAGACAGTCCCTGCCCTAATGGGGAAAGACAACACATAAAAAGAAAGCTGAAAAGCTGGGGATAGGGGTAGAGGATAAAGGTGCCCAGCTGGGGACATGGGAGAGAAGTCCCAAGTAGAGCCGAGAGACGAATGATGACATGGCTACTTGGGGCATCCTCCTTACGTTGGGGGTTCTGGAACCAGCCAATTAAAGAGATAAGCCAAAGGGTTAACAAAACCCTTGCTGGTTTGGTCTCGGTAGCTACTTTAATCAAGTTATCTTCACACACCCAGATTTCCTTTTTTTTCAAGCTATGTGCCACATGGTGGGTGTTTTCATTGTGGTTTTTTTGTTGGTTTTTTTATTTGTTTTTTTTCCTACTAATGCTCATGATTCAGGAATATGATGCTTTTCCTTAATTAAGTTTGTCTTTGGGAAAATTTGTGCCATTTTTTGCCAGATGCCCTCTGTATCAAAGCATGTGGATCTTAGATGTTGTTTGACTGTAGCCAGAGTTGTCCTTGAAATCTTTGGAATCTGGTCAATTTTGTCTCTTTACACTCTTCAGGCTCCCTCTGTTTTTGTGTAATGGTTTCCTATGGGGGTCTGCTGCATTCCAATTGACAGCTTGCCAAAATTTTTTTGTGAAGACAGTAAGACAGAAAAAATGCCAGCAGCAAGGAGAGATTTTTCTGTGCTGTGTAATTAATTCTGCAGGATGAAGAGTCAAGGTTTCAGTAGGTGGCAGTGTGACAGCAGAGTATTAATACAGAACATTATTCCCATAACATTACCCTCACCATATGTCCTAGTCTAAGTCTGAACAGTCTAGAGGGACAGAGTGCGATGAGTCCAATTCTCATTCTATGGAAGCCTAGAGTGTATTCCCCAAATAAATAGCTAAATATTTTACATTCCAGATTGTTCAGTCTTCTGTCTATCTAATGGAATCATAGCCATGATCAATGATTTTTCATCACTTACTGAAACCAGGTGCTGGGGTGAGGATGATGTGACCCTTGTGTCTGTCTGCTACATGTCTCCTAGATGTTGTTTTGGTTTTCTGTGGTTCCTTTGAGGAGCAAAGAGTGAGGTCTGGGGACCAGACAGCTTCCTCAACAACAACTCTGCTTTTTTGGAAAGAAGTCACTTGTTTAAATTCATTAGCAAGTATAGTATGCATCTGTTCTCTTTCTTTTGGCTAAGTCTGTGATTTGGCTTGTCTACTATGTGGAATGAGAATGCTGTGAAGTGCGTCAAGAAGACATGCCCAAAGGGCAAGCAAATGGCTTGTGATTTTTCATTATGATGTTCACTGTGGGGAAAATAGAACAATGTTTTCTTCAATCTCCAGAAATTGGCCCTGGGCCATTGGTTCTTGCCATACCTATACCCCTAAACTTCCAGCGGGGCTCTGTGCCTTCTCTCAACAGAAGTTCTGACCCTCTTGATGGGAGCCTAAAAGATCTACCAAGATTTTCCTAAAAGATTGGAACCTGGGCCGAAATCATTCCAACTATTTGTTGGGTTAAGGCTATCCATGGAAAATCTTTGCTACAATCTTTCTTTCCTTCCCAGTGGTTCTCCGCTTCTTTACCACCTCCCAAACTGTGTCTGTGTTTCCTGTTAGCCAGCTGCTGACTGACTTTGGGAACCCTGTCATTTGCTTCTAACTCCTTCCTCTGGTAGGTGCCCATGCCTCTAGGTTGCCCACAGACCCTAACTGTGGGACTCTAACTAGGCCCTCCTTCTGTTGCCCTGTGTTTTGGACCAATCTCTTTTCCTCTATCAGACTTCATTGGTTTTCTCTCCTTTTTACTAAAGAAGGCTCTTCTCAGCAGTAATTAGGAAAGGGTCTGAGAAATTATTTTGCACTAAGGTGTTAGTAGACTGATAAGCTTCTTTTGGGCCATTCATATTTTTATAGCAGATAATAAAGGAATGGTAGAATCTGAAATGTAGATGGTTGAGGACTTGGACCTTTAGCTCACACCACATTGGTTGCTCCTTTCTGAACCTCAAGGAGATATTATAGAAAAGATTCAAGTGTTAGGTATGGATTGGATCACTGATGCCCCTTCCTACTCTTAGATTGCTAATATTTTATGATTAGTCTAGAGCAGAGGTTCTTAACCTGGAGTCCTTTAGTTTGTTTTAAAATTTTCGATAACTATTCTTAATGTGAGTATCCCTTCCACATCACCAAGGTTTAGGGGCATGGTGCCCTCATGATCTGGAAAATCCACATAACATTTTTTGGCCCTCCCTTCATACCAGAGAAGAAATTTGAATTATTATGACACTGAAAGGTAAAATATGTCAATATTATACAATACAATGCAATACATATTTTTTGCATTTCTGAGTTTCTAAATTTTTTCTGTGTTATTTGCTGGCCTTCTCATGTCACCTGTGGCTTCTGCAGAACTCCAAAAAATTCTCATTTAATTTCTTATGCTGACCTGTCATATACTGAAATTATGATGGGGAATGTCACAATGTGGAAGGGATAACTATAATTGGTTTTTAAAAATAATCCTGTTTTATTTCGTGCATTTAAAAACTTTCTTCTGAGGAGGAACCCAAAAGTTTCAGCAGACTGTTAAAGGGGTCCATAACATGGAAAAAGTTAAAAACCCCTGGTCTAAAGGGAACCTGTATTAGGTGGTGGATCTTACTTACAGAGTGGGGATTATGAAGTGATTCCCTTGGGCCTTTTCAGTCCAGAGAGCGCCATCTTTTCTGATTGTTGCAAACGCAGAATCCCAGGATCAGGGAATTTGAGAACAGGAAGAGACTTTCCTTCAGGGGCCATCAAGCCCAATCCATACATGAAAGGAATCCCCACTGCACATTTCCAAGAAATGGTTATCCATATCCAACTTCTGCCTGAGGACCCCCACCCTCCATCCCAAAGCTGCACGGCTCAAATTGTTAGGAAGTTCTTCCTAATATTGAGCCTAACCTGGCCTCCATAACTTCTTCCCATCACTCTGGTTCTGCCCTCTGCAACCAAACAGAAAAAATCTAATCCCTCCTTCACATGACAGCCCTTCAGATACTTGAAGACAGCTGTCACGTCCATCCCCCCTCCATCTCTAGTCTTCTCCAGGCTAAACATCCCCAATTCCTTAAACAGATCATCATATAACATGAACTCAAGGCCCTACTCTATCCTGGTGGCCTTCCTCAGGACTCTCTCAATCTCATTAATGTCCTCTACTCCTTCTAAACACCTAATTACTGGCATACCAGACATCCAGAGCCTTCTCCCTGAAGGGCATGCCAGGGTGCTGTGCAGTCTACATTTTCACATACGTGTACAAATATGACCTCATTTTATGCTATCATGTTTCTGAAAGTTGCATATGATCAATATTTAATATGAATATTTTCATTGAAATCACAGATCTGAACCAAATATATAATATATATAGACACATGTATGCATGTGTATACAAACATACATGCATATGTACTAGAAGATCTCTTAGAGCTGGAGGGTTTTTTCACCTCTGAAGTCCTACAATTCTCTCTCTCTCTCTCTCTCTCTCTCTCTCTCTCTCTCTCTCTCTCTCTCTCTCTCTCTCTCTCTCTTTCCTGAAACAAATGAACAACAACAAGAAGAAGAGTTTAAAAGATTGCTGGCTGGGAACTTGGCTAATTAACCTGCATGTCTAAAGCAGCAATAAATGCACACTAAGACTTGTCAAGTGAAAACCACTCTGCATCTATCTGAGTACTTTTAGTCATGCACCCCTGCTAGGACCAGAAGTATTACATCCCATTATTATTTTCTGCATTCTTACATTGCTAGTCTGTCCTGCCAGTGACCAGGGTAGGACCAAGCTGTTGAAATAGAAGCCTGGGTCTCTTTTCTTTCCTTTTTAATTATTTCTTTTGGTCAAAAGAAAATCAATTAGCATTATTTGAGCACTTACTATAGGTTCAGTCCTGTGCTTGGTCCTGAGACATCAAGACAAACCTGAAACTGTCCCTCCCCTTGAGGAGCCTAAATTCTACTGGGGGAAACAATTTGTACACATAATGGAGGAGATTTGGTTTCTACTCTTCCCCTAATTCATTTGATATAACTCTAGACATTAAGATTTTGATGTGTTAACAAGGTGTTAACATAAAATGATGGACTTGGAGTCACGAGGACCAGGTTCAGATCCTATCTCTGACATTTAGTAGCTGGGTCATCCTGGGTAAATGACTTAACTTCTCTGGCATTCAATGTCCTCATCTGTAAAATAAGGGCCTATAAGGTCTGTTTCAGCTCTAAATCTAGGATCTTATTAATGCATGCTATCTATTTATTAGTATAAACACTTCCTTGATTGAATTAGAGGGGAGCAATACCACTGGATGAGCAAAAATTGGCCCTACCCCCGAAGGGTTTGACATAACTAAGACTTGGATATAGTCTATAGCTCAAATGAGTTGAAGAGAGAACCCAGGGAAGAACCCAGAGCTTAAGGGGATTAGATGAATTTCTCTCCTCAGTACTGACGACGGCCTTAGTATCTAGCAGCTGAGCAACTTACTTAAAAGAGACAACGTGTGCAGCAGGTGAAGTATTTTTTTTTTTGGCAAGGCAATTGGGGTTAAGTGACTTGCCCAGGATCACAAAGCTAGCAAGTATCAAGTGTCGGAGGTCAATTTTGAACTCAGGTCCTCCTGACTCCAGGGTTGGTGCTCTATTCACTACACCACCTAGATACTCCTAAAGTATCGTTCAAGGCATAACTCAAGGCATAGGTGAGGGAGCAGATTTATATTCCAGAGTTATATGGATACAGAAAGTTAATCTCTAGAGGGAGGATACAATATTGAAGAATGGGTCATCTACCAGTGAAAAAGAAGGCCAGCTCTGGACTCAAGTAAGTAGTCCCAGCAATCAAGAGTCAAGCTATAGATAACTGACCCTTGAAATCCAACAGAGCAGCCCCTCCAGAAGAGACACCAAGCCCAATGGGTGGCTTTGTGAAGAAGACTCCGCAAGAGAGGAAGTACTTAAAAGTCACACAGTAATGGAGGAGTTAGTAGTCTTGGTCATGTGTTCCTTATGCATGTGCCTTACTATCATTGTACTTTATGTTTGCGTCTGCCTACTCTTCTCATGGACATTGTGTATATTTGTGGGATACTGTACACCAGGCTTATGGAGGCAATATTTTATAGCTACTTTTAAAATATGATAAAATAAAATAAAATAAGATTTTATAAATGATTTTGACAAGAGTTAATTATGCTAAGTGGCTGACTATTAAGTGGCTTATGAACCAAAATTTTAAGGAGTAGAAGTTTGCCTCAATTCACCATCTGTAAAATGGTCTGGAGAACGATATGGCAACCCACTCTTTGCTAAGAAAACCCCAAAGAGGGTCACAAAGAGTTAGATATGACTGAAAATGCCTAACCTGACCCATAGGGTATCTTTATAATCTGAGTGGCAGAATTCTTTGGGAGGCAGCATAGTATGAGATAAACCACACTACAGGAGAACTGAGGTCTTGTCCCCATTCTGACTCTGACTTATTGTGCAACATGGGCAACTCACATAAGTGTCCTGTATCTCGGTTTTCTCTAAGGTAAAATGAGGTGATCCGACTAAGTGATCTCTAAAGTCCTTCCCAGTTTTTAGATTCTGTGATACTATTTCCAACAACAGTCATTGTCAAGAGTTTACCAGATGTTTACAAAAGGTGTGTTGCATTTTAAGTTGTGACATCTGCACCGTCGGTTGCCGTCCTCACCATGTATCTTTGGCCCAAGAAGGAGCACTGTGATTACTTGTTTAGTGAGGTTTGCTTCATCAAAGTACCTGCTGAGGAATCTTGTAGAGTAGCTGATACTTTGTGTTTCTGGGTTCTTACTTCACAGTAAATAAAGCTTATACAACAATCATAACACTTTCTCTTTACATAGCACCTCTTATCTGATGCCTCCATAACTCTTTACTAACCACAAGGATTTCCCAACACCCTGGGAAAGGAGTTTGTTTTTCTTCAGTTACATTCCGAACAAATCAAGGGAGAACACGAGGCTTGAGGTCCATTGGCAGCGAGCGCCATATTCATCCCGAGATTCCATGCTGTGCTCCCCTCCTTCAGGCACGTTGGAAGATGGACTATCACCTCAGACCTATGTCCCCCTGTCTTGACCAGCAAGTGGAATCATGAACCCTGAGAAGACTGCCACCTGTGGCACTCAGTGTACCAACCCCCCAGGTCACAGTGCGGGTACTTTCAGCCAGAAATAGGATGGTTTTCAGACTGCAGAGGCAGGAAGGTAACAATGTGACTAAATTCAAAGCCAAGAAAATTACCGCTGACCGTGTCCTAAATGGTGCTGGAAAAAGCATTGGACCAAGAGACAAAAAGGTTCAAATCCTACCGCTGACACTTGCTAGCCATGCAACCAGGGACAAGTCATCTAAACTCTCTTAGCTTCAATTTCCCTGTCTGTAAAATAGGGATAACAATATCTATTGTATCTACCTCACAGAATTGTTGCGAAGTCCAAACGATATTTTATACACACACATATATTTATGTACCTATATGTATATATCAGTTATTATTTATGGCTACTGAAATTAAGTGTCTCACCATGTAAGAATTTGAGTGCCACTTACCAGAGAAAATTATGTTTTATTTAGTATCCAGAAAAACAAAAGACTTCTTCTAAGAGTATTATTTGTCTTGAATCAATGAAGTTGGGTCTTCATTCTAAAGGATAATGGAGTCTGGTTGAATTGCAGTTTTGTTTAAGAGGCATATTTTCTGCCTTCAGCTTTCAACCTCAGGAATTCTATACTCACTATGACTAGCAATCATATTCAGGCTGTAGCTTGGTTAGGGGTAAGTGGGAAAGGGTGGTAAAAATGATGAGGGGAGAATGAAGGAGGGGAGAATGGAGAAAACAGAAATGTTTTTGGTGAGCATGAAGGAGGTTTAGTGGAAAGAACCTTGATTTTAGTCATAGGCCCTAGGTTAAAATCCACTTACTACTGTGTTATTTTGGGCAAGTCACTCAATTTCTCTGTGCCTCAGCTTCTTCATCCATCAAATAAGGGGTGTGCATGAGAATAACCTTAGAGATACCTTGTATTTCTAAATCTGTGATCCTACAGAGTTGGCCCTATTGCTTCAATGTAACATTCCTTGAACCCTGAAGGGCATGAACGAGTTCTTTACTTGAGTGCTTAGTCTAGTCTCTGTGCTTCTAGGATAGGTAGGGTGCTATTATATGACTTCCCAGCCCCTGGTGCTGCCTTCTTTCTCTTTCACATGGGAAATCACGTACTATACCCAGTCCAATCTCCTAAATCTTGTCCCTATTTTCTATTCCAGTTTACTTTGAGACATATAGGTCTTTTTACATTCACTCCTCCAGCTAAAAGTTCAAGAATTCAACAAAAAGGTTTGGAAGAGCTGCTATGTTAAATGGGATAGTAAGTTAATTAGGGATGTGTAAAAGGATTGCCTTGTGGGTCCAGTTGAGGCTATATAAACATCAATCTGTAGTAGAATATTAGCTGAGTCACCCAGAAATTCATAGGAGACGAAGATAAAAAAGTCAGAAGTAAAACCCCTGGAGCAGCTAGATGGCACGGTAGATAAGAGTGCCAGGACAGGAATCAGGAAGACTGAGTTCAAATCTTGCATTAGATACTTACTAGCTGTATAACCCTCGGAAAGCCATTTAACCTGGTTTGCCTCAGTTTCCTCGAGTGTAAAATGAGCTAAGGAAAGAAATGGCAAACCACTCCAGTTTCTTTGCCAATAAACCCCCCAAAAGGGGTCATAAAAGTGGGACATGACTGAAAACAACTCAGGTTGTTGTGTTTGTCTTTTGTTTTCGAAGAGGACCATGGCATCAGGGAAATGATGACATGACTTGCAGTTGACTTTGATTTGAGTGAGGGAGGGCTGTGCAAGGTCACCAGCCTCACTTTCTCCTTCAGAGCCATCTGGATCCAGTAACCAGATATTCATCAAGATGACTGGAGATGACCCAGGATGCAATGGAATACAGTGGCCCTTTAAGGCTAAGGGGCCTTTTCATGTACTCACTTAGAGTGAAGTAACACCCATTCCATGAATAGGCCTCTTTAAGAAGTGAGTCAAGGGATGGCCCCTTTAATTATAAAAAAAGAAAAAAAATCAAGCTGGGAGGGGAAGACCCTCAGGGTCAACAACAGCAACAAAAACCCTGACCTCTAACATCAATAAACAAATGTTTAAAGTCTAGGAACAAGTCTAGTCCTAGTGCAAAGGAAATAATTTTTACCTTACAGGCGTCACTGAGATTTGGTGGGATGAAACTCATGACTTGACTATGTTTTTGGATACGCATGCCTAATTCTAAAGAAATAGGGTAGGTAAAAATAGGGGTACTGTAGCTTTGTATATTAAGAGGAGTCCACAAGGGACAATTGTACTCGGGACCAGATTCCTACTAACAAGGAGGAACTGGTTGCTGAAATGATGGACCTAATGGTGGGGTGGGGTGGGGTGGGGTGGGGAGGTAAGTGGCCATTCCATCTCAGAATTTGTGATAGAAGAGTCAATCTAGGCATAGCTTGATACGCACCCTAGAATGGGAGAAAATAGATTACAAACAGTTCAAAAGATAAATAGGATCCCATGGACTAAAATTTTCTTTTCTTTTTTAATTTTATTTAATATATTTAGTTTTCAGCATTGATTTTCACAAGAGTTTGAATTACAACTTTTCTCCCCATTTCTACCCTCCCCCCACCACTCCAAGATGGCATATATTCTGGTTTCCCTGTTCCCCAGTCTGCCCTCCCTTCTGTCACCCCCCTGCCCTCCCATCCCCTTTTCCCTTCCTTTGTTGTCAGGCAAGATAAATTTCTATGCCCCATTGCCTGTGTATCTTATTTTCTAGTTGCATGCAAAAAACTTTTTTTTTTGTTTTTGAACATCTGTTTTTAAAACTTTGAGTTCCAAATT
>CM053622.1:125901615-125927517 GCA_028646595.1 Phalanger gymnotis | reverse complement strand
TTGAGATCTTCCATGGCCTGAGACCAGTTCATGTTTTTCTTGGAGGCTTTTGTTGTAGGTTCTTTGACTTTGTTGACTTCTTCGGGCTGTATATTTTGGTCTTCTTTGTCACCAAAGAAAGATTCCAGAGTCTGAGACTGAATCTGGGTGCATTTTCGCTGCCTGGCCATGTTCCCAGACAACTTACTTGACCCTTGAGTTTTTCCGCAGGATATGACTGCTTGTAGAGTAGAGAGTTCTATGTTCCAAGCTTGGGCGGATGTGTTGCCACACCAGCACTCCTCCTTCCCCAAGAACCCCCAACCTGGACTGGACTTAGATCTTCAGCTCTTCACTCCTGCTCTGATCTGCCACTTAATTTCTCCCACCAGGTGGGCCTGGGGCTGGAAGCAACTGCAGCTGTAGTTCTGTAGCTGCCCCTCCTCTGCTGCCCCTGCGGCGGTGGCTGAACCGCAAACTCCCTGTCCCAAGCAGCTTTTCCTACTAACCTTCTCTGTTGTCTTTAGTGTTTGTGGGTTGAGAAGTCTGGTAACTGCTGCAGCTCACTGATTCAGGGTGCTAGGGCTTTTTCCGCCCGGCTCCTGGTCTGGTTGGTCTGCGCCACCCACGCTGGGCTCTGCTCCGCTCCACTCCACTCCCAGCTCCAGGATAGACCTTACCCAGAGACCATCCAGGCTGTCCTGCTTCCCTCCGCCACTTTGTGGGCTCTGAAGTTCTTCTCTGTTTTCTTTGGTGTCTGTGGGTTGAGAAGGCTGGGCTCTGCTCCACTCTGCTCCAATCCCAGCTCCGTGCGCGAAAGAACTCACCCAGCGACCATCCAGGCTGTCCTGGGCTGGAGCCCTGCTTCCCTCTGTTATTTTGTGTGTCCTGCAGCTCTAGAATTGCTTCAGAGCCATTTTTTATAGGTTTTTGGAGGGACTTGGTGGGGAGCTTACGTCAGTCCCTGATTTCCAGCTGCCATCTTGGCTCCACCCCCGCCATGGGCTAAAATTTTCAGAGAAAGTCAATGAGGTCATGAATCTGTTTGGATATTAGTATAGGAAGGTCTTCAGTGAGGAAGTCCTAATAAAGCAGATCAGTAAATGTTCTGCCACATTTGGTATTAGCACATTACCTAGGGCACTCAGAAATTAAGTACTTTTCCAGAGTCACACAGCCAGTGTCAGTCAAAAGTAGCTCTTGAACCCAATCTTTCTGACTCCAAGGCCAGTTCTCTATTCCCTATACATCACACTGCCTGTCTTCTTGAATGATTCATATGGCTGTCTAAGCCACAGTCCGAATACAATCTTTATGGAGTAGTGTGAAACTATCCCACACGTCTGATAAAAGGAAAAACTTCTTTATCACTCCCACCCCACCCTGCACCTCCTCAGTTAATCAATGGCTTGCTCTAGCTATACATAAAGCCAACTTGACAGTGACCCCATTCACGCTGTTGCCACAGACCCTTGGATCTCCCTCCCCAACTGCATCTGCTGGCCATACCAAGGCTGGGGTGGAGTCTGTTTATTAGTAGTGTTCTAGCTGCACATTTACCAGATTCCAGTTAGTAGAGTTCTCCAGCCTCTCTTCATGTTTTGATTAAGAAGGGAGTGTGTTCACTTCTTTTACTATTCCCTAGCAAGCATGCTTATGGCTAATGTGATTGTTCCCTGGCCCTTGGAATGCCACAGCTGCTCCTGCCATACCTCATGCCCAGACTCTACTTCGTGTGTGGGATTATTTGCTCCCAAATATCTCCAGTGCGGCAGGGTAGGGTGGAGCATGTGGAGCACTATAGTACCTGTCTGTACATGTCTTATCCATCATTTCTCAGGCTTCCCAGGAACTAGAAAATGAGTTTACAAATAAAGCAAACCCCAGACCATAAATGTGAGATGCACACACACATACACACACACACACACACACACACACACACACACAGAGAGAGAGAGAGAGAGAGAGAGAGAGAGAGAGAGAGAGAGAGAGAGTCTAACTTTATATGAATAGATTAAAAAAATTTATTCTTTCAATTGGTGGTCAATAAGCATTAAGTGACTACTATGTGACATGCACTGTGTTAAGTGCTGGGGCTACAAATATGAAAAAAGAAAGATAGACGTTGCCCTCAAGGAGCTTGCAATCTAATGGAGGAAGCAACAAACAAAAGGAAGCAGAAAAGGGGTCAAAACCATTCCCTGTTCCTAATAATAGTAATTAAATACACTCAAGTAAATGACAAAAATTGCTCCCTTCCATCTCACTGAATCTCCCTGTGATACCACCAAAAGTCCTATCAGAAGTTCCAAGGCTGGCATAGAAGCTTGAAGATTGAAAACTACATTCGTGGATCACTAGGTCAGCTCACAAGATTTGACCTTAAACTTGGTCTAGCACAGGTTGAAGGGCTGGACTCAGCAAGGTTTGTCTAATAAGGTTTCTTTCAGGGGCAGAATTCACAAAAGTGCCACTCAGGAACAAACCAAGTATAAATATTTTTTCTTTTTCTTTATTTTTAATATTCATTAAAATTTTTTTCAACCATATACTGTAACTAGTGATCCAGAAATCCAAATTCTATTCTCACAAATGACAATGCATAACACAACCTAGTCATGCCTGTTAAAAAGGCATGACTTTTCTCCTTGTCCTTACAAAAGTCTGCCACAAGGTGAACACCAACATGCTATAGAGGACTTCCTCCATCTCTCCAGATATGAGAAGGGTGCCATTGAAGCACTCTGGCTATCTGCCTGCCATCCCTTATTCACAGATGCTCAACTTCTCTTCCTAGCATATATTTCCTCAATGTTACCTTTTGCACCTGTTCTTGGTAGTTTCTCATTGGTTATATGTTGTAACCTGCTCACACCTACCATAAATCTTTTCCACTGTCCTCAGTATGATACAAGTTTTTTTTTTTTATAATCATGAGTCCAGACCAAGAAAGCTCCACTAGAGAGCCTTCAGTGATTGGAAAACTCAGGACCTTATGGTGGCAGCCAGTTCTAATTTCAGGTAGCTCTAAGTGGTAGGCTTTTTTATGTTCCCAGTTCTCTCTCTCCTTCCATTTTCTCCCCAAGCCATTGTGTTTTTTCTTACATTGAGTTTAAATCTGCTTCTCTTTACTTTCTACTCCATTAATTCTAGCTCTGCTTTCTGGGGTTGGCTTGGAACCCTTAAATGGTGCAGTGGATGGAGTGCTAGACTTGGAGCTGGAAAAACGAGTTCGAATACTGCTTCGAATAAACACTCACAGTGTGACACTGAGAAAATCACTTACTTTTTTCTGTGACTCAGTTTCCTCTGGAGAATGATGGGGTTGGACTTAATCTCCTCTAGAATCTCTCAATCTATGGTCCTAAGTAAGTATAATAGCTCTTAAAATACTTATTATCTTTAGGTCTCCCTTCTCCAGGTGAAACATTTCTAGTTCCTTCAGCTGATTTTCTTGGGGCACAGTCTCCAGTCTTCCCATCATCTCGATTGTCCTTCCTTGGACCTGCTCCAATTTTTCAATGTTCTTCCTAAAACATGGTGGCCAAAAAGGTAATACAGTACCCCAGGTATGATCTGACCAGGGCTAAGTCTGGTGGCCACTCCCTCCCAGGACACTAGGATTTAGAGGCAGCCAGAAAGTATGGTGGAAAGAGCAGTAGACTGGGAGTCAGGATGACCTGAACTCAAATCTTGTCTCAGACACATACTAGCTGTGTGATCCTGGACAAGTCACTTATCCTCTATCTGTCTCAGTTTCCTCATCTATAAAGTGAGGACAATAATAGCACTTACCTCTCAGGCTTGTGAGGATAAAATGAAATAATATTTTTTTAACCTATAAGCACTATATAAATGCTAGCTATTATCATGCTTATGACTATTACAGTTTTATTAACAGCCCAAATTGCTTTAGTTTTTGGTGACTACACATCATACCACTGACTTATTTTGACTTTGCAGTGCCCTAAAGCCTATGGATATTTTTCCAGACAAATTGTTGTCTCACCTAGCCTTTATTTGTGCAATCCTCATTATTCTAGCCTGTCAAGATCTTTCTTGGAACCTGATTCTGTCATCTGAAATGTTAGCTATCCCTTCCAACTGCCTGTTACTTGCAAATTTCACAAGCATGCTATCTATGCCTCCATCTAATGTGTGTGTGTGTGTATATATATATATATATATATATATATGTATGTATTTAAACATGATCTCAATAAAAGTCAAGTAAATCACTTTTAAAGATTTATAAATCACATTTTAAAGATTATAGATTATAGATCTCCCAGAAGAACAGAAGAAGTTAAAAACCCTGAATATCATAATGCATGAAATAATGTGAGAAAACCATCCAGAACTTTTGAACGCAGAAAACAAAGTGCCAATAAAAAGAATTCATGAATCTCTTGAGAATAAAAATATGTGTGTGTGTGTGTGTGTGTGTGTTTACCAAATATCTGTACCAAAGCATAGAATTTGAGAGTTTGATGGCTCTCAGTGGCTATCTAGTCCAATCCATAATGGAAAAGGAATCCTCACTACAACAAACACTTGAGAAATTGTAATCCTGCTTGAAGATTTTGTTTGAATACTTCCAATAAGGAGGAACCCATGACCTCTTTGAGGCAGCCTAATCTACTTTTGGATAGCTCTAGCTATTAGAGGTTTTCCCAGAATTCTAAATCTGTGCTGATGCAACTTCCACTCCTTATGTCTAGTTCTGCCCTCTGAGTCTAAAAAGAATAAGACTAATTTTTCTTCTATTAGACAACATTGTTTAAATACTTAAAGAGAGATCTCCTGCCCCACACCCTCTAACTTCCAGGTTAAACATCCCTTGGTCCTTAAACTGACCATCATATGGCATGGACTTGAGACCCTTCACTATTCTGTTTGCCATCCTTTGGACATTCTGCAACCTATCCTTCTTAAACTGTGGTGGCCTGATCAGGGCAGCACATAGTGGAATTTTACTTCCTTGATTCCGGAATCTATGTCTCTTAATGCAGCCCAAGTGACTGCATTGGGCAGCTAGGTGGTACAGCGGATAGAGTACTGGGCCTGGAGTCAGGAGGACTCCTCTTCCTGAGCTCAGTCTGGCCTCAGACACTTATTAGCAGTGTGACCTTGGGCAAGTCATTTTACTCTGCCTCAGGTTCTTCATCTGTAAAATGATCTGGAGAAGCAAATGGCAAGAAAACCCCAAATGGGGTCATGAAGAGTCAGACACGACTGAAAAATAACTAAATAACAACAACAAAGTGTACAGCCCAATCTCAAATAGCCCTTTTAGCTGCCATATGATAATGCCGGCTTGCACTGACTTTGCTGTCTTCTAAAACCCTCCAAATCTTTTTCATACAAACTACTGTCTGATCATGTCACCTTCATCCATGTTTATGAGGTCAGTTTTTTGAATCAAAGTGCAAGCCTTTACCCCATTAAACTCCATCTTATTAGATTCAGTTCCAACATTCTTTGGCCAAAATAAAATCCCTGGATGATACCACTTCCCCAGACATCACTTCAGGTTGATGTTGACTCATCAGTCACTATACTGTGGGTGCAGTCATTCTACCAGCCCTAAATATATCTAACTGTACTGTCATGTAGCCCACATCTCTCCATCTTTGTCAGGTATACTGTGCCTATAGACCAGAGTATGCTATGTATGTTTTAGTTCATTTTCTCCCAGAGCTACATTAAAAAAAAACAGAAACAAAAATAACATACCCCAAATAGATAGTAATGAAGTGAATGAATGATTTATGTGAGTGCAGAACACAAAGCAATATTTCTTTCTTGCTGAACAAACCACCATTCAGGAGAGAGCTCGATATAGTGGAAACAGTACTAGTTTCTGGAGTCAGCGGATCTGGGGTTAAAATCCTGCCTCTGGCACTTATTATCTGTGTGAGACCTTGGCTAAGTCATTTAACCTTGATGAGCTTCAGTTTCCTTCATCTGTAAAATGAAGGGATTGGATTAGATGGTTTCTGCGGGTAAAAACAGCAATCCTATTGCAGACACCACATCCCAGAACATCAAAGTCAAACACTTTTTGTTTCCCAACCTTACATCAAGCCAATGATGCATGTGAAAGCCTCAAGCAGTTAATTTATTTCCTAGGATCCTAGATCCCAAAGAAAGTGATGAAGCCTCATTGTCGTTCAGCTATTTTCAGTTGTATCCAACTTTTCATGACCCCATTCAGGGTTTTCTTGGCAAAGATACTGGAACAGTTTGCCATTTCCTTCTTCAGCTTATTTTATAGATGAGGAAACTGAGGCAAGCAGTTAAGCGATTTGCCCAGGGTCACACAGCTAATAAGTGTCCGAGGCTGGATTTGAGCTCAGGAAGAGTAGTCTTCCTGACAGCTCAGTATAACAGTAACATATTTACATGTTACCTTATAGTTTACAAAGTATTTTCTTCCCAGTAATCCCATGAGTTGGGGAATGCAAGAGTTATAATACTCATGTAACATATATATATATATATGTATATATATATACATATATATATGGAAAATGAGACAATTAGTGAATTGCCCGCAGTGACATAGTTACCCATTTGGAAGGGAGGGCCTGGACTCAGATTCAGCTCTTTTGAATCTGGTTCCAAACTAATCTGGATCTAACTCTAGTTCGATTCAATTTAACAAACATTTTATTGATTAAATAATGCCCATACCAGTCATACTCATTTCAAACTTAGATTAGCTTATGACTCTCAAGACTACTTTGCCATCTTTGCTTCCACTTCCTCCTGTCTCCCACTTTTCAACTCTTCTTTATGTGTTGCCTTCACACATTAGAATGTAAGCTCTTTGAGGGCTTGTATTTGTATTCCCAGTGCCTTACACAGTGCTTGGCATATACTAAGTGTGCTATCTATCTATCCATCCATCCATCCATCCACCCATCTACTTATCTAACTATCTATCAAAAGCCTATGTTATACAGAGTACTATGTTCTAGTACTAGGAGAGATACAATGTTTAGACAGAAACCTCTGCCTTCATGAAGTTTGTGGTCTATTAAGGGAATACAACCCACATGCAGATAACCAAATTATAAAATAACACATATGTCAGGTATATAAGATATGTGTCAAACAATATTAAGAGAGATTAAAGCTTTGCTTTCATGTAGTGGCTCAAACCAACTCTTGGCCTACCACTCTCACAACCACACCCAAAGGTTGGCTCTTATACTACCATGCCAAATCACAAACTCCAGCACCAATACTCATGGGCAGTGGCTTGAGTGTTACACTTGTCTTGTACCGCTCTTTGCCTTCTCTTGGCATTCTCAGCCCTAAAATTGGAAGTTACTGAAGAATTTGGAGCAGTGGAATGATATGGCCAGACCTGTACTATGAAGAACATTAACCAAGCAGTGGTTTAAGGGATAGATTAGAAGGACTGAGAGTGAAGGATGGGGTGGGTACCTGTAAGGATGTTACTTCAGTGACTCCAGGGTGGTTATGGGAACCTACAGTAGTGTTAGATGAGGTTGCCTTCTTTGGCACAAAAAGCCAAAAGCAGCTCCTCTCTCATCACCTGCCTTTTTCAAACTCTGGAAGGTGGAAGGATCGCTATATGATTCACATGACTTTCTTGCTCTCTCATCAAGCCCTCTGCAAAATAACGAAGCAGGCAAAGGTGGTTCCCTCAACTCTTCATTCTGTATCTTGCTGCACCCATTGGCATTTCTCCCACTCTCCATCTCCCAACTTTCCCCTATGGTAGATAAGCTTGTCTAAGCTCCTTTCTTCAAATATTTGAAGGGCTGTCATGTGGAAGAGAGAAACTTGTTCTGCTTGGCCCCACAGGGCAGAATTAGGAACAGTGGGTGGAAGTTGCCGAAAGGCAAATTTTGGCTTGATATAAGGAAAAAAAAAACTTCTTAAGGTTATAGCTATCAAAAACTAGAATAAGAAGCAGATGTCTAAGCAGAGGCTTACTGATTATTTGTCAGGGATTCTTTTGAGTGGATTACTACCTAGGGAGGGGTTTGGACTGCATGATATCTGATTCTTTACAACCCTGAGATGCTGCGATTCAGAGAAATGCACTAGCTAGGGAAATCAGATGACAGAGGTTTGCCTCTCACCTGTGACACCTGTTACCTGTGAACTTGTGGAAGTCATTTAATTTTCTTATGCCTCAGTAAAATAAGGAAGGTAGGGGGTGCCATGCATAGACGACTGGGCCTGGAATCCAGAAGATTCCTCTTCCTGAGGTCAAATCTGGCCTCCGATACTTACCAGCTGTGGGACCCTGGTCAAGTTGCTTAACCCTGTTTGTCTCAGTTCTTCACCTTTCAAATGTGTTGGAGAAGGAAATGGCAAAGTAATCCAGTATCTTTGCCAAGAAAACACCAAATGGAGTCACAAAGAGTCGGACTGAAACAACTGAACAACAACAACAAAAATAAGGAAGATCCACGGTCCCTTACAGCTCTAGATAATAATGATTGCTAGCATTTCTATAGCACTTTGAGGTAGACAGAGTCCTTTACAGATGTCATTTCATTTGATCCCCACAACACCCCCCGGAGGTAGGTGATATTATTATCCTCATTTTACATATGAGGAAACTGAGGCACAGAGAAGATTAAGTGTCTTGCCCAGGGCCACATGGCTAGTAAGTGTCTGAGACAAGATTTGAACTCAGATTTTTCTCACTCCAGGTCTAGCTGCCTTTGTGATGCTATAATCCTTCTCTAGAGGCAGCGTCATTTATACAATACAAAATTGCAAGTACTGAATTGTCAAGGGATTTCAGCAAATGAATTGTGGACAGTTGAAGTAAATTTCAACCTTTTTTAACCTTTCTTTGTATCCCTGTGTGCCTGGCACACAGAAATGCTAGTTGATTGACTGATTGAAAGACAAGTACAGTCTTATTCATGACTCAGCTTGAGCAGGTTAAAAACAGGAAACAATCCATTCAAGATGATTCTTGTTCCTTTCCTTTAGGCCAAAGAGTTCTCTACTCACTCCTGTCATTGTTCTTCTGAATCCTATTTCCATCTTCTAGTTCCAGTTTGAGCTAAGGCCTTTCACCTGTTTTTGAGGCCCTGGTCATTTCCTTTTGGAGCCTCAGGTACATTCCTTCTGACTGTTGGTTGAATCTGGAATCAATAGTAGCCATCTTCCTCATCCACTCAGTTGGTGTCCTTCCATCTTAGACCCTTAGAATCACACTTTCTCTTCATTCTCTTTTCCCCTCCCCTTTGATGTAAGCTCTGAACCCAGACTATTCTCTAGTCCCCAGGACCATAGTCTTAAACCTCCAGGACAATATTAGTACTATAGATTTAAAGGTAGAAGGGTCTTAAGATCAATGCTTTCATTTTACAGATAAGGAAAGTGGGGCCTAGAGAGATTAAATTACTCCCTCAAGGCCATACAGGAATCAGAGTTAGTGGAAGAGGCAGGATTTGAAGCCAGGTCCTCCGATCCCAAATCCAGGCTTTACACCACCGCATCATGCTGTTTCCTTGGCTAATAATTGTTTTGTCTTCTTCCTAGCTAATCTATTTTTCTTTAGAATCACAAAATAATCCAGTCCAACCACTATCCAAAGAGTCCATTAGAAGTCCATGATTCTGCTCTGCCCCAACATCACCAAGCCACCTAGATACTATTTACCTATATGCAGCAAGCACCCAAATCCCATACTACAATAGTCGTATTTGAGGATTTGAGACATGTATTTATATAGTATATCAAAGGTCATGAGCAACATTGTCATGCGCCTATTTTTTTTCTCTATCTCTTACCTTATCAAAATTTGCTCACGATTATCCTATTCCCCCAGGAACCTGCTCACTGCCAGATGACAAGAGTGCTAATTGATAGAAAGAAAGTTGATGATTTAAATGGGCTTTCATAAATTGAGGCTGATGGTCACAGAACAAAGTATCAATGAGAAGAGATGGGCAAGTTGAGACATGAAAGTCACCAAGAAAGCAGGAAGAAAAGATGCATAACTGCATTTGCTACATGTGTAGCAAGTAACTATGACTCTTGGAATGGGAGTGAAGAAAAGGGGAGAGCAAAAATGGGAGGGAACGACAAAGAATTAAAGGAATTCAGCCACAAAATCGTAGATCTCCAGTTGGAAAGGACCTTAACAAATAATAATTTCAGAAAAGTTTCAGGATATAAATTAAATCCTCACAAATCACTAGCATTTTCATATAATGCCAAGAAACCCCAGGAGGGAGAGATAGGAAGAGAAATTCCATTTGAAATAACTATAGAATGTACAAAAAAGATATACACGAGAACTAGATAAAAAAGCTATAAAACATTCTTTGCAGAAATAAAGACATCCTTAAACGATTGGAGAAATATTAATTGCTCATAGATAGGCAGAACCACTACAATAAAATGACATTTATAGCTAAAATAATTTATTTAATGCTACACCAATGTAATTATCTAATCTAACTATGATTATAGAGCTAGAAAAAATAATAACAAAATTTATCTGGAGGCACAAAAGGTCAACAGTCTCAAGGGAAATAACGAAAAAAAAAAGTAGGAATGAAGGGGGTTTAAAAGCACCAAATTTCAAACTATACTACGAAATGGTCATTCTTAGTTTGGTACTGGTTTAAAATAGAGCTAGAACAGTAGAACAAATTAGAGACAAATAAAGAAGCAAAGAAACCTAGGAATTGAATTTTCAATAAAAACACTTCAACTAAAGGGTTAAGGAGTCACTTTTTGACTCTTCACTCTATGCTACTGCCGCTAGGGAATTTGGATATCAGTATGGAAAATAGGTTTAGACCACCCCCTCACAAGTTATACCAAGACAAGTTCCAAAAGGATGTATGCCCTACATATAACAGATCACAAATTAGAGAAATAAGAAAGAAATTACATATCAGATCTATACATGGGGAAAGGTCATGATTAGACAAGGGATAGAAAGGATCACAGAAGATAAAATAGATAATTTTGAGTGCATAAAATTTTTAAAAGTTTTGCACAAACACAATACAGCTAAGATTTGAAGGGAAACAATCCCTGGGGGAGGAGGGAATCCTGTAGCAAGTTTCTCTGATAAATGTCTCATTTTCAAGATATATAAGGGAGTGATTGAAATTTTATAAGAGCCATTCTCCAACAGATAAAAAGTCCAAAGATATGAAAAGATCATTTTCCAAGGAAGAAATACAAACTATCCATACTTATATGAATAAATGATTCACATTATTAACAAATAGAGAAATGCAAATTAAAGCAATTCTGAGGTTCTACCTCATATCCATCAGGTTGGCAAAGGTGGAGGAGAAAAAAATAAAATGACATTTATTGGAGGGGATGCAGGAAAACAGGCACCTTGATACATTGATGTGGGGTTGTGAGTAGGTACAAGCATTCTGGAAAGCAATTTAAAACCACTCACAAAAAGCTACTAAACATTGCATACTCTTTGACCCAGATATACTATTGCCGTATATTCCAAATAGATGAAAGGTTATAGCAGCTCTTTTTGTGGTGACAAAAAACTGGAAACTAAAGGGGTGTCTACTAATTGAGGAATGCCTGAACAAATTGTTGTATTATGAATGTACTACTGTGCTATAAAATATGAGGAAACAGATGGTTTCAAAATGGCATGAAAGACTTGCAAGACCTGATGCAGAGTGAACTGAGCAGAATCAGAGAACAGTTTGTATACTATGTTTACATCAATATTATAAAAATGAACAATTTGGAACATTTAAGAACTCTGGTTAACTAAATGATTGTGACTACAATTCCAGAGGCTGGTAAAGAAGAATGCAGAGTGCCTCGTGACAGAGACATAATGGATTAATATGTAGAGTAAGAAATGCATTTTTGGACATGAACAATGGGAAAACTTGTTTTGCATATCTGTGCTTATGTGAAACAGTGATTCTTTCTTCTCTTCTTTCTTTTCAGTAAGTTTCACTGAGTTTCAGTGAGGTGAGAAGGAGGAAAAATGAATGGTTAATCATGAAAATAAAATTTAAATAAAAAGAAGATTCAAAGTCATCAAATTTCAATGACCTAATTTAATAAATGAGCATACTGAGGCCAGAAAGGTTAAATGATTTCCCCAAGCTCACAGAGACAGTACAACTAGGTCCTGATTAGTGCAAATAATGAATTGCATGAAGTGGGATTATTATTCAAATGATGAATTATTCAAATTTTCATTATATATTCATTTCATTATTCAAATTTTAACTACATGAAGTTATAATTATATGTAAATATGGTAATTGGTTCCAACCCAATAAAAGTAGGCAAAGAAAAAACTTTAAAGTAAGATTTTAAAAATTTTGGTTATTAACATAACAGCAAAGGATGTAAGAAAAATGTACTTCTGACTCAGTTTTCTTACAAAGTAATAGAGTAATTATACAAAGCAAAATTTAAAAAAAAATTACAAATATGTACCTAAAGATAAGCCTACACTTTTTGATCTGGTGAAAACACTTTTTCTCTTTAAATCTCCATACATATGCTGATAGGTGCAAAAACCTTTATCCTCATCTCAGTGAATTTGTTTGCTCCCATTCTTACACTGTGAACCAAATGCAGCTGGATGACTTAAGGCTCTATCTAAAATCACTAATGCTTTAAATGTGATAATATTTTCCTTGTAATATTTTTCAACAGCTGGGCTAAATAACTTGAAAACTAGTCTTCAAAAACAGCTTTAGTCACTCAAGCTTTCTCACTTGACTGCCAAAGAATTGGAAGACATCAATGATTGTAGCCACTCAGAGCTCAAGGATTTTGAGAACAATAAACAAACATTGGTTTTAATTAAAAATCCTCTTCTGTGTTACCTCCCAATCAGGATGAGTTTCTTTCTTTCTTTCTTTCTTTCTTCCTTTCTTTCTTTCTTTCTTTCTTTCTTTCTTTCTTTCTTTCTTTCTTTCTTTCTTTCTTTCTTTCTTTCTTCCTTCCTTCCTTCCTTCCTTTCTTCCTTTCTTCCTTCCTTCCTTCCTTTCTTTCTTTCTTTCTTCCTTCCTTTCTTTCTTTCTTCCTTCCTTCCTTCCTTCCTTCCTTTCTTCCTTCCTTTCTTCCTTTCTTTCTTTCTTCCTTCCTTTCTTCCTTTCTTTCTTACTTTCTTTCTTTCTTTCTTTCTTTCTTTCTTTCTTTCTTTCTTTCTTTCTTTCTTTCTTTCTTTCTTTCTTTCTTTCTTTCTTTCTTCCTTCCTTCCTTCCTTCCTTTCTATCTTTCTGTCTTTCTTTCTTAGAAATATAAGTTCAGAATAGTCTGTTTTATCTATGTTAAAAATTTATTGATCAATGTATTTCCCTTCTTGTTTGTGTTCTTCCAAACATCAGAACATTTAGCTGCCACGTCCTCATCTGCACTGGCTGCCTCTCTGGTAATTTTAACATTATGATATTGAACTTAATTTTTAAAGCATTGGAATCAACCAACATTTGCAGTAGAAATTTCTTCACTATCCATTTCATTTCCATTTTCTTTCACTGTCCTAAATAGATTTGAAGCTTTTGTCTGAATGGCACCTCTGCTAAGAGAAATGTGGTTTTCATTGCAATCTCCAGTCCTTATAGCTAAAAGACACTCCATCTCTACCATTTGTAACACTTCTATTGCTTGTAGTTGGTTGTAAATCACAAAAAGCTGGGGCAATTTTGTCTTTTTCTCTTATTTCTCCTGTGTATCTTACAATATTATGGGCCATTGATTCAGGCATTCAGTCATCTCGTTCTTCTTTTGAGTTACTATGACTACATTTATACCGTACACCAAATTTTTGTTTTAATATTGTGAAAATCCTCTTCTTGTTGTTGTGGTCCAACTCCTCCTCCTCTTCCTCTTCCTCCTCCTCCTCCTCCTCCTCCTCCTTCTCCTCTTCCTCCTTCTCCTCCTTCTCCTCCCCTCTTTCTTTCTTCTTCCATATGAAGTATTTTTTCTTTTGGCCATTTTGTTAAGGGCTCTTTAAAAATCAACACAACTGTTGGTAATCTGGTATGCTATAGCAATTATATTCACCTTTCATGAGAGGCAAATTCAGACTGATGATGTATTAGCATATTAAAACTTGGATCAAAAAGCATCGCATTAATTGAATTTTGGCTCACCTTAAATGCAGCCTGGAATCATTTTGTAATCACACTAAATCAAATTTTGCAGCAGTCAAACTCATGTTAATCTCAACTAGCTGTAATTGACAGCTGGAGTTATCAACCAAGGTTCTTCAATTTGTTCAGTATTCTGCCCACTGTACCACAGCTACAGTCTCTGAAGAGGCTAACAGAGAGGGAAGGAAGAAACAAAAGAATAAGCCTCATTGAGGGACAAAAAGTTGGTCTTATTAACTACTAGCATACTTTAATTGACACAGAGATACTTGAATTTGAGGGCAGCTAGGTGGCATAGTGGATAACGCACTAGCCTTTGGCGGTAGGAAGACTCATATTCATGAGTTCAAATCTGTCCCCAGACACTTACTAGCTGTGTGACTCTGGGCAAGTCACCACTCTAGTATCTTGTCAAGAAAATCCCAAATGGGGTCACTAAGAGTTGGACACAACTAAAATGTCACTTGCATTTGAGAGCTTGTCAGGAAGGAATTTTGCTCTAAAGATACATGAAAATGACTTAGAGCTCCCTCTAGATGTGTGGGTGTGGGGAGGGTTGGCAATGGAAAAAAGAAACTTAGCAACTCACCCCATGACTTTAGGATCCATATTCTGGTGTGTGTGTGTGTGCGTGTGTGTGTGTGTGTGTGTGATTAACAGACACTTGCAAAGTTGCCTAGCCCGGTCTTCAGGGAAAAAACCTAGACTGAAAGATCAAAGACACCTAAAATTGGATTTCTTCTAACAGAACAAACATCAATTAATGTTCTTGTCACTGTGCTAGGTTACAAAGATAAAACAAATTAAAGCAAAACAAACAGCAGCCCCTGCCCTCAAGGAGCTTACTTCTATGTCTTTGTATCCCCCTCAGGGCATAGTGTTCTGTATGTAATCAGCTACTGATACTGAATAAATGGAACTAGACTAGGAAACCACCTCACATGAATCCCCCAACTCCTGCAAAGCCAGAAGACCATTTTGGAGTGTAGGTCCCAGGGCATCTCCATCTTACAGGCCTCTGGAATAAAATTATGAGTTGCATATTTAAGACTAAAGTTCAGAGTGCTCATTATTCTGTCTTTACAACAATTTTTGTGCATGAAAATTTCCAAGTTGTGCCAAATCAAGGCAGCTCTTTGGCCATCTGCCTCCTGTGCTGGATTTGTTGATGGCTCAACAGCTCCCAGAATTCTTTCCATCTTGGCCTTTAGTAGTGTCTATACCGTGCCTAATGATGCAAATAAGGCTGACTCTTGTCTGAATGGCTAAGATCAAATATTCCTCATTGGCTCTGTGTTAGTGCCATGAAAATCCATGAAGCAGTGGCCAAGAGATCAGTGGAACCCAAGAGAAATCTGAGATTTGTTAAATGTTTGTCTCCCTTTAATGGGACTAGAAAAGTGGGGGGGAAATGATGTGTAGTTTGAGTTAACAAGCTTTTTAAGGTTTGCCTTTTAGTCATTTGAATAAGAAGGAAACCCTGTCTGATTAGCACTGGGACTGTGTTGTTCACTTGAACTTGGATAGCACAGTGGGAAAGCAGTGGGAGCTCCCATAGCAAACAGGAAACTAATGAATAGTCTTTGGGTCTGGTCTAGGTTCATTGTGATTCAGGCAGATGCTTTGTCAAATTGCTTTAGCCTTTGTGACCTTAACTGAAAGTAGCCTAATACCTTCTACTTTTCTCACAGGGAGGTAGAGATAATGGGTCAATCCCGACCATAATTGAAACACAATCTCCAAAGCCCTTAGGACACTCAGGCAGAGCAATGCAAACAGGCGCCATTCACAAAGTGACTTTTTTTTCCCTCAAAAAAGGTCTCGTCTTCAGGCTCACCTTCAATAGGAACTAAGAACTGTGAATAAAAAGCTGACAAAAACAGAGTTTAAAAGGATCTCAGAGGTCATTTAGGCTAGTCCATACCTCTAGAGAAATTCCTTTTATGATATATCCCCAGTGACTTTTATGATATCCCCAGCCTCCACTTGTAGACCTTTGAGAATAGGAAACTCATTTCCTGAGGGGCAGCTGATTTCACTTTTGGACAGCTCTATGGACCCAAACGGCAAACCTTTCATTGCCCAGTCAGAGAAGTGTGAGGAGATTGTGGATGGGTTACCAGGAAGGAACCTAACTCATCAAATGATCACAGGTCAAGCAATTTATTACTGATGGATATGCAAGCATGTGGCACCCCCCCTCCCAGGCCTATGGACCCATGGGTAGAATGGCAGTGGAGCAGGAATGCTGTGGGAGAGCCCAGATCTCTGATTCTTGTTGCTGGGAAGATTCGTAGGGAAATAAGTAGGAGGGGTTCTTTAGGGACATTCAATCAGTGGGTGATCTGGACTCCAAACTCTCTGCCCCTCCCTTATTGACCTTGACAAGAGCATTGTGATTAGGAAAGTGTGCTAATTTTGTATACAGGGATTATGATGGTTTATTAACCTGATTATGATAAGTAGAACTTTGCATCCCTTCACCAAACGTAGCTAAGTAAACCTATATTGGGTACATAGAAACTTCTTGGTGCATAGGACAGTTAATCAGTGTCCAAACATGGAGTCACTTCTGTCAGCCAGGGCCTAGCTAGATGAGCAGAAGGCTAACACTACAGGAAGATAGCCTAGAAAAGCTGTGACAAAAGGAAAAGAAAGACCAAGTTGTGAAGAATTTTGAATGACAAGTGGAAGTTTGTATTTTGATCCTAGAGGTAACAGGGAGACACAGGATTTTCTTATTTTAAATTTTCTTTTTATTCTAAACTAAAATTATCTTTCCAATTCTTTGTTCAAGAGGTTTCATTTTTTTTTTTATCTCATTTCATTTCTTCTAAGAATTCATGTATTCCTCTGGATATTCACATAGTCCATGTGGGATATCCATATTTTTCCTGTGTCTCTGCTAACAGCTGTTACAGAGCTAGATTTGTTGATATTAGATGTTTTCTTTTTTCCCTGAATTAGGGCTTTGTGCCAGGGTCAGGCTCTGGCCCCTGCTACACTTTTGGGTGAGATGACCAGCCGTGCTTAGTTTTGCCCTGATCCTCTGGTTCTTGCACAAACCTCTACCCCTTTGGATCTTGGGTGTTTAGAATGCTTCAGGGCCCTATTTGGCATTTAGGATGTGAATGTTAGTGACCCTGGGGCCAATGCACCTGGTCTATTGAGGTCTGAGTGCTATGGTACTGTGTTGGCTGGACCACAGTTCTGGTTGCTGAGTGCTTTTCTGCTTCTGTGGCTTTTAAGGTGCTTTTTGATGATCTTGTGGCATTCTCAGGTGAACCTCCCATTCTTGCCACTTCTGGACATAGACCACTACAGGATACAAATGTCGCTGGGAGGCTACAACTGTCCTAGTGGTGGCTTTGCTACTGGGAGTCTCCAATTGACCTCATGTAGTTCTAGTGTGGAAGATATATCAATGTAGTTTCTCATTGATTTATTGATCATCATTTGGTCCAGTGTAAACTTCAGAGTTGCTGGGGAATATGTGGTTGCTGAGTTGTCTACTCCCAGTACAAGAAGTCCAGTCATTTGGTCTTACTAAGTAAGAGGGTGACATGATCTGGTTCATATAGGCTTTAGGAAAATCACCTGGGCAGCTGTGTGGAGAATGGAGCGAAGAGAGAGAGAGAAAGAGACAGAATCAGAGACACAGAGAGACAGACACTGAGGAAGACAGAGGCTGAAACAGACAGAGACAGAGAGATGGAGAGACAAGAGACAAAAACAGAGAGACAGACACACACATAGAGAGTTTTAAGATAATGCAGGAGAACTTCATATTTTCCTTGTTCTTATGACCAGCTCTGTGTAACACTCTCAGCTAACTCCCATACCTGTTCAATGTGCTAAACTGGGGGCTCTGTTACTAAGGACTCTTGAGTATCCAAAGCAGGCTTTACTTTTTTCTAGGGTTTTCTCCATTCTTTATCATGATACGATGCTATATATTTGATTTATAATTAGAGGGTTGTCAAAGTATTAAGTAGTCTCTGCCCTTCTGTCTGTGAGGTCAGTTCTAGAAATGTAAATGCCAGCTTCCCAAAGTCTGCTCTCCATCATCAAACTTCAGATATTCTTTGTTGTTTTATATACTAAATTCATAGATTAAGTTAATCTTAACTAAAACATTGCTTTAATCGTTTTATACCCCAGCTCAAAATTTTCCAGTGTCTCCTTCCTGCCTAGAGGATACATTCCAAAGTCCTGAACCTGGCATTTGAAGAGCCCAAAGGGTAGCAAAATCCTTAAGTTGGGTGTGGTGGAGTGTGTGGAGTCTGGGTAAGGCTGATAGCATCTGGATTTCCATTTGTTGAGGAGAAAATTAAAGAGACCAAAGGGATTTTACCTGAAGTCCTGAATCAGAATTTTGAAAGGATATAAGAAATCATTTAATCCAATCCCACTCGTCTCATTTTATGGGGAGGAAATTGAGGCTTAGAATAAATGAATTAAAAAAACATTCATTAAGTCTTTACTAATGTAGGCACCATATTAAATGCTGGGGATGAAATACAAAAAAAATGGGGTTTGCCCATTTGTCAGAAGATAATATATAGAGGAATTGTGTCTAGGGAAGGGTGTTTCAGACTGGGAAGTCACTGGATGGTGAGTGGAGTAAAGGGGACTTGATGGTGTTCCCTTTCCAGGAATGGTAGTATCAATTTGATCTTATTCTAGATTACTCAGTAGTTGAGCTATAACTAAAGACAGTTTTCCTGACTTCCAATTCAGTATTTTCCTAAGTGCACCCTGACTGAGTCTAAGTCTACATACACTAAGCAGTTAAGAAAGAATTTTCTCTGGAATTTAATAAACTGGGTAATTGACTTCTGAATCATGAGAGAAACAAGGCCATATAGATTTGGGGCTGCCAGGGAGTTATTGTTTCCAATTTGGCCTCTCCAGTGAAAGGATGGCTGGAGAATCATTTTTAATGAAAAAGTTCAACTAAAAGCACCAGACACTGCAGATTCCTGGGGCAAGAAACCTACAAAAGTCAAAAAGCAAACAGCAGGAAAAGGAAAGGCAGCAGAGAAAGGCCACTAAAAGAAAGATGGTGTACCACTGACCTTCTAGAGAGATTCCACTAAGCTCATGGAACTTTAGGATAATTAAAACAACTTCGGAAGAGAGAAAGGTATGGAAGAGGCACCATTGATCTCTGCAATGGGAGCCACAGGACAGAGGAGCAGCCAGTCATTTAAATGAAGTAACACTTTTTCCTTTGCCCTCATTAAAGAAAATAAATCACTAAATTAGAGGGTTCCACTGCTGCTGGGAAACCACACCAGAAAGGAAAATACCTGCATGACTCAAATGCCCTAGGCGCTTGAGGAGGCTATGTATTTACTCAGAACCTTTAGCTCTTAGAAGCACAGAGCACTTTTCATTACCTCAAGAACTCTGAGAGCATTTCTTAAAGAAGTGAACTGCGTACACACTAGGGTCCTGCAGCTTTCCCTCCTGCTCCAGCTTTGTACTTGAAATTATAATTAGTTGGTTTCTGCCCAAGTAAAACAACTCAATTAGTCTCCCTCCATGAAACCCCCAGTCCCAAAACCCATTGATATGAGACTCTCCTTGTTGCTGGAGATCTTGCCAACTCTGGCCTTTCTACCCTTCTGGTAGTCCCATAGCCTTCATTTCCACCAATAAGAAGAGAGTCCCATACCAATGGGCTTTGGGATTGGGGGTTACATCCATCTATAGATTGCTAAGATAGGAAAAGAATACTTTATAGACCCCTTGAAAGTTTCCCAAGCTTCAAAACAACCTCAAGAGGGAGAAACCTTGGAGTAGTGCACAGAAGGCTGGCCTGGATTTAGGGAGAACCTGGCAATATTCAGGTCCTGCCTTTTACTCTACAGATAAGTGGCTTGTGGCCTTGGACAAGCCTCTAAGATGAATCATCTGCATTAGTTAAGAGATTTTCCTTCTCAGGAGTTCCCTTTATTAATGAAATTACAGGGTCTGGTCTGCAACTTTAAATATGATATAATATAATTATTGGGATAATATAAATGCTGGTAGCAGAGCTTGGAGTCAGGAAGACTCTTCTTCTTGCATTAAAATCTGGTCTCAGACACTTACTAGCTTTGTGACCCTGGGCAAGTCACTTTACCCTGTTTGCCTCAGTTTCCTCATTCACAAAATGAACTGGAGAAAGAAATGGTAAACCACTCCAGTATCTTGTCAAGAAAACCCCGAATGGGGTCATGTAGAGTGGGAAACGACTGAGAAGACTGAATAACAACAACCCCCAGGCCCAAAGCCCATTGGATGGAAGTACAAAGGAAATGATATATGTGCTTTACCATCAGTGTCCTGCTGCTTTGCCCTCCAGGCCCATAAGGACTTGGGCATATACTATAATGTTGTATTCTAAGAATCACTTCCAAGCCAGATGGCCCTGTAGCTGCAACCTCCTATATATGTTGTCTTCCCTGTTCAGAATGTGAGTTCCTTGACAACAGGAGTGGTCTGTCTCTTCCACTTATGTCCTCAATGCTTAGCCCAGAGCTTGTCACACAAGTTCTTAACAAATGCTTTTCCAATCCATAAAACAATTCTGCGACACTGCTTAATTCAATTCAACAAATATCTATTAAGCATTTGCACTGTGCCAGGCATTGGAAATAGAAAAGCAAAAATAACATAGCCCTTGCTATCTCTGAGTTCGTCTCTTACCTGAAACCTATTTAGATCTCCTCTAAATCTCCTTGAGCATAGATGCTCTCTAAAGATCTATCCTAGACTTGCTTTTCATTTTCCTCTCTACAGTGACTCCCTCAATAATCTCATCCTCATCCATGGGTTCAATGATCACATCGATGCAGATGATTCACAAATCTATTCATCTAACCAAAATCTCTCTCCCCAACTCCTCTCCTTGGCCTCTACCAGCCTGGGTCCGCCACTTGCTTATCTACATGGCACTGGACAAATCTCTTAACCTCTATGAGCCTCTGTTTCCTCATCCGTTAACTACTAGGACTTGGACTAGATAAATCTCAAAGGTGCCTCCCAATCTTAAATCTTTGATTCTAATAGCATCAACTTGGACATAGCTTGCAAGATGTCTTCACTTGTATAGGGGTCAGCTGTTGAGAACCAAAGGAGCTTTTACTAGAAGTAGACTGAGACAGTCACACTTGTCTCACGTGATGAAGTGGCCTTCCTCCTTACCAAGGCTAACTCTTCTCCCCGATCAAGCAATACCATTCCATCTGGTCTTCTCCAACAGATGGCCCCCTCTGTCATCCCCTTTCTATCACTTATTTTTAATCTCTCCCTGTGTACTGGCTTATTCTCGATACAGCATGGAATGTCACCACAGTCTGTGGCACCCATGGTCTCTGGGTCAGGACATGAGAATGGTTGATGACCTGGGACATTAGTGTGTTTGAGTGCATGTTCACATGTACATATAAATGACAAGACATTTCTGGCATTTAATATGTCTCCATATGCAAGACAGAAGCAATCCGATTATATCGCATTTGTAATTTTGATCTGACATTGATTATATTTCTTAAGCAAGTACTGACAAGTACCCTTGCCTTGTGTACAGTTGGCCTTTTGACAACTCACAAAGGATGTTTAAGTCATTGTTAGAAATTTGAGCTACATCTTTAGCTTTGTCCTTTAAAAAGGATAACAGATGAGAGAGAGAGAGAGAGAGAGAGAGAGAGAGAGAGAGAGAGAGAGAGAGAGAGAGAGACTATAGAGCTATAGAGCAGATATACAAATAGCAGAAAGGTTACAGAATTCAGACTTAATTCTCTGAAACAGAAGCCTATGTATGTTGCATGTTCCTCTTTTTAGGAACTTAAATGAGCTCAAGAGAGAAGAATTGGTAGTTCTTAGAAGAAGAGGAACCATAAGGCCATAGAACTGACAGTGACTGGAGGCAAAGAGCAACATCAAGTTTCTGACCAAACAGAGGAGCTCTGTGACCAGAGCCAAAGGGAAACAAGGGACAAATCCATGATGCAAAGAAGAAAAACCAGTCTTTGCCCTCCTATACTACTGTGAATTAGGTGCACTGTGTCAGTAGTGGAGGAAAGGGGTCACATCTTTATTATTCCCAGTCTTTTGGAGGATCCGGACCATGGGCTAGTCCTATTTGTCTGGAAGACTGCCTGGGGGCGATGGAGTTTTCCAAAGAAAGGAGAGCTATGCTGATCATTTGTAAGCCTAGGTATGAGTCCTTTCTGGTTTCTATCTGAATCTTTGAAATGAAGCCTGCCCTGTATTCAGTGTAACACTGTTACCCTGAATGCTCAATGTGAGCCATAATCTGATGTTTATCTACATATATCTCCCTCATTACCACCTCCTCCTCAATACATTCTTTGAAGGCAGGGACATTTTTTTTCTTTGCCTCTCCACAGCCTGCACCACAATGCTTGTTGAAATGAATTGAATACTGGAATTTCAGGGCCAGTCTCAGAAAAATGTTTGGGTATTCATTCCTATCCAAGTAGATGAGAGATGTAGTAGTTGGGACAGTTCCAAAGCAGATTTGCTATTTGCAGAACGCATTTCTTTTTTTATATATTTTTAATTTTTAGTTTACAACACTCAGTTCCACAGGTTTTTGAGTTCCAAATTTTCTTCTCCTCCCTTCCTTCCCCCCTCCCCCCAAGACAGCATGGAATCCAATATATGTTCTACAGATACCTTCACATTAGACATATTTATACAATAGTCAAGTCATAAAGAAGAACCGTTATCAATGGAGTGAATCATGAGAAAGAAGAAACAAAACTATATATATGTATGTATGTATGTATGTATGTATGTATGGAAAAAGAGAGAGAGCAGATAGTTTCCTTCAATCCGCATTCATACTCCATAGTTCTTTACCTGAATGTAGATAGCTCTTTCCATCATGAGACCGTTGGGGCTGTCTTTGAGCGTTGTATTGCTGAGGAAAGCCAAGTCTATCAAAGTTAGTGATCACAGAATCAATGTCTGTGGTTGTGTACCATGTTCTCCTGGTTCTGCTCCGCTCACTCCGAACTACTATCATGTAGTTCTTTTCAGGTTATTATGAAGTCCATATCTTCCCCATTTCTTATAGCACAATAATATTCCATTACATTCATATACCACAGCTTGTTTAGCCATTCCCCAATTGATGGGCATCCTTTTGATTCCCAAATCTTTGCTACCACAAAAAGAGCTGCTATAAATATTTTTGTACATACGGGTCCATTTCCCCTTAGTGTGATCTCTTTAGGATACAGCCCTGGAAGTGGTATTTCTGGGTCAATGGCTATACACATTTTTACAGCCCTTTGGGCATAGTTCCAAATTGCTCTCCAGAATGGCTGGATCTGTTCACAACTCCACCAACAATGTGAACAATGTTCCATTTTTCCCACATCCTCTCCAGCATTTGTCATTTTCTGGTTTTGTCATTTTAGCCAATCTGACAGGAGAGATGTGGTACCTAAGAGTTGTTTTCATTTGCATTTCTCTAATCAATAGTGATTTAGAGCATTTTTTCATATGACTATAAATATCTTTAATTTCTTCCTCTGAAAACTACCTGTTCATATCCTTTGACCATTTCTCAATTGGGGAATGACTTGTATTCCTATAGATTTGGCTCAATTCCCTGTATATTTTAGAGATGAGGCCTTTATCAGAGACACTAGTTGTAAAGAGTCTCCCAATTTTCTGCTTCCTTCCTAATCTTTGTTGCATTGCCTTTGTTTATATAAAAACTTTTCAATTTAACATAATCAAAATTATCCATTTTGCATTTTGTAACGCTCTCTATCTCTTGTTGGGTTGTGAATTCTTCCCTTTCCCGTAAATCTGACAGGTAAACTATTCCTTGCTCTCCCAAGTTGCTTATAGTATCAGCCTTTATTCCTAAATCATGAACCTGTTTTGACTTTATTTTGGTTTACAGTGTAAGATATTGGTCTATGTCCAGTTTCTGCCATATCATTTTCCAATTTTCCCAGCAGTTTTTGTGAAATAGTGAGTTCTTAGCCCAGAAGCTGGCCTCTTTGGGTTTATCAAAGATTATATTGCTATAGTCATTGACTACTGCAACTTGTGTACCTAATATATTCCACTGATGTACCACTCTGTTTCTTAGCCAGTACCAAATAGTTTTGATGACTGCTGCTTTATAGTACAGTTTAATATCTGGTATGGCTAGGCCACCTTACCTAGAATTTCTTTTCATTAATACCCTAGATATTCTAGACCTCTTGTTCTTACAAATGAATTTTGTTATTATTCTATCCAGCTCTGTAAAATAATTTTTTGGTAGTTTGATTAGTATGGCACTGAATAAGTAAATTAATTTAGGTAAAATTGTCATTTTTATTATATTAGCTTGGGCTAACCATGAGCAACTGATGTTTTTCTATTTGTTTAAATCTGATTTTATTTGTGTGAAAAGTGTTTCATAGTTGTGTTCATATAGGCCTTGGGTTTTTCTTGGCAGATAGACTCCCAAATATTTTATAGTGCCTACAGTAACTTTAAATGGAATTTCTCTTTCTATCTCTTCCTGTTGGGCTTTGTTAGTAATGTATGGGAATGCCGAGGATTTATGTGGGCTTATTTTATACCCTGCAACTTTCCTAAAGTTTTTTATTGTTTCAAGTAGTTTTTTACTTGATTCTCTAGGATTCTCTAAATAAATCATCAAATCATATGCAAAGACTGATTTCTTTGGCAGGTTTCATCGTTACTGTACTATCAACTGATGGAAAATTTAAATCTTTAAGTCTTGGAGTTGGTGGAAGTTCCAAGGAGACAAATTTGGGTTAAATGTAAAGCTAAGTTTCCCAGCAATTAGAATTAATCCATAGCAGAATAGGTTGCCTTGCCATGTAGTAGAATTCCCCTCATGAAAACAAGAAAAACTTGGGAAACGTTTTTTCAAAGATGTTGTATGTATGGGTGTGTGCGTGGGCGGGGGTGGGATGCAGGGGAGGCAGGGACTCATTTTTAGGCATGAATTTTAATAAATAGATTCTGATCTCCCTCTCACCTTGGAGACTCCGGTTTTAAGCAGTTTCCTTATTTGGCAAAGAAAGTGGTTTACAAATCCAGAAACAGCTTCTTGTAGCTCAGATAAAGATTTTATCCTTTTTTAAATGCTCCTCCAAGAATGATATTTTTAACCTGAGCTTGTTAAGGTATTTTTTCATAAAATGGGAAAGTATATGTTTACTGAGCATTTTTATGAAAGGAACTGAAATTGATCTATTGTGTGTACATATGGGGACAATGTAATTTTAATCTTTTCTTTGTTAATAGTACTTCAAGACTGTAGCTTTTTTCTTGGTTCCTTATTGACTCTGAAATGGCATTTTGAGTTAATAAAGAAAAAAACAAATTAAAAAAATCACAACCTTTAAGCAAGCTTGGAGATTAGGAAGTGACATTTCAGTGACACAGTCAAGCGAGTTTTGCCTTAGAAAACACACCCTGTCAATCACTGGAGCCAGTTTTCAATAGGTATAATCTATGCTCTCCTAGGGAATTTAGCCAGGTGCTCTCAAGACTAGCAATTAGCTTATTCTCAGTTTTTAAAATTTAACAGCTGAAAATCGGTCAACCAGTCTGGCCTAGACAATTTTGTGTGAATGTTGTCATCAACCAATCTTACTTTATTTTTTATTTTTTTAAATTTATTTTTAATATGTTTGGTTTTCAGCATTGATTTTCACAGGCGTTTGAGTTACAAATTTTCTCCCCATTTCCTCCCCCCCCCCGCCCACTCCAAGATGGCGTACACTCTGGTTGCTCTATT
>CM053622.1:125882803-125901115 GCA_028646595.1 Phalanger gymnotis | reverse complement strand
ATGCGAGATAATGTACCCCGTTCTATCTCTTCCTATCTCCCTCTCTCAATATTCATCTTCAGCTCATCCTATGCCCACTCTCTCTCTCTCTCTGTGTGTATATATATATATATATGTGTGTATATATACACATACACATATATATGTATATATACATACACATATATAAACATATATACATACACATACACATACATAAATATATACACATATACACATACATATACACACATGCATATTCCCTTCAGCTACCCAAATATTGAGGTCTCATGAATCACACACATCATCTTTCCATGTAGCAACCAATCTTATTTTAAAGAAGCTGATTTGTCCCTTCCTGTACCATTGAGTATTGTTTGTTGGCTTTTTTCTCTGTTAATAGCTATCCTGGCCCAATGAGACTCAGTAGCCTGAGTGAGAAGAGGGTCTGGCTTCCACTAGGAAAGAAATGCTGTTTGGGTAAACCTAATGCTGTTTTACTCATGGTGTTAACTGACTGACTCTGGGCTGAGTCAATGTATTTTTTTCTAAAAAGTTCCTAAGGCGGAATTACTTCCAGAAACTGAATCCTAGGTGGAGAATATTGCTTGCTGCTTGTGGCTTAATCTATTTCACGCTCACACACCCGGCCCTGTGAATACCCTTCAAAATGTTAAAGAAGGAAGGATCTCTGGCTATTACCCAGTGGACATATAACTTAATGTTGTAAACCTTTTTTTAACAGGTGAAAAAAGAACACAAGCAGATGCCAGCAAGAGAAGTCACCATCAGTGTTACCCAAAGCATCCGACAAATGGACAAATATAGAAGAATTATGAAGAACCGAGTGAATTAGCCGTCCTTTCAAATCAAAGAGAGGATGGACACTAATGTCACTTGGCAGTACTTTCCTGATCTCTCAAAGGAACTTAGAGAAACATGGATTCTCCTAATCGAACAGGCTAAATTGCTGAGTGCCTTGGGTTACTTTGCATCTCTTACCTGGCAGTAAAAGAGCTGCCCTCAATGTTTGGACATTCACTGAGCTGTGTGTATATAACGTGGTGGCAGAGAACTCATACATGACAATAAACTGCTAATGGGCAATTTGGTTTTTTCCCCTCTCTCCAGGTTCTGTCAAGTTTCTTCCCCAAGTCTGAGATCCTGGATTTGCAGTGGTCTAATGCAGCCACAAGCCACTTTTTGAAAAGGAAAATGGCAAGGGAAGGGTGTTACAATGGGGGAGTTATTACCCAAGAGCAGCCATTGAATATTTCTGGGCCATCACACCAGGGGTATTTTTATACCTGTGTCACAATACTTTCAGCATTTCAGTAGGCTACTCCCCAAAGAGAGAAGCCAAGAAGTAGGAAATCATTCATTTTCTTTTTACTCACTTGCTTCAGCATGGGAGTAAAGATTCAGATCCATTCAGATCTATAATGACGTCCCCTTCTCCATCAGGAAAGCAGTCAGCTCTTGGTAAGGGGAGGGGAAACATTTCCGGTGTCATGACTCCAACACCAAAGAAGGCCTAGACAATCATTGGCTTTCCACCATTTTTATACGAGAGGTACCATGTCAGCCCCAAGGAGTAATTGCAGAGAATGAGGCCCACCTCACCAGTCTGGGGAGCCATTTTGGATCACTTGGTACAACAGAACTCATGTTTCCTGTTCATTAAGTCTGTATTCTTCAATAGGATCAGAAGAGTAGAAAGAACACTGGGTTTGGAGCCAGAGGATCTGCTTCGAATTCCACCTCTAACATATCTTACCTACGTAACCTTGGGCAAGTAATCTCTGAGCCTTAGGTTTCTCATCTATAAATGAGAGAGTTGGATAAAATGGCACATATGGTCCCTCCTAGCTCTAAATCTATGAACATATCATCTAGAGCTGGAAAGGACCTTATTGGTCAGTCATATCCAACCCACACACTTTATAGGTAAGGAAACAAAAGCCTAGAGATGTGAATAACTTGCTCATATTCACACAAGCTGAAAAGGAGAGGGCTAGGATTGGAACCCAGGTCCCTCAACTCTCCACACCCAGCATTTTGTCTCCTGAGAACAAGGGTTCTCAGGACAATTATATGACATCACTAAAAATGACTAATCAAAGGTTATTCATCACTCACAGGAAGTAAGAAACCAAGGAACATTTCAGTGGCACAAGCTGATTCCCCTCCCCCTCCCCCCACTGCCTTCCAGGTAAATAACCTAAAGCAGATGCCAGGGATTATGTCATTTTAGGACCTGGGAAGTCATCATATTAAGAAGCTATTAGAATAATGTGCATTTACTCTTCTTAGAAAGTTTATACAGTTTAAAAAAAAACCTTTTGGTAGACAACTATTTTCTAGCAGTCCTCTAAAATGATGGAGAAATGTATATATTTAGCTGAAAGCATCTTTTCCCCACCAATAACATTACATGCTTCTCTAAGCTGTGTAACACACCTGGGATCTTCCTAAGGGAGAATAAGGGTTCTTTCATCAGCTGCTGTTTAAATAAACTCAATTTTTAGCTGAACTAGGCAATCTGGTGGTGTGTTTATGTAACCTAACCCAGAGAACACATGCAGGTGAAAAGCTGTTAGTCAATTTGCCTGTCAATTCATTGCCCTAGTAGGCCTACACTGAAGCCACGTGCAGACTGAAGCTACAAACTCCTTTTGCAGCTAGTGTTGAGAAGCCTGATTCAGATTCTAGGTACATAGATCTCAAAACTTCATAGGGAACCTACTTTCCAGATCAGTTAGTCCAGTCCCTGCCCCCTCACCTTACAGGTAAAGAAGCAGAGACCCAGAAAGGTGAAACAACTTGTTGAAGGTCACCAAGTAGGTAATTTGAGACAGAATTTGAACACAGCGCCTCTGATTGCTGACCCAAGATTCCTCCTACCATACCATTACTACACTGACCCATGGCACAAAATGAACTGGTTCTAGTGCTTGTAACTAAATTTCCTATATTAATTAGATCTGTGCCTTGAACTCCAGACCCAGGTCTTGTCTTCATCATACAAACCTTTAGATAACCTCAATTTAATGAATGTTATTAAGTGCCTAATGTTTTTAGACTCTTGTGATAGGCAGGATGAAATGCCAGGCTTAGATTGGATGATGTCTTTTCCCTCTCAAAATATAGGAGGCATTATATACATACATACACACATGTGTGTACATATGTATGTGTGCATACATACATATATACACACATGCAAACACACAGATAAAACACATGATAGGTACATAGAAGAGGTAAAGAGTACTATGTGAAGCCCTGATGGGCTAAGCTGAAGGTCATTACTATTTGAGAGTAGAAAGCTTTCAGGAAAAGCTTCTTGAGGGGAATTATACTTGTGTTTAGTTCCCAAAAATCCTTCTTTATCTTCCATACTCTCCTCCTTTACTTTAGTCTCTGGTAAAGACATGTCTCTTCCTTGCTGTGGCCAACCACTATAATTGTGCCTTGCCAGTTTCTTCCAGGAGCTTGCCCTTCTAATCAATCCCTCTCACTCTCTCTTTATCTAGAGGTTCCTTCCTGGTCACCTACAAACATGTCCAAGTCTACTTTTATACTTTAAAAAATTTGGAAGCTCAATTACATATCTTGACCTTATATCCCTTTCACAGACAAATTCCTAGAAAAAGTAGGTGATTCTCTTGCCTTCGTTTTTCACTTCTTCACCTCCAAGTCACTTTTCAACCCCTTGCCATCTGGCTTCCAACCCCAACACTTGACAAAACTGTTCTCTCTAAGGTTGCTAACCATCTCGTAGCTATTAAATCTGACAAGTTTTTGTAATAAACTTTATTGACCTCTCTGCAGCTTTTGACACTGGAAAACATCACTGCCTCTAAAAAATTGTTTCCATCAACTGTGAAACTGTTTTTCTGGTTTTCCTACCAATCTGAATGCTTTTTAGTTGCCTTTGCCTTTTTTTTAATCCTTGAGGTCAGCATCTATTGTTCATTTTATTTTTGTATCCCTAACACAATGCCTTACACATATATTAGGTGTATAATAATTGTAGGATTGGATTGAATTATCATATATCACCTGCCCCATAATTGGATATCCCCCAATCCTCTGTCCTTGACCCTCTTCTCTCTCTAAAACTTCTTTCTTGGTGATCTCATTAGCAACCATGCATTCAGTGATCATCTCTTCACAAATTACTCTAAAATCTACACATATAGACTTCTTTGCTCCTAAATTCTAGTCCGACATTATCAACTTCCTGTTAGACAGCTCCAATTGGAAATCCCGTGGACTTCTCAAACTCAATACATCCAAAAAGGAATTCATCTTTTACCCCAGCACTAGGCACAGTTTGGCAGCTCCCTAGGCTATTACCCAGTTTTGGGCTGCAGATCCAGGGTGGAAAGGAATGGTTATGGTCACAAAGCATCAGGGGTCCTACCTGGGTATGAGTCATAGTTCCAAGGCAGAGAGGAACAGTTATTGTTATGAGGGTGTAGGGGCCTTACCTAGGTAAACACTCAGGTGCAGACCAGAAGGACAGAGATGAGATCTCTCCCCAGATCACATGACTTTGGAAACACTGAAAACTTATAGGCCTCCATACATAACTGTGAAAGCTGCGGAAGAATGTATAAGAGACAACCAAAAGCCGGTCATCCCCTACCAGAGATGAATGGAGTCCCACTTTAACATAAAATCCAAAGTCAATAAATAGCCTTGGAAATGAACAAACAACAACAACAACAAAGAACCTCATCATGAAAATCTACTATGGTGACAGGAAAACTCAACACACAAACTCAGAAGAAAATCATGACCTGAAAATAGGTACATGCAAAACTTTAAAGAACAATGCACATTGGACACAGACCCAGCAAGAAGTCTAAGAAGCAGTAAGGAAATAAACAAAAAAAAAGTGGGAAATAATTTTTAAAATCAAATAAGAGCTATAGAGAAAAATTGGGAAAAAGAAATGAGAATAATGCAAGAAAATTGTGAAGAGAGTATAAAAGGGGCACAAAAATACTGAAGAAAATAACTCCTTAAAAATAATAACTGGCCAAATCATGAAAGAGGTGCAAAATTTACTAAAGAAAACTCCTTAAAATTAGAATTGGCCAATTGGTAAAAGAGGTGCAAAACTTCAGTGCAGAAAATAACTCCTTAAAAATTAAAACTGGTCAAGTGGAAGCTAATGACTCCATGAAACATCAAGAAACAACCAAAGTCAAAAGGCTGAAAAAAACAGAAGAAAATGTGAAATATATCAAAGGAAAAACAACTGACCTGGAAAAGAGATTGAAGAAAGATAATTTAAGAATTGTTGGACTACTTGAAAACCATGATTAAAAAAAGAGCCTCATGATCATATTTCAAAAAGTTATGAAGGAAAACTGCCCAGGTATCTTAGAACCAGAGAGCAATGTAGAACTTGAAAGAGCCCACCGATCATCTCCTGAAAGAGATACCAAAATGAAAACTCCCAGAAATATTATGGCCAAATTCCAGAGCTCTGAGGTAAAGGAGAAATTACTGAAATTAGCCATAAAGAAATCATTCAAATATTGTAGAGCCATACTCAGGATTACACAAAATTTAGTAATTACCACTAGAAAGGAGAGGAAGGCTTAGAATATGATATGTTGGAAGGCAAAGGAGCTAGGATTAAATCAAGAATAACCTATCCAAGGAAAGTGAGTAAAGTCCTAAGTGGAGTTAGGGAGAAGGAATGGGGATTCAATTAAATAGAGGCCTTCCAAAGCATTCCTGTTGAAAAGACCAGAACTGAATAGAAAATTCAACATTCAAACACAAAACTCAAGAGAAGTATAAAAAGGTAAACATGAGTGAGAAATCATAAGGAACTTAATAAGGTTAACCTGTTTATATTCCCAAATGAGAAAATGATACAAGTTAACCACTAAGTACTTTATCATTAATAGGGCAGTTAGAAGGAATCTACTTAGAGGGCATAGTTGTGAGTCAAATATGTTGGGATAATCTCAAAAGAAAAATGAAAGGGTGAAAAGAGGGGGAGAAAGGGATAATGGGAGAAAGGGAGAAGAAAAGGAAGAATGGGGAAAATTGTCTCATATAAAAGAAGAATACAAAGAAGAGATTTTACAATGGGGGAAAATGAGGGGAGTAAGCAGTGCTTGAATCTCATTCTCATCTGAACTGGTTCAAAGGGAGAAGAATACACACATACACACACACACACACAACTGGGCATAGATTATTCATCTTAGCCAAAAGGGATATGGGGGGGGGAATAAGAAAAATAGGGGCAGTAATAAGAAGGAGGACAGATTAAAGAAGACAAGGGTCAGAAGCACAGACTTTGGAGAAAACAGCATGAAAAAAGAAAAGGATAGATAGAAGAGAATAGAATGAAGGGAAATACACAGCAATCATAACTATGAATATGAATGTGATGAACTCACCCATAAAGTAGAAGCAGATAGCAGAACAGGTTAGAAACCAGAATCTAACAATATGTTGTTTACAAGAGACATGCTTGAAACAGAAAGATACACAAAGAGTCCAAATAAGTTCTAGAGCAGAATCTATTATGCTTTAACTGAAGTGAAAAAAACAAACAGGGGTAGCCATCATGATTTCAGAGAAAGCAAAAACAAAGAATAGCCCAAATTTAAGAAGATAATCAGGGAAACCACATTTTTCTAAATGGTATAATAGACAATGAAGTAATATCAATACTAAGTGTATATGCACCAAATGGCAGAGCATCCAAACTCTTCAAGGAAAAGTTAAATGACTTACACAACGAAATCATAAAACAACATTACAAATGCAAAAATAGACAAGAAAATAATATTAAGAAGACAATAAAACTATACTATATTAGTGGGGAACCTCAATTTACTTCTCTTAGATCTAAATTAATCTAACTACAAAATAAACAAGAAAAAAATTAAGGAGATAAGTAGAATCTTTGAAAAATTAGATATGATAGACTCTGGAGAATATTGAATGGGAATGGAAAGAAGTATATTGGAAAGTAATGGAAATCTGCATATGACACCTTTGCAAAAATTGACTATGTATTAGGGCATAAAAACCTCACAAACAAATACAGAAAAGCAGAAATATTAAATGCATCCTTTCCGAACCATAATGAAATGAAAATTGTGTTCAATAAAGAGCCTTAGAAACTTAGCTTTAAAGTAATTAGAATCTAATCTTAAAGAATGAGTGGGTCAAAGAACAAATCATAGGAAAAAAATCAATAATTTCATTAAAGATAATGGCAACAAGAAGACAACAAACCAAAATCTGCAGAATGTAGCTAAAGCAGTACTTAGGGGAAAGTTCATGTTTCTTGCTGAACACTTAGGGGAAAATTACATTAGTAAAAGAGAGAAAGATCAGATCAATGGATTGAGCATGCAACTAAAAAATAACTAGAAAAAATTAAATATCTTCAATCAAACATCAGAATAAAAATCCTGAAAATTAAAGGAGAGATTGGATAAGTTTAAAAATTAAAAAGACTATTGAACTAATAAATAAAACTATGAGCTGGTTTTATGAAAAATCAATAAAATAGACAAATCACTTGCTACTTGATTTAAAAACTAAAGAGGAAAATCAAATGGCCATTATCAAAAAATAAAAAGGTAAATGCACAACCAATGAAGATGAAATTAAAGCAACTATTAAGGACTATTTGCTATATGCCAACTAAATGCCAATAAAACTGATAATCTAAATAAAATGGATAAATATTTACAAAGATATAAATTGTTCAGATCAATGGAAGAGGAGATAGAATGGTTATATAATCTCATCTTAGAAAAATAAATTGAACAAGATATAAATCCCTACAGAGAAAAAAACCCACAGGACCAGATGGATTTACAAGTAAATTCTACCAAACATTTAAAGAACAATTCCAACATTTATATAAACTGTTTGAAAGCAAAAAGGTAAACAAAAACACACTAAATACTTTCCTGACACAAACATGATTGTGATACCTAAACCAGGGAGAGCAAAACAGAGGATAAAACAAACTGTGAGCTAATTTTCCTAATGAATATTGAAGCAAAAATTTTAAATAAAATATTAGCAGGGACAGCTAGGTGGCACAGTGGATAGAGGCCTGGCCTTGTAGTCAGAAGTACTTGAGTTCAAATCTGACCTCAGACATTTGACACTTACTAGCTGTGTGACCCGGGGCAAGATAGATAGATAGACAGACAGATAGATAGATAGATAGGGATAGATATGTATGTGTGTATATCTGCATGTATGTATACATATGTACACACACATACATATTAACAAGTTGATTACAGCAAGATATCATAAAGATCATCAATATGATTAGGCTAGATTTATACCAGGAATTCAGGGTTAATTCAATATTTGGAAAACCATAAGCATACTTGACCATATAAATAACAAAAACAACAAAAACTACATGATTATGTCAATAGATGCAGAAAAGCTTTTGTCAAAATACATCCATTCCTGCTTTAAAAAAAAAACACTAGAAGGCATAAGAATAAATGGCACTTTTCATAAAATGATAAGTATCTGCAATGGGGATAAACTAGAAGCCTTTCCAGTAAGATCAGGGGTGAAGTAAGAAAATCCATTATCACCATTACAATGCAATATTGTACTGGAAATGCTAGCTATAGTAATAAGACAAGAAAAAGAAACTGAACGAATAAGCATTGTTAATAAGGAAATAAAACACACATTTTATAGATAACATGGCAGTTTTACTTAGAGAATTCTAGAGAGTCAACTAAAAAACTAGTAGAAACAATTAGCAACTTTAACAAGGTTACAGGGTATAAAATAAACCCACACAAATAATCAGCATTTCTACATATTAACAACAAAATCCTGCAGGAAGAGATAGAAAAAATTTCATTTCAAATAACTATAGACAATATAAACTACTTGGCTTGTCAAGATATACATCGGGACACATATGAATACAATTATAAAATACTCTTCACATAAATAGAGATATAAATAATTGGAAAAAGATAATTGCTCATGGATAGGTTGAGTCAATATAATAAGAATGACAATACTTACCCAAATTAATTTACTTATTCAATGCTATACCAAAAAATCTTTCAAAGAATTACTTTATAGAGCTAGAAAAAATAATTTAAAAATTCATCTAGAGGAACAAATCGTCAAGTCTATCAATGAAACCAATGAAAAAATGTGAAGGAATGTAGTCTTGCAATATCATATCTTACACTAAATTACAAAATATTAATCATTAAAACAATTTAGCACTGGGTAAGAAATAGAGTGGTTGATCAGTGGAATAGATTAGGCACACAATATACATAAAATAAATGAGCACAGTAGCCTAGTGCTTGATAAACACAAGGATCCTGCCTATTGGGGCAAGAACTCACTATGTGACAAAAAGTACTGGGAAAACTGTAAAGCAGTTTGGCAGACATAGACCAACATCTCACACTACATACCAAGATAAGCTCAAAATGAGTATATTATTTACACATAAGTAAATTAGAGGAGCATGGAAGAAATGACTGGTCAGATCTATGGATAGGGAGAAAGTTTATGAGCAAACGAGAGAGGCAAAATGGAAAATTTTGATTACATAAAATCAAAAAGGTTTTGCACTAACAAAACCAGTGTAGCCAAAATTAGAAGGAAAACTGAAAACTGGGGGTGGAGGTTATCATAAATTTTCTCTAATAAAGGTCCCATTTCTAAGTATATACTGAACTGAGTCAAATTTATAAAAATAAGAGCTATTTCCCAATTGATATTTGGTCAAATTATACGAACAGGCAGTTTTCAGAGGAAGAAGTCAAAGCTATCAATAGTCACATAAAAATGCTCTGAATCACTAATAATTAGAGAAATACAAATTAAAATAAATTCTGAGGTACCACCTTATACCCATCATAATGGCTAAGATGACAAAAAGAAAATGATGAATATTTAGGTGGATGCAGGATAATAAGTACACTAAGGCACTGTTGGTGGAGCTGCAAACTAGTCCAACCATTCTGGAGAAAAATTTAGAAATATGCCCATAGGGCTAAAAAATCGTACATACGTTTTGAACCAGAATTACTTGAGCTATACCGCAGAGAAATCAAAGGAAAAGGACTCCTATGCACAAAAATATTTATAGCAGCTCTTTTTGCAATGGAAATGAGTTGAAAACTGAGTAGATGCCCATCAGTAGGGAAATGACTGATAAGTCATGGCATATGAATAGGATGGAATTGGCCGTTGTCCTTTCTTCTCAAAGCGGACCAAAATGACATCACTATGTTGGAGTCAAATTATAGTGTGTTTGCCTGTGGCAGATCAGACCAATATGAGCTTGGAATGCCCTAGCACAGGTTGGGCACAAATAGTCCTTATTAACATTTGTTGTGAAGATATCTCTAAATTTGTGCATCTCACATTTCTTTGGGGCTACTGCAGCACAGTGCCTTCTTTGATGTGGGCATGCCATGCTGGAGGTCCTTTGCCAGTGTCTCCCATATCAGTCAATCAATTCCAAAGTTCCTCAGAGAGACCTTGAGAATGTCCCTGCATTGCTTCTTCTGACCACCATGTGAACACCTTCCTTTTGTGACTTCTCTGTAAAACAGTCTTTTAGGCAAGCATACGTTAGGCATTCAAACAATGTAGCTGGTGCCCTGACCCTTTCTTAAACCACATTGGCACTCAGGCATCTTCCAGGTGAAGAATCAGCCTATTAAGGAGAACTCTGGCAAATGACTGAGAGACCCCCCTGTGATTATCACAGGACAATCTATTTCCTTTACCTTTATAGATATGGACAATGGAGGCATCCTTGAACTCCTGGGGCATAAACTCCTCTTTCCAAATAACCCAGAAAATTTCAGTCAGTTTTTGTATGAGCAATGGACCCCGCCCCCACCTTGTAAATCTCAGCTGGAATAGAAACAGCACTAGCTTCTAGAATCAACAGAGGAGGAGCCTAATGGCTTCAGTTGAAAATCTGGCTAGAGAGAGATTGACTTCAACCTGAGGTAAACAGTCAGTGGCTTCAGCACTGATTGACGACAATCTGTGGAGAACACTATGGAACTGTTCAGCCCATCTCTATCACTAATCAGTGTGGCTCCATTAGCACTGAGTAGTTGAGATGCACCATATGTCTTGGGCCCAGAAATACCCTTCAGGAAATCACTAGAGCACTTTGGATTGTTACTATCAATGTAAAACTGAATTTCATCTGCCTTCTTACTATTGGAATACTATTGTGCTGTAAGAAATGATGAAGGGGTTGGTTTCAAAAAAAACCTAGGAAAACTTACATGAACTGATACAAAGGGAAGTGAGAAGAATCACGTGAACAATCTATGCAGTAATAGCAATATTCTAAAGAAAATCAACTGTGAAAGACTTAGTAACTCTGTTCAATACAATGATTCATTACCGCTCTGAAGGACTGATGATATAAAATGCTATCCGCCTTGAGATGGAGAACTGGTAGTCTCAGAATACAGACTGAAGCATATTTTTCCCCTTTATTTTCTTTGCTCTCCCCCCTGGAACATAGCTAAAGTAGAAGTATGTTTTGTATGGTTTCATGTGTATAATAGGCAACATATTTCTTGCCTTCTCAATGGGTGGCATGCAGGAGAGAGAGAACTTGGAATAAAAAATAAAATAAAATTTCAAAGCAAAAATAAAAATCTTATTTTGAGAAGGGGTCCACAGGCCTCTGGAGACTTCCAAAAGAATGCATGACACAAAAAAAGTTAAGAAACCCTTTCATCCTTCAAACTTTCCTATTTCTCTTGAGTGGGTTACTATCTTCCAGACATGGAGGTTCACGATCTCAGAATTATCCTTGACTCTTTCCTAATTTCCACCTTCCCACTCCCTGCCCCCATGCCCATTAGTTTTCAAGGCTTCCAAATTCTATCTCTCCCTTTCTTTCCACTTCCAAGGCCACCAGACTAAATCAAACCCCTGCCGCTTCTCTTCTGGTCTATAAGCAAAAGGCTATTAATTGGCCACTCAACTTTTAATTTTCACTTTTTAATCCAACCTCTCTACACAACTGCCAAAATCATTTTCTTAAAGCACAGATCTGACCAAGGCATTCCCTTCTTAAAAATCTTCAATAGTGCCTTCTGGCTTCTAGGATAAAACAGGAAGTCTTTAGCCTAGCATTTAAGGCTTGATGCCATTCCAGACAATCTCTATCCTCCCTTTCCAGCCGTGTTTCACATCTTCACCCACTCCAAACTGGAATATTCACTGTTCCCTAAACTCAGCATTTGTCATCTCCCTTCTCTGTACTTTCTCACTGTCTGTTCCCTCTGACCTGGAATGCATTCCATTTTTGACTCCCCTTAGAGGTCTTAACATCCTTCCAGGCTCAGTTCATGTGATACTTCCTGTGAGAAGCCTTTCCTGATTTCCCCCCACTTGTTAGTGTTTCTCTCTCCTTCTCCTTCCTTAAATTACCTTGTATTAATTTTTCTGTGGTTGTATTGTATCACCCTGTAGAATATCATTACATCATAGATCTAGCCCTGAAAGAGACCTCAGAAGCTATCTACTCCACTCTGCACATTTTACAGTCGAGGTAACTGAGACTTAGAGAAGTTGTTACTTCTCCATGATCACATAGGTAATACGTAGCAGAGCTGGGATTTGAGCTAACATCCTCTGAATCTGGAGCCAGTATTCATTCCACTATAATGTATTATTAGGTTATACCTTGAGGGAAAGGAGTATTTTTAGGAAGCTAGACATCACAGTGGCTAGGGTGCTGAATTTGGAATCAGGATAACCTTGGTTCAGATTCACCCTCAGACATTTACTAGCTCTGTGACCTTGAGTAAGTCACTTGACTTCTGCCTGACTCAGTTTCTTCATCTGCAAAAGAGGAATAATAATAGCATCTACCTCCCAGAGTTGTTGTGAGGATAAAAAAAATTGTAAGGCACTTTGCAAACCTATGTGTAAATGCTAGCTATTATTATTTCTTATTTTTGTATCCCCAGACCCCAGAATGGTACCTTGTATGTAATAAATGTTTAATGAATTTATTTAGAATCAAATTGACAAGATGGGTAGGAATTCAACAGCTTGGTGGAGGAAAGAAGAGCTAGCTTGAGGATCAGAATACTTCCTACTCCACATAGTTCTCAGAAACTTCCAGATTCATTTTATATCTCTTCAAAAAGGGCATTTAGGGCATCTCTTGTTCTAAAAATAATTTTTAAAAAATTGTCCTTGAATCATATGTTCCTACCAACATTACCTAGCATCAGTCCATGACTGCAGCCAGCCAGAGAGGTGCTACAAATTTCCCTCCAAGTAAAAGGGCCAGTTTTTGAAATCTGTTACCTCCTATGAGTCAATTTCCCTGCCATCTACCCTATAACCAGAAATAGACTCAACACAGCAGGAGTCTTAGCTTTACTAGTTCACTTAGTATCATTTTAAATGTTATACGTTTCGCAGAATGCAGAGAATATTCCTATTTTAGGTGCAGTACTTTACAAGGGAAAAATTGAATGTCTAATATTAAATCTGGTCTCACAGTTCCCCTAGCTCCCTACCCTCGCCCAAAGAATTTTGGGTACCTCTATGAATTTTAACGAATGCCTTAAGTAAAACTGAAAATTTCTTTAGCAGTAAAGTCCATTAGTCCCTGGTTAAAATTCTGGTTCTGCCACTTATTAGCTGTGTGCTTTTAGGAAATTTATTTAATCCTGTTGTGCCTCAGTTTATCATCTGTAAAGTAAATGTGCTGGCCTAGATTGTCTCTAAGGCCTCTTACAGGTCTCAATCCTATAATTTGGGTTAAATTTGCACACTGACAGCAGTACTCCAAGTGGTCAAGGACCCAATAGGCATTCTCTCGTTTGGTATAGGCATCAAGTCCTTGTTTCCTTTAATAGTATCTTGGAATGAAATCCATCTGGGCCACATGATTGGCCACTTATATTAATTAACTTGACATTTAATAAAATGCTTGATGATGGATGGGTGGATGGAAAGCATCCAGGTGCTTTCTTGACTTACCTTGATTTCAATTCTCTGTTAACCATTCTCAAGTCAACTCAACAAACATTTATTAAGCATCAACTATATGCAAGGTATTGTGCTAGATGTTAGTAATACAAAGACAAAAAAGGAAACAGATCTATCCTATTTAACAGCTGAGGGAACTGAGGCTGAGAGTGGTTAAGTGATTTACTTAGGGTCACATAGCTACTTAGTGTCTTAGGATGGTTTTGAACTCAAGTCTTTTCATCTCCAGGTCTATGTCCAATGTACCACATATCAGCCCCTAAGTGGTTATAGTAAATACAACACTTCTCAGAAAGTGGAATCAGGAAGACCTGAATTCAAATCTTATTTCAGGTACTTACTAGTTGTATGATTCTGGGCAAGTCAACCTTCCTCTTCCTCAAAATGGGAAATACCTGCATCACAGTGATATTGTGAGCATCAAAGGAGATTATATATGTAAGGCCCATTTTAAAAATTCAATTTTATTTTATTTTCGGTCCCAAATTCCCTCTCTTATCCCACCCCTTCCCTACCCATTGAGATGGCAAGAAAAACAAAACTCGTTACAAATATACAGTCATACAAAAGAAATTCCCACCTTAGTCATTCCCACACCAAAAAAAGAGGCAAGAAAAAGAAAGATAAAACAATTTCAATCTGCACTCTGGGTTCATTAGTTTTCTATCTGAAGGTAGATAGCTTGTTTCATCATTATTTCCCTGGGATTGTAGAGGGTCTGTAAAGAACTTTGCAAACCCGAAAGTGCTATATAAATGTTAGCTGTTATTAGTATTCCTTTTTTTCTGTCATGAGTGATTATTACATGGTATGGAAGCATATGGCAAATGAGCCCCTTCTGAGAGGCCATGCTTTCCCTTTCAGGATAGGTCACATTTCTGCCAAGAGTATTTTCTTCCTTAGAGTCTAAATCTGCTCTACATACATAAATTGCTTGTGAAAAGGAGTCTGTAAAGTACAGACAGAAAGAGTGAAAAGTGTGACATTATCTGTTACAGAAAAGAGGACAAGCTAGGCCAATCTTCCAAGCCCCTTTCAGCCTGAATATTCTTTGGTCAACAAGGCAGTTTCCAGAAAAGACTGCCTAAATGTGGAGAGCCATTGGTCCCTATCCAAAAAACTCCAGTATGTTAAGTATTGTATAAAAGAGAGAGCCTTCTTTTTCAGCTGTTAACTTGTCAGGCCCATTAAGGACTTTAAATGGAAATTGTAGATCGGTGTGCTTGTTAATTACCTCATCTGCCCAGCCAAGCTGGAAAAATCATTTGGTGCCATTCAAAGCCATAACTCAAAGGGGTCTATTATCAGGCAGCTATGAAGTTACCTGCCATTGTGATAAGTTCAGTAAATCTGACAATGAAACTCATTAGAATCCATTTGTGAGACAGACATAGCTCAGAGGTGGAGAACTTGTCTTTAGGAAAACAAGAAGCCTGAATTGACTCTCCTGCTGGAAGCTGGAGCCAAAAATAATGGGTTTCAATGATCCTAAGTGACTTTTCTGTAGTGGGAAAGACAGGCTTAGGCAAATAGGCCAATTTCAGCCAAAGGACCCTAATTTGCATATTGATATCCTGTTTCTGCTATAGAAGACACTCATCAATTCATTCATCTTTTCTTCTTCCTCCACAAAGCAATCCCTCCTCCCTCGTCCTGTCACAATTCATCCATCCATTTCTTCATTTAGCATTCATTTATTAAGCATCTATTATGAGGTGTTGGGGATGCAAACACACAAAATAAAACAGACCTTGGTTTCAGAGGTGGTAGATAAATTAAAAACCAAAAAGCAAGTCTCAAATAAGTACAAGACATTTCTAGAAGGAAGGGCATTAACAACTAGTGGTGAGTGGGAGGGAGGAATCAGAACGGGCTTCTTGTAGGAGATCATACTAGACATGAACTTTGAAGGAATCCAGAGATTCTATGAGACTGAGGTGAGGAGACAGAACATTCCAGGCTTGTGGGGAGGGGATAGACATCCTGTGCAAGGATTTGGCTGTCCCCACAAGACTCTTCCCCTTCAAAGATAACTCTGAGGTTACTTCTGATCACTGATCTTGCCCCTTGCCCCCCTCTCCTTCCCTTTCCATTAGAATCTCAAAGCAAAGACTCATCTTCCACTAAACTCTTTGCAATAACAGAGGCAACTTCTCTACCATAGTACTCTACATACCAGTTTTCACATCAGTGGTGTGGAAACTCTGCCATCCAGGGATGCCTGCAGAGGGAAACAGTGACCCAACAATACCAGGATAAGACTATGATGTAGCTAAGCAAATGAGATCTTTGGTTACAAAGGGTGTCCCAAAAGTCATAGTGCAGAAACAGCACTAAAAGATGTGAAGTGCCCGGGACTTAGGCAGTGATTATTATAGGATCAGAGATCTAGGGCTGGAAGGGACCTCAAAGACCATTTAGTCCAGCCTTCTCATTTCAGATGAGGAAACTGAGACTCAGAGATTAAATTAGCAGTTTCCAGGTCATGCAGTGCTGGGAATTAAACCTAGGACCTCTGATTTCAAATATAGCATTTTCCCCAGTACTATGCTTCTTTACAGAGCCCCACTGGACTTTGCTCTGGTTAGACCACATCTGGAATATTATATCCAGGTCTAGACATTTCAAGGACATTGACAAATGATGTGTTGAATTCCAGAGGAATTCTACCAGAATGGTGTGAGGAATGGAGGTTATGCCATACAAGGTTTGGCAAAAAGAGTCAGGGGTACATACTTAGCCTGGAGAAGAGAAGAATTCAGGACACCCCAGTTGTCTTCAAGGGTGTGAAAGAAGGATTAGACTTGTTCTGCTTTGTCCCAGAGAACAAAGTAGGGGAAACTTCTTAAAAATTAGAGGTGTCCCAAAGTCTTCAGGAAGAGGCCACAGAATTGCATTTTAGGGGTAGAACAGTTTTCTCCTATGTACAATTCAAATCAACAAACCTTTACTAAGCACACAGGTGACTTCTAAGCAGCCCTCCTCATAGGAGCCCTAAGAACCTGTGATTCCATGATTTAGGATGAAGGGAGCTATTGGTCAGAAGCTGTACCGATTTTGAACTTGTCCAATGATGATCCTAAATGTATCAGCAGTATTCTAAGGAGAAGCTGGCTGCTCATAACTTTAAGATCAAAGGATCATAGGATTTAGAACTTCAGAGGACCTTAGAAGTGACCTAGTCTGACCCCCTCATTTAAAGAAAAGGAAACTGAGGCCAGAGTGGTAAAGTGATTTGCTGAGGGACACATAGATAATAATACTAGTAATTAATAATAACAATAATAATAATAATACACAACTCATATTTACATAGCACTTTGCAAAGCATTTTACATACGTTATCTCATTTGGTCTGGAGAAAGGTTTCAGACCCAGATCTTCTCATTTCAAATCCTACTTTCCTTCCTAGAAAACTACTTGATCAGATGATTTGGGGAAGAACTCTTAGAAATCATCTAGTCCACTGTCTCATTTTATAAAAATGTAGAAACAGAGGATCGAAGAGGTGAAGTAATTTGTTCAAGGTCACAAAGGTAGTAAATATCAGAGACAGAAATCGAACCCAACTCCTTTGACTCTAAAGCCAGTGTTCTTTTTACCACATCATGCCAATCGTGCATGTCAGCCCAGTATTGAAGTGAATGTTCTCAATACCATAACCCATCCTCAGAGAAATGTATATAATGAAAAAGAACATGACCCAATGGAAAGAGTGAGGATCTGGATTCAGAACCTGGGTTCAGATCCTGTTTCTGATGCTTACTATTTGTGTGACTTTGGGCCAGTCACTGTCTCCCTGGGCTTCAGTTTCTTCACGTAGAAAATGGAGTTGGACAAGTTGGACGCTGAAGCCCTGTCTACCTCTAGATCTATGATTTTAGTGTAACACTGTTATTATAACTAGCTTGGTCTACTCCTGGTGGCAATATAATGACCCCCTAAGGTCCACATGGTTTCCTCCTCTTAAAGCTTTAGGGAATTTATTTTAGATGGAAAGTTACGATTCCAGATGCAATCACTCTGAGCCCCCAGTGAGGAAAATTCCTGTCATTTAGTCAGACGTCGGGCTCTTTGCCTAAGCTTAATTTTTTTTTTTTTTTTTAGGTCTGTCTTTATTTTATTTTTTTTTTTCAATTTTTTTTTATTAACATCTTTAGTTTTCAGCATTAATTTTCACATGCGTTTGAATTACAGATTTTTCTCCCCATTTCCACCCCCCCCACTCCAAGATGTCGTACACTCTGGTTGCCCCGTTCCCCAGTCTGCCCTCCT